>CM052701.1:110824128-110899112 GCA_028551405.1 Uromys caudimaculatus
ACATATACAAAGAACTCAAGAAGTTAGACTCCAGAAAACCAAATAACCCTATCCAAAAAAAAAAAAAAATGGGGAACAGAGCTAAACAGAGAATTCTCAACTGAGGAAATTAACAGGGCTGAGAAGCACCTAAAGAAATGCTCAACATCCTTAGTCATCAGGGAAATGCAAATCAAAAAAAGTCTGAGATTCCACCTCACACCAGTTAGAATGGCTAAGATTAAAAACTCAGGTGACAGCAGATGCTGGTGAGGATGTGAAGAAAGAGGAACACTCCTCCATTGTTGGTGGGATTGCAAACTGGTACAACCACTCTGGAAATAAGTTTGTCAGACCCTCAGAAAAATGAACATAATACTACCTGAGGACCCTGCTATCCCACTCCTGGGCATATATCCAGAAGATGCTCCAACATGTAGTAAAGACACGTGCTCCACTATGTTCATAGCAGCCATATTTATAATAGCCAGAAGCTGGAAACAACCCAGATGTCCCTCATCAGAGGAATGGATACAGAAAATGTGGTACATTTACACATTGGAGTACTACTCAGCTATTAAAAACAATTTCTTAATGAAATTTGCAGGCAAATGGATGGAACTTGAAAATATCATCCTGAGAGAGGTAACTCTGTCACAGAAGAATGAACATGGTATGTACTCACTGATAAGTGGATATTAGCCCAAAAATTCGGAATACCCATGTTTCACTTTACAGTAACCGCTGGACTGAGAGTGAGGTCCCAGATGGAGGAGTTGAAGAAGGGACTGAAGGATATGAGGGAGTTTGCAGCCCTATGGAGGGAGCAACAGTGTCAACTGGCCTGACCCCCCGGGTCCTCCTGGAGGCTGGACCACCAACCAAAGAATACACATGGAAGGACCCATGGTTCGGACCACATATGTGGCAGAGGAGGGCTTGTTGGCCATCAGGGGGAGGAGAGGTTCCAGTAAAGGGGAATGTCAAGGTGGGAATATGGGAGTGAGTGGGCGGGTGTGTGGGAGGTGAAATTCCTTCATAGAGGTGGGGGAGGAGGAGGAGATAGGTGGTTTCCAAAGAGGAGACCTAGAAAGGGGGAAACATTGGAAATGTAAATAAAGTATCAAATAATAATAATAATAATAATAATAATAATAATAATAAAACACTTTCCCTAATATCTTAGTTCATTAGCTTTTGCATTTTCTATATTTGATGTCAATATTTTAGTATTATTTATAAGAAGTTTGACCACCATGTATAATTTCCAGGAAATCCTGCAGCGTTTTAATTCTTTTATGTATTTATTTTTGTAAGCTACTTTAATTTTGTCATCCATATTATGATTTAGTTTCATTGAGGATGATTCTCATACTTTTATTTGTCCCCCAGTATTTTACTTCTGAAGCATTAAGTATTGTTGGCTGATCAGTTTTGATTATATGTAATCACCTAGATTCTTCAATATCAGTAATTGTTTGTTTGCTAGTCCCAGGTAATGGCTATGTGTCTCCTGTAGGAATGTGTGGAATCTCTAATCTCAAAATCTTCTTTAATTGGATAAATGCTCTGATGAGTTTCAACTCAAAGTCTATGCCTCACTTCCTTTCCTAGACCTGTCCATTTTTTTCCTTTCAGTGTTCTCTATTTCTACTTCATGTAGAGTGGAAATGAAACACTTCTGTCTCCACTGTAGCTAGAGTCATTATTTCACTCTCTCTGTTCCAGTTTGTGTTCCTGGCTTCAGGGGATGTTCTTCACAGTTAGGGCAGAGCCCAGAATGGCGACCTCTCTGTCTTTTTTTCTGGAACTTTCTGTCATAGTTTTTGATTGCTTTGAATTTCCAAGATTTTCTAGCTATGTTTCTTCAGTTCATAGGTATGCAATATCCTTATGTCTGCTTCTTTTTCCTAAGTGGTGACTAAGAAACTACAAACAGTAACCTGGGGCAGGCATGGCTTGCTGTATTTGCTTCCTTTTAATGTGTGATTGTTGTACGGTGCTGTCTTAGTCAAGTCTAAAAGCATAAATTCTACATTTTTGTCCTTTTTTTAAATTTTGTTTGCTCTGTATGCTTTGGTTTAAGGCAGTAAGTAAATCTGGTTCTTCTAAATGACTGAAATTCTCTAATGTTTTCAGTTTGGAAACTGTAAAAGAATTAAAGATTCTGGGTTTTTTTTTTTTTTTTTTGCCATACTTTCAGACCCTACACCATTTTACAACTCAAAGTACCAGATCCAAGTGGTATAGCAATATAATACTTTACATATGAACAATTTTTTCTTCATCTCTTCATTTGAAAGATGCATCTCTAGTGGTCTCAATTGAGAAACCCCCGCCTCTGCCATGTGTCTCAGATACTTGAATACTTGGTCCCCAGTTGGTGGCTATTTGGGAAGGATTAGACCATGCTGGAGGAAGTATGTCACTGGGAAGGCTTCGAGGTTCCAAAAGTATTTGGACCATTTTGAGTAAGCTATCTCAGGCTCAAGATGAGAGCTCTCAGCTGTCTATCCAGCTTCCTGCCATCTCCTACTTCCTCCAGCTATCATAGACACTCACCCTCTGAAGCCTCAAACCTCACATAAACTCTCTCTTGTGACTACTCTTGCTATAGTGCCTTTTTACACTGCTATTAAAGTAACCTGAGATATCATCCATCATCCTCACATTGATCTTTTAATTTTATATTTGTTGGACTATTTGCTTAATGTTGGTCCTGGGTGCCATAATTCTAACGCATCAAAAAGTAATAAAACATTTTATTTATTCATTTATTTCAATTTTCTACTCCTTTTGAGGTAAGATATATTTCTATTGAAGGAAGTAAAATTGTTCTTATTTAGTCTTAGCCACCCAGCATCCTCTTCCCTCAACTCTACTGCTGACAGGTAACATTTGTATTAAATAAAGTTTTCCCCAGTTGCAGTGTTTATTTTGCTTTGTTAGGTGGGAAAAAAAATTTCCATCTCTAATTTTCTTTTCGTGTGTGAACTTATGAATACTTTATTCATATTCTGTGAATAGTACAACAAAATAATACATTCTAAGATTGTGTGTGTGTGTATGTGTGTGTGTGTGTGTGTGTGTTTGTGTGTGTGTGTGTGTGTGAGTATTTCTAATCAAAGGTATTATATAAGACCAACTACTCTTACAGGTTTACTTTTTCTTATTTTTATTGGAAACTAAATATTTTAGGGGAAGATAAAAACAATGGTATTAATTATTTTAAAGATCTCATTGTTTTACCTTTTTTTAAATTTTTTTTTTATTTTATTTTTTTTTGTCTATATATGCTGGAAGTAAAACCCAAGACCAGATATTTTGTAGGCAAGTTCTTCTCCATGAACTACACCCAACCCCTGTTCATTTGGGACAGGTCTTTCTCTGTAGGCCAAGAAGTCTCCATAGTCTTGATCCTCCTGCCTCTGTCTCTGGGTGCTAAGATTACCTGAATGAGCCATCACGCCTGATTCTTGTTCACTTTGGATATCAGTTCTGACAGAGATCAAGAAAGCACACATGAAGAGGTTAGAATAATAGAATACAGCAATCAAACTGAGACTTTTGAGTGAAGCAATTAAAACAGAAGCACAAGAGATTCCTCAATGGGTTAGAATACTAGTGTTGAGAGTTTGAGATGGGTTTAACCTCATGAAAAGAAAGTTTGCCAAAGACAGATTCATTCAAGACTGATTTAGTTAAGACTAGAAAGGAAATGTGAAAGAGATACAAAGGGATGGATACTCTATCTTCAAGTGTTCTAAGAAAAACTTTCAAATTAACCTTTGTATTTGCCTTTTTTCTATCCCTGAGGATGATATGGTTATGTTCCTATGCTTGTCCTCACTTTTATATATAATATTTGAGGTTAGGTGATTGGTGAAGTCTATATGGCCAGTGAACACAAACACTATCTGGACATGACTCATTATAGGTCCAATGCACGTTTTTGTCAATAGTCTACTACATTTTCATGTCATATGACTGGAGTCTCAATTTAATGTATCTGATTATTACAAATTTATCTAATAACAGTATAATAAAGTGGTATAAATTATTTTTCTCTATTTCTTCTCTAAAATGGAAAGAATGTTTAAAATACTACAATCCTATGAAATTGAGGCAATGTATATAAACAAAAACATAAGGTTTTCTTCTTTAAACTACTAGGTTATTACTAAGATGTATTTTAATTACCTAATACTTCATAATGATGTTGAAGTAATAAGTTAGGTCTTTATAAAACAAGATGTGTTAAAATATGTGGCTATATAAAATTGAATTATGAAAGACAAGATAAAATTACTATTGTATAAAAAGAATACATTTTCTTCTATTCTTTCTTGTATGTTAGCACTCATTGCACTGATTAAATAGATAAGAAACATTAAATACTTTAAACCATAATGATAGAGGTAAAGTAGAAGTTTATTCAATTCAACTTATTCAGTGAGTTGATAATTCACAAGTCTCAGCAGTCCCTAAAACCTATCAGATTTACCATAGGGTTACATAAGCAAGAAGAACTGCCTGAGAAATACTCCAATATGCTATTGTACCATTGAGGATACTGGTGGTTTGTTATCTGTGTATGATCTTCCTTAGAATCCCTCTGGAAAAACTAAAGAGTAGTCCACCAGAGAGGAGTACTGTGGGCTTAATTTGTATGTGATAATTGGAATCCCCAATGTGACTATATTTGGCTATGGAGACTTTAAAGAGATAATTAAGATTAAATAAGATAACAAGAGTAGAACCTTGATCTGATCTGATAATCTGCCCTTATAAATGAAGATCCACCAGAGCCATATGCATGCATAGAAAATCTATACATGTATGTGGTAAGAAGGCAGCTATCTGTGAGTCACAGAGTCCTGTGTTAGGACCACCTTGATTTAAACTTCCAGTCTCTGAAACTGTGAGGGAAAAGAATTTTTACTAATGCAGCCTGTACTTTCTTATACAGCAGCATTGGCAGACTACATGTATAAGTAAATGTGTTTTCTCTTCTCAACTTGCTGTGTCTTTTACGTCTAGGTTAAAGTTTATGCTACCAAGTTCCTACTTAAAGATTGTTTTATCTCTTTGAACGCTGCTCTGATTGTCTCATGCCCAGTGGTACATAATTTCATCCAGATCATGAAATGTTACTAGGGATGGAAACTCAAGCTAAGATAAGTCATTGGGAAAATATGTGTGCCTAGCACTTCCAAAGCAAGTGAGCATTCAGTCCTGCCTACAGTGGTAACAAAGGAAATGAGTTCCACTGTAAATCTGATATGGTGCTTAGATATGTTATCTATACATAGGGAAGATGGGAAAGTTAATAATTGGACACATAGGGCCACTTTTAACTGGGATTCTCATGAACAAGGATTTTACTTTCATGTTACTTAAATGAACACATCTCGTATTTATTCCTCAATGAATTTTGGATTTCTTAGTGTGGTAGTTTGAATAAGACTGGCTGCCATTCGCTTATACATTTAAATACTTAGTCATCAGGGAATGACACTACTTGAGAAGTATTAGTAGGTGTGGCTTTGTTGGAAGAAGTGTGACACTGGAAGTGGGCTTTTAGTTTCAAAAGCCCAGCAAGGTCCAGTGTTGGTCTCTCCCTGCTGCTTGGGAAGCCAAATATAGACCTCTAAAATATTTCCTCAGCACCAGGTCTGTCTGTGTACTACCATGTTCACCACCATGATGGTAATTAACTAAACCTCTGAAATGGTAAGTATGCCTCATCTAAATGCTTTCTTTTATAAGGTTCACATTGATCATGGCATCTCTTCACAGGAAGAGGACACTGAATAAGACAGGCATTGGTACTAAGTGTGGGGTATTGTTATGATAGGCTTGACCATTCTGCTTACTTACAGAAATTGAACTTTGGGACTTTGGGTTAGGAAAGTAATTGAATGCTTTAATCAGGGATTAATGAGCTATATTAGTAGGAGGACAGAAGACAGTGGTACTGAAAGCAATGTAATGTATCATGGCCTGGCTCAAGAGGTTTCAGAGGAGAAGAATATTCACTAGTGACTTGAGATTATTCTTGTGATACTATGTTGAACACTGTAGGTGTTTTCTCTCCTTGTCCAAAATATCTGCCTCGGGCTAAATTGAAGAGTTTTAGATTAATGCATTAGCAGAGGACATTTCAAGACAGTTTCATATAGACTCTGTTGTGTGGCTATTTGTTGTCCCTCTTAGGTACATCTCTAATGAAAAGGAGCAAGTTGAGTAAAGAAAAATACAAAATGGATACCTTGAGAAGAAAAGGAGCACCAGGAAATGTAATATTAGAGCTATGTCCAGTGCTCAAGGGAACAAAATGTTTAAAGAAAAGTCCGATGCTAAATAGCGTAAAGGGAATGGTTTCCCCAGGGAAGGACTCTACCTAGCTAAGCTTCCCACTTGAGAAAAGGAATTAAAGGAAAATATAAGCAGTGAAGGAAACCATCTACAACAGAAAGCTGATACAAATTTAATTCAATAAGGGGCCAAGTGCCAGCCTCATCAAGAAGCAGAACTTGGCAGTTTTGGTCATGTGAATCTGGCTTTAGATTCAAGAATAATAAAAAAAAATTGTGGAATCTTCCTCCACAGCTAAGGAAAGCCACTGAGACCAGGAATATGTCAGGTGTGTCCATTCATGGAGGCTCAGAGAGACCATTGAGTGAAGTTGTGAAGGTGAAGCATGAATTTTGTTGAAGGCATGCTGGAGATGCCTAATTGTGGGGTACTTGCAAAGGACAACTGCTAACAGGAAGTGGAAACCAGTCCAAGAGAGGGGAGCATATTGTAGTCAAAAAGTAAAAGGAGCTGGAGATCTGAAGAGCACGTTGACATCAGACATGGAGATGAGATGCAGAGTTTGGATTTTTCTCTCTTGGTGCTGATTTTCTCAGTATGCTTCCTTTCCTCCCTTTTGGAATGGTAATGCCTATTCTGCCCAATTGTATACTGGAAGCATGTGATCTTTTTATCTTTATATTATCTGGGGTTACATTTAAGAGGCTACCATGAGTCTCAGAATAGACTTTGGACTTTTATACAGTGTTGAGACTGTTTTAGACTATGGAGTTTGGAAGTTGGACTGAATGCATTTTCACATTATGATATGGCTATGAGTCTATGGGGACCAAGGAATGCAATGTGTTCATTTGAATAAGAATGTCCCCAATAGGCTCATATATTTGAATGCTTATAATTAGAGAGTAACACTGAGAAGGATTAGGAGGTATTTGGAGGTTTCAAAAGCCTAAGCCAGGCCCAGTGTCTCTCTCTTTCTGCTGCCTGCAGATCCACATATAGAAATCCCAGCTACTTCTTCAGCAGTACATCTGTTGGCATGCTGTCATGTTTCCCAACATGATAATAAAAGACTAAACTGCTGAAACTGTAAGCCATCCTTGCGTAAATGCTTTCTCTTTTAAGAGTCATCTTAGTTATGATGCATCTTCAAAGCAGTAGAACACTGACCAACACACCTAGTTTTACATTCTCACCTTAAATCAGAAAATTTCAATTACACAGATGTTATTACTTGCTTAATTGTTGATATTAGAGAAGTTTGCTTTATCTAACATACTGAGGCTTAGAATTTTGTCCTTAACTCATCCACAGATTCAGGAAACTTTCCATTCTTCTAAATTTATGTTCTGTGAGACTACAGTATTTTTATGCTTTATGGAAAGAAAAGAGGTTAGGTAGTATGCAGAGCTGTCAGGTTTCATATGGTATGGGAATCCAGCTGTTTTTGTTTCCCCAATGTAAATCTACTACCATTACAGACTTCAAATGGAACAAAATATTTGGTGAAAGAAGGTGAAGTTAGGATGTTGACTCGAAACTTAACAAATGAAACCAATCACTTCTTATTACTGAGTTGTAAAAGGTCAGTTAGCAGAGAGACAAAGACCTGCAGAAACATACTTTTAGTGCAGCAGGGCTTTTGCTGGCACTGGGTAACCAGGTTAATAAACTCTCCTTAGCAGCTCTATTGTCATTTACATTTCTAAAAGTGCATGGTAAATCACATCTTTTATTTAAGAGTAAAATGTAATTATTAGGAAATTGTTGGAACCAGAGAAATAAGATTATAAAAGAAAAAAATAATAGTGGTAAATTAGACCCAGAAAAATATAGCAAGCATTTTCTTCTAATATCCAGAGTTGAAAAAGTGTGAGCTATGATACTGCTTTGGGAACCTGATGTGTGAACAGAAGAATCTGTAGCAAATAATGGATATTCTATATTTGAGAACATAATCGGGTCAAAATTGCAGGACGGTGAGTTTTGAGCTTTCATTGCTACTTCAACAAGATGCAAAAAATGACGGCTTCCTGCTCTGATGCTGAGTGAATGGGTGAGAGCTGACAGTTCATCCAGCTTCACTCATATGCAGTCAATAGGCAAGGTACCTTATGTGACAGCTCTTCATTTAGTTTAATTTAGTGTAACTCACATGTATTAATATCCCAGTAGGCTCCCTGGTGTCCCATTTCTGGTGCTGTGTATGTTTCATTTTCTCTGTATGGGATTCCCTTGTGAAATATTTGGGAACTCTATCATAGAAAGCATCAGTAAAAGAAAGATGCTGTTTGGGGAGGAGGGTTTTTTTTATATGGTTGACTAGGTAATCTGCTAACCTTCAAAAGTGATACAAACATGGACATTCATTAAATGGCTTCAGTGTTTCTTTAAAAATTTGTAAGAGCATATTTTGCTAAAAATAAGATAATAAAGTAGACTAATTGCATTTCTATTTATTATACTTAGACTCCACTGATATTTATCAAGTTCATATTGTATATAATTCACAGTGTTGTATATCTTAGTAGTCCAAGTCAATTTTAAGATATTTCTAATTTTGTACAGCCATTATAAAAATCAGACTATGGTCTTTAAGGAATTATGTATATTTATATGTATTTTAATATTATATAACATGTTAATACATAAAATTTTAAAAATTCATTCAAGTATAACAATGAAAAAATATATTGAAATTAAAAAAAATTCTGTTTCACCATTACAGAGGAGTGGATATTCCCTAACAGAAATAGTAAGTGCTTGAGAAACTACAGAGTTTTCTATTTACTTGTATTGAGGGACACAGACTTTTTTAAGTATTTTTTTGAGATTATAACATAATTAGATAGTTTCCTATTTCACTTTCTTCTATCTAAACCATCCCATATATTCATCTTTGCTCTTTTCAAGTTCATAGCCTTTTAAAATTGTTATTTTCACATATATATATATATATATATATATATATATATATATACACACATACATATATATATCCAAATATGAAAGTAATATGCACATATGTATAATATGCTTGGTTCATATAATGTATTAGTATATTTTTAGGACTGACCATTTGATATTAGCTAACCAATTGGTGTGCTCTTCTCCGAGGAAGATTATTTCTCTCTCTCAGCATTGCATATTTAGTTATATTTTTTTGTGTAGGGTTCATGTCCCCTACATCTACGTCCTTCCTCATTGGCATGTCTGTTTTTATTCTATACATTGGATTGTATTCTGTTAATTTTATTGTTTATTTTGAAATCTAACCTGTATCATAATTCTTCATTGGTACTTTCTTAAGTATAGCTTGTATTGGCTTGGTTTGACCTTATACTATTCTACAGTTGGTCACAGTAAAATATGTTTATATTTTCTGTGTGTGAGGAGTCCTGGGATCAGCTTCTTACAGAAAGACTATTTTTATATTTTAGTGGAAAACAATACTTTAGAAGGTTAGGTCAGGATGTCAGTTTTCTCACTGTGACATACATCCCCCACACTGGGCAGTAAAACGTAAACTGACAGCAAAAAAATTCATTAAAAATGTAAAATTTTGTTTTGGATTTTCTTTGACAGTTGTGTCAATCTCTTCTACGGTATCTTCTACACCTGAGAGTCTCTCTTCTATCTCTTATATTCTATTGGTGATACTTAATGTCTGTAATTCCTGATCTCTTTCCTAGGTTTTTCATTTCCAGGTTTGCCTCCATTTCTGTGTGTGTGTGTGTGTGTGTGTGTGTGTGTGTGTGTGTGTGTGTGTGTGTGTGTTTTATTTCTACTTCCACATTTAGGTCTTGGCTTGTGTCTTAGTCAGGGTTTCTATTTCTGCACAAACATCATGACCAAGAAGCAAGTTGGGGAGGAAAGGGTTTAACTGAGCTTACACTTCCACATTGCTGTTCATCACCAGAGGAAGTCGGGACTGGAACTCAAGCAGGTCAGGGATCAGGAGCTGATGCAGAGGCCATGGAGGGATGTTCCTTACTGGCTTGCTTTTCCTGGATTGCTTAGCCTGCTTTCTTATAGAATCCAAGACTACAGATGGTACCACCCACAAGGGACCCTCTGCCCTTGATCACTAATTGAGAAAATGCCTTACCACTGGATCTCATGAAGGCATTTTCTCAACTAAAACTCCTTTCTCTGTGATAACTCCAACTTGTGTCAAGTTGACACACAAAACTAGCCAGTGCAGACTGCTTTATTCCTTCACCTGTTTACCCATGTTTTCCTGTATTTCTTTCAGTGAATTACTTATATCCTCCTTAAAGCACTCTATTATCTTTATAAGATAAGAGTTTAGGTCAGCCTCCTGATTTTCAGGTTTGTTGGTGTATTCAGGGCTTGCTGTGGTGGGAGAACTGGGTTCTGATGATGCCCACATATATTGGCTTCTGTTGCTTATGGTCTTGAGCTTGCCTCTTGCCATCTGGATATTCCTGGTGTTTGTTGTTCTGGGTGACTCTGTCTGGAGTCTGCCTCTTTTGTCCCTGGGTTGCTTCAGGTCTCCTGGTAGGTCTGTGGCCCTGACTATAGCAGACTACTTGTGAGGCCTTCGAACTGGGGGCTCTTCAGAGCAGCAGAGAAGCTGCAGTAGATCTCCTGGGAGGCCTTCAGACTGTTGGGTCTTCAGAGGAGCAGTCAAGCTGTTGTCCTGTGTGAAGTTGTTCTCTAAAGGGGTCTACGGACTGTGGTTTCTGTTTTCCTGTGTGCAGCAGATCTCCTGGGAGACTTTCAGTCTGTCGGGTCAGTTGCCCTGCATGTCTTCATTCTGTGGTGTCTTCAGGGGAGCAGACAAGCTGGCAATCAGTTGCTCTGTTGCCCTGTGTGCAGCAGATCTCCTGGCATGCTTCAGGCTGTGATGTCAGTTGTCCAACTGCTCTGAGTGCAGAGGATCTTCTGGGATGGCTCAGGGTATGGTGTCAACTATTCTGAGTGCAGCAGATCCTCAACTGTTCTGAGTGCAGTGGATACTCTAGGGTGGCTCAAGATATGGTATCTTCATGGGAGCAGACCAGCTAGGAGTCTGCCTCAGCAGAAAGGCAAATAGTAATCTATATCGGTGGTGGTTCGCTTTTCTGATCAAGTAGCTCATGAGTTCATTGCTACTGACCAACATATCAAGTATATTAATTAATTGCCTCACTGCTATGACAAAATATCCTAACAAAAAACCTGACGGGACACAGGGGTTATGTTTGCTCACAGTTCTAGTTTAGTCAGTCATGGTGGAGATATCATAGCAACAGAAACCTGGGAAAATGGGTCATGTTGTGTTGTAGACAATATGCGAGAAAAATGGATGCTACTGCTCACTACACTGTTTCCTACTTATTTGGTCCAAAACCCAAATCCATGTAATGATGCCAACTTAGTTAAGGTTAATTTGACTATGTAAATTGTTATAATCTAAATAATTTCTCATAGGTATCTCTGTAAGCTTGTCTCCTAGATCATTCTAGATCATGTTATACTAATACCCAGTACTTAACATCATAGTAAGAAAGTAGTCTAGTATATGTCACTAGCCCAGGACAGCATAGATATTCAAAATTCAAGGACCAAGGGTACATATCAATAATATATTCCTTACTAGGTATAACTTTGTCCTTAAATTTTGTCACTAGAACCAAAATAAAATGAATTTTAAAACTTGTTTCCTTACAATTGTGATGTAAAAGATTTTCAAAGTTGGAAGCCATCTATTACTGGACATTATTTGCTAATTATTTTTTAATTTATGAGAGTATAATTACAACATTTTCCCCTTGACTTTCCTCCTTCCAAACCCTCCCATATGCCCACCTCTGCTCTTCTTCAAATTCATGGCCCTTTCTTTCATTAACTGTTTTTATATTATTTGCTAATAATTTTATGAAATCTCTATGTTCTTTAGTGGTAATTTTTTCTTAAAGAGGCTGTGTCTAAATTGATATCAAAGTTACACTGATTCTATAGGGATTTATTTTGTGTTGTTTGGATACATACTCAGTGCATTCTGAACTTCAATTTATAAGACTTCCTTGCCTCAACCTCTGAAGTGCTGGCATACAAGTATAAAGCTACCCCAAATGGCAATATGAAAAAATATTTAAACATGAATCTCTCCGGGTTTGCAGAAAGGATTTTTCAACAATTACCTTTTTTTCCATGAAATGATTGGTAAATTATACCAATATAAAATTTCAGGTCTGAGTTATTTTTATTTTTGCTATATTCAGAGCATTCTTACATGTGACTTATCTTTTAAACTTAGAGAGAACTATTTAGGAATTGATAACTTTTGAAGTAAATTTTGGTTATCTTTTTTTTTTTTTCAGTTATTTGGTTGCTTAAATCCATGTTGTCAAAAGTTAGAGGCAAAGGACTAACTGTAGTAGTGTTATTCGTTACAATATTCTTCTATTATGGATAGAGGTAGTTTATGAACTTCCTCTATTTGTTTTTTCATTGGCTTGAATATAAATTGATTGCAAGTTTATTAAAGGTACCATCTCAGTTTTGTGTTTTACACTTTTTGTGTAACGTAAGCACTGTTTCAAATTTTCCATTCAGTGCGCCTATGCTGTATTTGTCATATTTTGTTTGGTTGTACTTTCCTTTTTTATTCACTTCAAAATATTTTCTAATTTCTCTTGAGAACAATGTGTGGTTTTTTTGACTCATGTGTAACTTAGAAGTGTGTTGTTAATTTCTGGTATTTGGAAACTTGTCATCTGCCTGTCTGTTACTGATTTTTAATTCAGTTCTGTTAGAGTCAGAGAATGTACTTTGCATGATTTATTTGATTTGATTTTGTTATGGTTTATTTTTATATGTACTCCCTGTTGGTAAATGTCAGGTGAGTTTTAAGTCCTTTTTTATGATGTTTTTGGCACCATAGTTGGTAAGTACATGGACAAGACAGTTGACACTACTTTTTAAGGTTTTAACTTTTGTTGACTTTCCTGTCCAGTTAGCCTTCTGATTATTGCTTGTGGATGACAGTTGGACAAGGGTGAGTGATAATTTGTCACTCACATTTTTCTTATCAAGTTTTCTCTTATCAGTTTTTTGTGTGTGCATGGTGTACATATACATGCATGTTCATATATGTATAGGCACAGGTATAACCTTGGTGCTTGTTGTGCACTGGTGTGTGCCTGTATGTGCAGATGGAAGCTAGGTCTCTTCCTTAATAATTCTCTACTTCATATAGCACACTGGAGTCTTTCAATTGAATCTAAAACTTGCTAATTCAGCTCGTTTCACTGGGCAAATCTTCCTGAATATCCCCAATTGTTTCTCGAGTGCTGGAATTATTGTGAGCTGCCCCAGCATTTATATGGGTTCTGGGAATACAATCCAACCCAAACTCTGGTCCTCATATTTACATGATATGTATTTTATACAGAGAAGCATTTCTCAATCATACATTTATTTATTTATTTATTTATTTATTTATTTATTTATTTATTTATTTATTTATTCATTTTTACTAGCTTTATAAGGTTTTCTTTTCATGTTCTGAAAGTCTCTGGTAGAATTCCTATACAGTCTGGACTGTTATGTCTCCACTTAGAGTAAAAACATTCTTCTTATTTGTGGTTATTAATTTGGTTTTGCTGAGATTGGGTTTCTGTCACTTGTGCTGGCCCCAGCTGGATTCAAAATCACAGAAGTCCCCTTGCTTAAGCTGGGATTGCAGACATGTGCTACTATGTTTAGCAAGAAAGAATATTTTTTTATGATGTCAATTTTGCCTGGCACTAATTTGGTTAGTATTTTCAAGGCAGGTCCTTTTCCATCTTATTATTGTTAACATATCTTTGTGTAATGGTTAACACCAATATCAATTTGATGAGATCTTTGTAAAGAACCTAGTGAATGAGCCTCTGAGAATGCCTGTGAAGGCCTATCTTGATTAGTTTTATTGAGGTAGAAAGTCTCCCCATTCTGGGGAAACCATCCCACGGATTAGGTTACTGGACTATATAAAAAGAAGAAAATGAACAGCATACAAGAATACGTAACTTTCTACCTCATCATGTCACAGTGTATGCAATGTGACTAGTTGCCTGGACACTACTATAAGGAACCATAACATGAATACACAACAAAATCATCACTCTCACCTTTAATTTTCATTTGTCAGGGTATTTGATCACAGCATCAGAAAATTTAACCAATATATGATACCATTATAATTAATCTGGCAAGCAGTTGACTGGATGGTTTAAAAAAAGAGGAGGAGGGGTCAAACAAAATCAGAGATGAAAAGAAAAATATTACCCACTAGCACCGTACAACTATCAAAAGATCATTTGAAATTACTATGAAAAGTCATATACAAACAAATTTTATAATTAAGAGAAACAGACAAATTCTTATGCATATACATTTTATCAAGCCTATCAGAAGGAATAAAACCAGTATGCTAACAAGACATAGAACTGTATAAGTAATATAACCTCCTTTGCTAAAGAATCACACAAGTAACATTCATACTGACTGAGGTTATAATCATATATTTATGAATATATAGATATGATACATTTATCTTTAATATATTATATCATATTATATATTATAAATTATGCATTATATTATAAATATGTGTATTATATTTATATATTATTTATTATATTATAGCATATATTATAATATATTTTGATATTATATATTATAAAATGTATAACTTATAATATATATTTATATTATAAATTATAAATGAATTATATACACATACCCTGCTTATAAATGACATAGCATAATATTTGACATAAAACTATTAGAACTAATAAGTAAAATCAGCACAGTTACAATGATACAAAATCAATAAATGAAGAATTAAAATGTTTATTATATAGTAATGGCAAAACGTTTGAAGTAGAAATTAAGACAGCTATTTCATTTATAGTAGCTTCAAATATGTAAAAGGATACTCATAACTACACATAAAAGATACTGAGTATTAAAATTATAAAATATTATTGCAGCATTTGAAGAAATCACAAAAAATAAAAAGACATTTTGTATTATAGGTTAGAAGAATCAATACTTTTGAAATGCACACAAAGCAATAAAAACCAGTACAAATTTGTCATCTTAAAGCATAACCATATTATATACATATAATAAATTAAAACTATTTCATTAATATTTTACTTAGCATCTAATTTATTTCTGATAATTTACTTATAATTGTGTAACTTAAAACAGTTTTAAAACCAGTATTTTTAAAATGTTATAATTGCTTTAAATTGGCATTTAGATACTATTTCTTAAATGTATAAAAATATTGAGATAGTGGTATGAAAATAGTAAGGTGATTTTGGAACAGTTTTATTCACAGTTTTTATACTCAGTATTATTGTAGTTATTATAGAGTTAATACTTCAATGATATGTCCTTATACTTAGGTCTTATAATTCATTAACCATAAAAACACTGTGTATAATTATGACAAAACACTTAAAGCCTAATCATAAACAATAAGAAAATCTCTACAATATACTAAGGTCAGCTGTGCCAACTTTGTTACTATAAGAGATGAGCTTTAATCAGTACAGAAATAAAATGAAATAATTCACAATATCTCCATCCTTTCCTGTCCAGGAATCCCAGCTTGCTCAGGTTTGGGTTCAGAAATTTCTGATATATACTGGGACTCAGAGATATGACTGAAGAGTTGTTTTGAAACTATGATAATTATATCCAAAATTTAGAGAAGAAAAATGTCTTATAGAGCAATATGCTTTCCTTAACTCAGGGACCTCAGCCTTCTGCCTTCACTTGAAAGGGGTAGTCTTATAGATTTGCATCACCATGCCTGACTTTATTCTTTTAATTTTAATTTTAATGTAAATGATTAGAATTTAATTAAAGAGTATTGCTGTCCCTTGTATATGTAGTTGAAATTAAATTTATAAAATATGCAATATATACTATGAAAACAATCTTAGTATCCTCATTTCAAGAAGTTAATGAACTCTGTAATCAGACCTCTCTCTCCCTCTCTCTCTCTCTCTCTCTCTCTCTCTCTCCCTCTCTCTCTCCCTCTTTTTTTTTTAACAACACCCAGGGCATTTTTCTGACACTTCATTTTTGCAATAGAATAATCCTTTTAAAAATGGTCTATTAAAACCCTGTCTTGAAAAAACAAAAAAAAAGGTCTATTAAAATATTTTAATTTTTTTGTTTGGCCATTTGCTTAGTGATGGCCATTTGATTGTGACTGGATAACCTCAGTCACTTGTCCCTAGAGAAAACAAATTAGTTCTCTCTTAGCAACTATTGATTGCCTGTAGCTTTTCATCCAGAGATGAGGTCTTGTGAGATTTTCCCTGTCCATGTTGGCATGTCAACTGGTGTTGTCATGATGCAGGTCTTGTTTAGTCAACCATACTGTTGGGATTTCATAGGTGCATTATGCCTGACATATCTAGAAGATACTACCACTCATCAAGTATCCTTGTCTTTTGAATTTTGTAATCACTCTGTTGCCCATTAAAATGTTACATAGAAGCAACATGAAAGGGACTCAGTAGCTCATATACATAGGTGTCTACAACCACATATACACATATAACAATAAGAACAGTTAAAGAAGAGTTAACAAATTTAACAGGGGTATGGGAGGAGTTGGAAGTGGAGAAAAGGAGTGGAAGTAATGTAAATAAATAATTTATGTATGAAATTTGGAGAAAAAGTTTAAAAAATAAATTAAAAAGCAATTATGATAAAATATTTGAATATTTTAAGATTTATAATTTTATAGATTATATTTTTAGTAATAAGGAAAACAACTCAAATAAACAGTTTCAAACTAACTTAATTTGAGTTCTCTATAACCTATACCTCAGTATGTTTTGGTAACAGGTTTAACTTGTAGTGAGGAGTGGCTTCAAACTCATAAAACTTTGGGCTCAGTTGTGAGATTATACATGTAGATCACCACACTGATTTTCTTTATTAAGAGTTAGAATAATAAAATCTTAATTTGGGGAAGAAAATCAGTTTGTAGTGGTTTGAATATGCTTGTCCCACAGCAAATGGCACTATGAGGATATGCAGGCTTGTTAGAGGAAGTGTGTCACTGAGGAAACACGGTTTTAAGGTCTCATATATATATGCTCAAATCTGGTCACTTTGACCCAGATCCTCTTCCTGACTGCCTACAGAAGAAAGTTTCCTCCTGGATGCCTGTGGCACACAGTCCCCTTCTGCTGACTGCAGATCAAGATGTAGAACTCTCAGCTCCTCTAGCACCATGTCTGTCTGGACACTATCATGCTTCCCACTATGATGATAATGGAATGAACCTCTCAAAGTTTAAGCCAGCCCCAACTAAATATTGTTCTTTATAAGAGTTGCCTTGGTCAAAGTGTGTCTTTGCAGCAATAGAAAGTCCAACTAAGACAGAATTTGATACCAGGGACTAGGATATTACTGTTATAAGCTTGACCTTGCTTGTTTGGAAGAATGTAGATTTGGGGACTTTGAACTAGAAAGGCAGTGGATGCTTTATGTGTAGGTTAATGGGCCATAATAGTAAAAGCATGGAAGACAATTGTTCTAGGAGTGATTTGAACTATGGGGACTTGTCTCATAAAATCTCATAGAAGAATTTTATTACGTTGCCTAGACCTTTCTTGTGATGTATTGGTGAATAGTGTGACTGATTTTTGCCTTTGTCCAAAGAGTCTGCATGAGGCTTAGGTAAAGACATTTAGATTAATTGCACTGACAAAGGAAATTGCATAAAAGCCTAGCATAGACTTTGTCCTGCGGTTTATTCTTATGAAGAGTATTCTGATCAAGGATTGCAATCTTAGAAATGAAAAATACAAAATGTAGAGACAATTTCTTGTGCACTATGTGGAAGCATCACTTTATTGATAAAAGCTGATGACCTACTAGCAAAAGGTAGAAAGTAATAGATGGGAGTTCTGTGCAGAGATTGGATTCTGGAAACAAGTCAAGAATGGAAAGATTTTGTCCCAGTCTCTGAGATGGTGGATCCATGAAACTGAGGAGGGATAACTAGCCTTATGGCAGAGTTCAGACTAATTTAAACAAGAAACTTGAGTTACTTTCTCATGGGAACATGCCAAAGATTATGTCCTAGGCATTTATTCATAAATAATTAAGTTTTGGGAACTGAGACTAGGTGGTAAACCCCAAGCCTACTACAAAAATATGGTTCAAGAATTAAAGGGGCACCAGAAAGTAGAATGTAACTAAATCTTGCATTCAAGAATATTAAATGGAATTAAGGGACTAATGACCTCAGGGCAAGATACCACCCAGCTAAGATTATCTTTATGTATTTGCAGTTGCACAGGGGATAGTTTTGTCATGTTAGGTGCTTTTATGACCTTGTTAATGTTTTCATTTGAACTTAAGGAGATATAATTGCGCGTCAAATGGACAAGTGATAGACTTTGATGGCTATTCTCAGTCGTTAACTTGATTATATCTAGAATGAACTATAATCCAGAAATGGAGGCCACCTCTGTGATTCATATCATGAGGCTGGAAGACAAAAGTTTTTGATCTGGATCTTGACATGGGATGTCATCAACTTTTTTCCCCAGATCTTGAGTCATAGTGGCCATGAAAACTTAGGTCCAGGGATGGTGGTACATTCTTTTAATTCTATTACCCAGGTAAAGAAGGCATGCACATCACAAAGTCAGTCTTCAGAGCAAGTTCTAGGACAGCCAAGCGGAGGCAGTAAAGAAAATTATTGAAATCAGAAAACTAGTGAAGATGGAATAAAACAAAAGGGCCAGGTTCCAGTCCCAGCTAGCTGCAGAACTTGGCAGCTTCTGTCACATGATTCTGGATTTAAAGTCAAGAATAGAAGGATTTTCTAGGACAGTTGATGCTAGTTATCAGGAGTTAAGAAATTGGTATTGATTGAGAAGAGACCAGCATCACTGAGGTTAATTTGGGAAGTGTTTACTGAGAGCACAAAAAAGCTATGTTTCAGAGATAGAACTTTTACTGGGAGTTGTACTTGGTAATATATACAAATCACCCAGGTGCCACTGGTTTTGAAGGTATTATGGGGTCATGGAGAACAGCTGAGGCTTGGCAGTCTGAGAAGCCAGGAAAGACCATTGCTAAAGGGGCAGCCTCAGTGGCAGATGAAGGCCCAGAACTAAGGGGTCATACAAAGAAGTTGAGGCTTGGCACCATAAAGAGAGCCTATGAGAGGCTATTGACAAAATTGCAGCTTTAAGCACAGGAAGATGCCAGCATATTGGAGATCCCAGTAACATAGGATGTCCACCAAGAACAGAAGTAACAGTGGAGTGAAGTCAGCCAGAAGTTAGAGTGCTATAGAAGACATAGTTGGAGAAGTGACCCAAGCTCTTTGAAAGAGCCCAGGAGATCATATATTGATTTGAATATCATGATTAGAACAAGAAGCTGTGATATTGAAGTTGCCTTAGAGACCCCAAGATATTAGAGATGCCGGAGCTGTAGGATACCTGCTGAGGAAAGCTGCTAATAAGGAATCGAAGCATCCCAAGAGAAAGAATTATGTTGCAGTTAACAAATTTGAAAGGAGTTGGACATCAGAAATGGAGATGAAGAGTTTGGTGTTTGTCCAACTAGCTTTTGGTCTTGCTTTGGATCAGTATTTTTTCACTATGATGTTATAATGGCAGTATATATCCTGTGATGTTGGAAGTATGTAATCTCCTTTTTGATTTTCATTCTATAGGGGATTACAATCAAGATATTGCGTGAAACTCAGAAGAAACTTTGAACTTTGGACTTTTAAATATTGTTGAGACCATGATAGACTATGAAGATTTTTGAAGTTGGATTAAGTACATTTTGTATTATGTTATGGCTAGGTTTGGCCCCCACAGATTCTTCTGTCTGCACAAGCCTAAGAGTGCCAGGAAGTGGGATGTAGTGGTTTGGATATGCTTGGCCCATGGGAAGGGGCATTATTATAAGGTGTGGCTTTATTGGAGGAGTTGTAGCCTTGTTAGTGAAAGGATATTACTGTAGAGGCAGGGTTTTGAGGTTTCATATATACTCTTAAGTCTGGTCAGTTGATGCAGACTAACCTCCTAGATGGCTTTGGAAAATAGTCTCTTCCTGGCTGCCTATGGGACACAGTCCCCTTCTGCTGACAGCTGCAGATCAAGATGTAGAACTCTAGGCTCCTGAATCAACATGTCTACCAGGATACTGCCTTGTTTCCTACCATGATGATATTGGAACAAACCTCTGAAACTGTAAGCCAGCCTCAATTAAATGTGTGCCTTTATAGGAGTTGCCTAGGTCATGGTGTCTCCTCACAGCAATGGAAACCCTAACAAAGATACTATTGTAACAAAATAAAACTTAAACATATATAGACTTAGATTTTTCAAAACCTACTTTTAATGAAGGTTTTCAAATGCTTTGAAAACCCCTTCTAGCTCACCATCCAAAGGTAGGGAAGAAAAGATGGTAAATAGAAGAAGTGGATATAGACCACTTTAGAAGTATTTTTTTGTTTGTTTGTTTGTTTTTTTGATACTTTATTTACATTTCCAATGTTTCCCCCTTTCCAGATTTCCTCTTCGGAAACCCCCTGACCCTTTCTCCCTCCCCCCACCTCTATGAGGGTATTCCCCCTCCCACCCACCCACCAACCCACTCCTGTCTTCCCACCTTGGCATTCCCCTTTACTGGGGCCTCTAACACCCTCAGGCCCAAGGGCCTCTCCTCCCCCTGATGGCCAACAAGGCCCTCCTCTGCCACATATATGGTCTGAGCCATGGATCCCTCCATGTGTATTCTTTGCTTGGTGGTCCAGAAGTATCTTTTTGAGGCGATTCTAATCTCCATATTTCAGGATATTAACTAGCAGTCCAGTTTAGTAGTGTCAGAATACCAAACAGGAATCAGCAGTGGTGGTGTGATCCAGTATTCATTCAGGCCTCTGCTGCTGGAATTGGCACAAGTCAGTGGGAGTGACTACAACCCCCAGAGAATTCCAGGAGAAGCTCTCTGCTGTTCCTCTCTCAAAGAAGTGAAGTTCAGTGACGACACTAGACCAACCGATCAAGCAGTGCAACGCTAGCTATGCAAGCCGACATCACTGTCCACTGAGTCCTATTTATACTCCAAATATCATGTGTCCTCCCCCAAGTCTTGCCGTAGCAAAAGACCACATGAGTCTCCATCAGAAGCCACCACATGAACCTTCACCACAGGACATATCCAGAAACTTCTGCTTCCAGTATATTAGCACCATTACATTCCTTGCAGATAAAGAACTACTCACTTTACTAGAGAGATGGATAGTTAACTTACTAGGCAAATTTGAGTGTCTAAAGAAATGAAGATAGAAGGCAATGATATATGTCACTACCAGATGAGTTAAAGGACCAAATTCTAATAAAATATCTTAGATTTTAATAGACATTAGTACTGGGTTTTCACTTTATTACTCATCTTTGGTGTTATTTTAAAGTTGAGTAATTCTAAACATCTTGCCAAATATGAAACTATAGGTAGACCAAGTTACATTTTATTTCTTACATTTATCTTGTAATGGGTTATCTTTCATCATTCATTCAGAACAATTCTGCATTTAATATAGATCAGTTTTTCTTCTTGCATTCAATACACATCCCATATATTCTTCTTAAAAAGTAGGATTTGCTTAATTATTTTACAACTTCATTATTTGTTTGCCTTGACTTTTTAAGGTCCTATGATTTATTGGAAGTGTTTCAATGAGAACTTTATTTTTCATTCTGATTCTCTACCTGCCATCCCTTCTGTTCGTGCAACTTTGCATTTCAAGGTCTTCTCCCTAAGTATTTATTGATTCTGAGGACTTAGATGAACATTCTTAACACATTCAAGTGGCATTAATAGATGTTATGGATATTTTCAGGACTTAGAGAAATATTATATAATATATATATATAATAGTATATATATTATATATATACATACATATATATATATATAGAGAGAGACAAAGTGTGGAGCTCAAGGAAAGGCCATCCAGAGACTATCCCACCTGGGGACACATCCCATATATAGCCACCAAACCCAGACATTCTTATGGATGCTGGGAAGTGCTTGCTGATGGAAGCATGATAAGCTGCCTCCAGAGAGGCTCAGGTAGAGCCTGACAAATGCAGAGGCAGATGCTCGCAGCCAACCATTGGACTGAGCATGGGGTTCCAGATGGAGGAGTTGGAGAAGGGACTGAAGGAGGTGAGGGGGTTTGCAACCCCATGGAGGGAGCAACGGTGTCAACTGGCCAGACCCTCTGAAGCTCCCGGAGACTGGACCACCAACCAAAGAATACACATGGAGGGACCCATGGTGCTGGCCACATATGTCACAGAGAAGGGCCTTGTTGGCCATCAGTGGGAGGATAGTCCCTTGGGCCTGAGGGTGTTAGATGTGCCAGTGTAGGGGAATGCTAGGGAGGGAAGAGGGGAGTGGGTGGGTGGCGGAGCACCCTCATAGAGGCAGGGGGAGGGGGAATGGAATAGGGGGTTTCCAAAGGGGAAAACATTTGAAATGTATATAAAGTAAATATCCCAAAATTTAAAAAGTAAAAAAAAAAAAAGGACTAGTATTATTTTTATTTCCACTTTAATCAACTGCTTTTATTTTCTCTAAATTCCAGTCATTAAGTTGAAATGTAGCACACATATTAGATGTGAAATTCAGAGTTGTTATTAGTTTGGTTAGTCAAAATGAAGACATTTATTGAAATAGCACCATCTTCCTTACTATGAACTTACTTTAAGAACAGGGATTCTCAATTATTCGGTTGGATTTGTTGGTGTAAATTAAATAATAAGAAAGCAAATTCAACTTAGGAACTGGCTTTGAAAACTGATTTCCATGCATTTTGCCTCTATATCTCACAATTAAAATTCTTATATGTCTTTGTCAGATAGCAGTCAATTAATATGACCCAGCTTTATAAGTAAGGCTTGACAGTTCTTGGAAGGAATTGTATTTAGAAATTTATGTGGCTTATGAACCGACAGAGTATAAGACGATTGCCCTTTAGGCCTGGGTTCTTGGGTCAGGCTACTGGTAAAGTTCAGTGGCTGTGAAGGAAGTCAGTGATTACTATTTATAATTTATTTTCTGATAATTTTATCATGCACATGTACTCAGAGGCCATGGGTTGAGGTCTGTAAATTGAAACAAATGAATAAAAATATGTAAAAGTAATTCTGGCAATTTTCAAAAGCACTAAGATATTTGTTATGTTCATTTAAATTAGTATTCTTTATGCATTAACTAGAAAGCAGAGCCAGACAATAACAAGTATCCTGTGCTGCATCCATTTTCTACCATTTAGGATTTATGTATTTATACAATTGACATTGACAAAGAATCACAAAGTCATGATAAAGTATAAAGAGGGGTTATTTTAATGTAAATCCAATACAAGATTCCTCATGGAAATTTCGATCCATTCTTAATGCTTGGGTTTGAATTGCTTTATTTTCTTTATATATATCCTATAATTTCCATGTTTATCTAGGCTTCTTATCATTGGTAAGAGAGAGTCTTCATCTCTCTCAATGGGTAAATTATGAGGTTTTCTTTAAAGCCAAAGATTTACTGCACTCGACAAACACAAATTTTGCATGACATTTTCTATAATCTTTCTAGGAAATTTTGTTTCATGATCAGTTAATGAAATTAATGCTACTTTTCAAAAAAATGTATTCTTTTATCATCCTTTAAATGAATATTAACTTAAAATAATAAAATGGCATTTGTTTCTTGGCTAAATGTAAGTGCCCTGATAAATTTATAAGAGAAAAGAAGAAGGTAACTCTAAAGCATTCTCTATTGTACTGTTTGCTTTTCACAGGGAGGTGTTCTAATGGAGAATACAAAGTCATTCAGAAAGAAGACAGTTATGCAACTGACAGTTAATCAAACTGAGCAATAAAAAGAATAGAATTGTAACAATTTCTAAAATGCCTAATCTATTCTTAGGAAATAGTACAGAGATTTTCTTAGTTTTTTTCCTTAATGAGCTGAAAGAAAGCAAAATCACACATCGGATAAGTATATATTGGTATAAATTTGACAAATTATGTCAATATTTGAAATTGAATCTTGGTTAGACAAGCCATCCATTACTGGATACCCCTCTTTGTCATCCCATAACTTTTAAAAGATCTAATACATCTGACTACAGGAATTAAATTTATACTTTACCTTAGAACATAGCTTAAAATTCTTATTAAAATGTATAAAGAGTGGGAGATCTAGGATAAATTCCAATTGACAATGAGGAGACTGGACTGTTGTGTGACATTATCTGGAGGATGTGGAAAAATGTCTCCACACAAAACTAGGAGACTGACAACTGAACAAAGTATGGGTACCACTATTTTGTTGTTGTTGTTGTTTGGAATTACTTATAGGACTATAACACAAAGATAACTGTATTTCCAAACTCACCCCAGCATGGTTGACAGATAACAAAAGCTCGAAACTGGAAGCCGACTGCTCCAAATGTAGACAGAGCCACAGGTTAGAGGTTCCTTTCCCGGTTCAGTTCATCTGAGTCTCTTCCAGAAAGCTCAGCAAGTGCTACCATTTTCTAGGCATCTTGTTTGATCTCCATTTCTACCAAATAGCTCCATTTCTTCTTCTTCTAAATGTCTTGGCTGGTCTGAGCTTCTTAGGGTGGCTGTCTCAGTCTCTTTCAGCATTTTTTATAGCATGTATATTATTGACAGGAAGGAGCCTAGAGAATTGTCAGTTTTAGTGACTTTCTAAAGCCATTGATTTATTACTTCCTGAGCTTAATACGCTTTCTTGCAGGAAGAAATGTTCTCTTTCCCTCAGAACATCCTGTTGTTTTACTTCTCTTTAACATCCTGAATCATAACAAATTTTCCTCCCAGATGAAATGTTTTAATTTTAGGAAACTGATACACAGCATTGACTTACTATAGGAACAACCAATTTTCACTCTGGTACACTGTGATTTATCTACAGGCAATTTGTTTAATTTCTCTAAATCCTGGTTGCTTTGTATGTAAACATATAAAACTAATAGACTTATCAAAAGAATATCATAGATTCTGCTTGTAAAATATTTTGAGTAATGATTAGACATATATCCAATGGCATTGCTTAAATAGTTTTGAGATGTTAATATACTCATGGTTCTATAGATTATAGTTTAAATTAACATTAGCTATTCTTTTGTAATTTTTCTCTGAAGGGTGAATAATTATGAAGAACTCCTGGACTAACTCTGAAGTTTGGCACTTGAACAAACCACCTCATGATGATGACAGCTTTTTTTTTTTGTTTCGTTGTTTTTTTTGTCTACCTGCCACACTTCCATAGATTCAGCCACCAGATGACCATAAGACTGGATAAACTTTCAAAGTGAATTTATAGACTCACATAGAAACTAGATGGTGATTTTTAAAATATAAAGCAAGGTAAAGTCATGCTTTAACTGAAGTATGAGTATGAATGAGAAACTATTTTAAAGGCCTCTCATAAGAAATGGATTGCAAAGTACAAGACCTTTTACCAGGATGTCTACTTGTGCTCAAGAAGGACATTTATGGCAATGGACCGAACTTTTTCTCAGAACATGGACAACTTCACATGTAAGCAGCTTCTCCAGATGCCAATGGCAGAGTCGGTGTCATTAACAAAATTAACAAAAGAAACAGTAGCTGGGATCCCATTGTCTTGTTCCAACTCTTTAGCTGTTATGGTATATAATACTGATTGTCACCTTGACAGGACCTGGGATACAAACCTCTGAATATGTTTGTGAGAGAGTTTCTAAATTGTGTTAATTGATGTAAGAAAACACATTTAAATATGGGCAATGCCATTCTAGGTGTTGGACAGAATACAAAGGAGAAGAAAGTTGGGAAAAAAGATTCAGGTTTTCTGCTTCCTGGCCATGGATGCAATGTGACCAGCACCCCATGTATCTGACACTATACCTTCCTCATCATGATAGATTGTACCCTCAAACTGTTAACTAATATAAATCCTTCCTTCCTTAAGTTGCTACTTGCCATGTCTGTGTTTATAAAACTAAGGCAAGTCACTAATTCAGTTGCTTCTCACATGACACACCTAGTATTACAAACAGATCACCATGATCATGGAGCTCAAAGTCAATACTTTCAGCGTACAAAGTAGTTGATGAGAGTTTTCATATGGCTTCTATTTGTTTGCTTGTTTGTTTCATAAGTAGGACTCATCTTCATCATCTCTCTAAGAGTTACTGTGATACAAAGGATAATCAGGAACCAAGATGGGGCTTAAGAAGAAAGTCGAGAAGCATCCAGATATTCAAGTACTTGAGTTTGAAACACTGTTTAAGTTAGTCTTTATGCCTTTTAATATCTTTACCATATTTATCGGAGAAATTTTGTAATTCAATATTTGGATTGTATAGGGTCCTTCTTTTTAAATAAACTTTTAATGGATATTTAGGACCCTAAATAACTTATTAGAAAAACTTACAGTGGTAAATAATATTGTTTGGATTAGCATGGCCTTTCATACATATGTTCTCTAAGGTCTTCAGATGACGTGGGAAGATGAGTGGCTCTAGAAAGATCTACGTTTGGAACATGAACACAGCAGGGTGGGGTACATCAAAAATTGAGGAACAATGAGGTCTAATTTTATTTCTTTCCTCTCAAAGCATATATTTTATTAATACAAAAATATCAGGAAGCTTTCTATTTTTTTTGAGTACACTCAACTTTTTGTTAAAAATTGACCTCACAATATAATCTATAACAGCAATAGACATACGTTTTCCTTACTCCCACTGATAAGCCTAGTTTGCGCCACTCATTAATTAACCTTGTCTATGCAACAGACAGAGATCACTACAGAAAGCAACAACCAACTAATGTGCAAAGCTGTAGCACACAGTTCCAAAGGCTATATCTATAGCACAGCTATTGCACCATCAGCGACCACTGCAGAAGTGAATCTTTTTACAAAAGATTGCAAAAGCTAGAGGATCCTTAATTTGATCTCAGATTGTGTCTCCTAGCAACATTAAATGCTATTCCCTTAAAGTCTCATCAACATGAGCTCGCAACCATGAGACAAACAGAGGAAACCAACAAACATACCAAACTGAATGGGTAAATGACCAATAAGGCCTCAATCTTATTAGTACACACACACACACACACACACACACACACACACACACACACACACACCACACACACACCACCACCACCACCACCACCACCACCACCACCACCACCACCACCACCACCACCAAGTGATTAAAAGGAGAGTAGGAATGGGTATATATGAGGAGGGTTGAAGTGAGGAAAAAGCAGAAGAAATAATGTAATTGAAATATTATATTTAAAATAAACAAACACAAAAAAGGGAATTGATCTCCCTGAATACACATCTAATTCAGGGATTTTTTTTTTTGCTTTAAGAATTATCTAAGTTAATTTATGAAATATGATCTTCTGTCTTATTTTTCTATCAGATAATCCTTAGACTACTGTGCCTTGGATACACTCTGACTTCAGTCATTATACTTGCCTCTCTGAACTCTATTATTATTTATGTGTCCATCTCTGATAATCAATTCTAGTGTCATTAAGTATCAGTTCATGATTCAAGGTTTGCAATCCTAGCGTACAATATGTGTTTCTTAAACTTCTAGTGAGTAGGTTGGCATTGAATTTAATTAAGTTGAGGAATTGTTATGTTTTTCCATGAAGCTCTACACATTCTTTCTTCATTTTCTTCCAGACCAGTGACAGGTATTTGAAAGATGGACAGGTTTAAGGGCACAATTTTTGAAATGAAGCAGAACAAAGTTAAATGATCCAAAAATAGATCAATGCCTGGAATTAGACCATAGCAACATGATGCTCAAGCCAACATCCCACTATCTTCAGATCTAGGCTGATGTTGGAAACACTCGCTGCCAGACTTAAGAAAAATGGAGGCATTTAGCAGTAATATACAATCCATTATTATTGTTAAATCATTATCTCATTTAGCACATAACCCACAACTAATATCAATAACATTTCATGTGCTTTATATTCATAAAATGGAATTAAAAAACTTGAAGTAAAGATATGATTGAAATAAGTTCAAGTATAAATTTTAATGCAAAAGAACTTTATATCTGCCTTTTCTACGTTTCATTGCAGAATAATTTTATTTATAAATTTGTGTTATCATGTACCAAGTATATGTAACAACTGCAAGTACAGTTGGCAGTAAATTATGCTGAGAATCAGATGTATAGATGATACAGACTTTCTTTTTCAATTCAAAATCATGTTAGAAGGTATCATTCTAAGGTTAACTTGAATAAATACGTACTAACACATGCTTCTGCATAACACATTTCATGTATCCTATCACAATTCACATGGATCCAAGGGGGGACACTTTACTTGATGTGCTTGATTTTTTTCAGGTAGATCAACTTTAGGGTACAGATCGAACATTAGTGGTATTTACGGATTTCAGCAGTTTTCTAAACTGATTGAATAGTAGCCATCATAACAGGTACTTGTTTCACATAAAATTTGACAGCTTAGTTTTGCTGGTTAGGATTAGCCCCAAGAATCTGCTTCTTTTGGTCATGGAAACAAAAGCACATTGAACAAATGTCTTCATATTGTCTTAAGAATGTGGTCCTTCAGAACCTTTGTCGTTCTCTTTAGTAACTAGTTCAGGCTTTGCTTTTCAAACGCCGGCTCCCTGTGCAGAGCTATCTTTAATTAACAATCAGAAATCTTTCTAGGGGTTGACCATACTAAACTGATCCTGTGCACCCTTCTCCTTGTCATGCCTTTTTCCTATGCTTAACATCCTAAGCCTCCCTGTCTTCCCTTAGCTGACCAAGTTTCACCAAAACTTCAATCTAGTTAAAACTTCAATCAAGATGAAGCCTCCTCTGGGGCTTTATCTTGACTGACTGCCCTCAAGCCTCCACTGGCTGTGTACTGAAACATCTGAACCCTTTCCTGAGCATGGAATTCTATTGGAGTCTTCCCTTTACTTTAAGTCTCCCCAACTAGAACCAAAGATTTGGTAGCCAAGTCACTAGTTACTCTTTGTGATTTTGGTCTAGCACAATGTCTGTCTCATAATAGCTGTCTAATAATTGATCATTAAAGGATTAAGACTTCTAACTATGGTTATTCTATTCTTTGCTTTTTTTTTTTTTTTTTTTTTTTTGGTGTTTTGAGACAGGGTTTCTCTGTGTAGCCATGGCTGTCCTGGATCTCACTCTGCAGACCAGGCTGGCCTCGAACTCAGAAATCTGCCTGCCTCTGCTTCCCAAGTGCTGGGATTAAAGGCATGCGCCACCACTACCCGGCAGTTATTCTATTCTTAATAGTTACAAAATATCCAAACTTGAAGAAAATAGGCCCAATTTTATGTGCTCTGTATGTCTACTTTACATAAACAACTATCATGAATATTATATTTATTATCCAGAAGACATTAATAAATAACCTTTGTGTTTACTATTTTAATAATTAGACTAGGGGCCTGAGATGGCTCAGTGGATAAAGGCACTTTTGACAGGCATTCAATTCTCAGGACTTTCATGAGAGAATGAAGAAATTGACTCACAAAAGTTATTCTGACTTCCACAAGTGTGTGCCTTAATACATATGCATGCATGCGCACGCGTGCGCGCACACACACACACACACACACAGAGAGAGAGAGAGAGAGAGAGAGAGAGAGAGAGAGAGAGAGAGAATATAGAGTAACAAATGCAATAATTAAAAGAGTAATACATCTATAAGTAAATATGTAATATACTGTAAAATGTTTTCCTTATATTTATAAGTCATTATTTTATAGATAATATTACTAATTCCATTTTTTCTCTACAATGGGTAACGTTAATACTTACAAAGTGTATGTAGATACATTGTTCTGGTTGATTTTTGTCAGCTTGACACAAGCGAGAGTTACCTAGGCAAAGGAACCCCAGTTTGGAAATGCTTCCATTAGATTTCCTATATGCTGGTCTGGAATGTTTTAGTGATTATTGGGTGACATGAAAGGACCTATCTCATTGTAGTGGTTCCACCCCAGGCCAGTGTTCCTTTGTAGTATAAGAAAGGCTGATCAAGCTATAGGGAGCAAACCAGTAAGCAACTCTTCTCATTATGCATGATGTTCCATATTTTCTGCTTTGATTCCCACTACAAGATTCCTGCCTTGAGTTGCTGCCTTGGTTTTCCCTGTTGATTGAACTATAACTAATAAACCAAACAAATATTCCCCTCCACAAGTTACTATTGGTTATGGCGTTTATCACAGCAATAGAACCCAAAATAAAACATGTGTCTTCTAAATAGTTATATGTGAGCAAACACATAGCCATCTATGTGCCTCCAGTTTATATATGTGCCATGATATATTTAAGCAGTGATTTGTCTGATTTCTTCTCATTATGCACAATACTATAATGGGCATTCTTGAAAATAAATCTTTATACAGCAAAGATGTTCTTGATTAAAGATATATGAATATTCAACAAATATTTCTGAATTAACCCTATGAAAGACTACAATAATTTCTATTGTCACCTATAAAGAAAAGCATATGATTCCCATTATCAATTAACTTGTTTTTGTCACTTAACTTATATTCGTGGGATGGCAGGTGATGTTTAATTAGCCTCTATTACATATATGTTAACATAGTATGTTTCACTAGGAACAGCCAGTATTTCTGAGGCTCTTTGGTTCCTCTTTTGCTGTAGATATGTTTATGTCTGTTTCTATCTATTTTGAAGTTCTACCAAAGAATATGTTCCCACTTTACATTCCAGCTCCCAACTCATTGCTCATACTCTGTTTCCCATGCACCATGTTCAATCACCCTAACCTGTTTTTTTAACACTTTATGTCAAAGATGTTTTGCTTTAGATCATATCAGCTTTCAAATTTTGTCAGTTTTGTCATGGCATGTAAGTGTGTTTATGGATAATATACTTTTTTAATACAATTCTTCTGTACTAAAAGAGCGTGTGTGCAAGTGTGTGTATGTGTGTGTGTGTGTTTGTGTTTATGAATGACACTGTACTTAAATTTTTCCTTTTTAACTGCTACCTAATTGCTTGACCTGTTCTCAGATAACACACTATAAAAAGTACTGAAATGATTTTCATTTTCAGCTTAGTATACTGTGAATCTTCAGAATATTTTATCTAATTTTATACAGTCTGAAGTAATAAAAACTATCAATAGCATTTAACTCTCTTAGAATTCTAATAATTTTTATTTTTTGTTTCTTAATCTATGTTCAGATGTCAGTTTTGTTTGAAGTGTAGTTAAAAGAAAATTTCTCTCTCTTTCTCTCTCTCACACACACATACACACACACACACACACACACACACACACACAGAGAGAGAGAGAGAGAGAGAGAGAGAGAGAGACATACACACACACCATTGCCTGCCTCTAAAGAAGAAAGGGCCAGAAGGAAAGAGGAGGAAGGTACTTGACCTCTTGGCCAAGTAACTCTGTTTGGGGAAGTTGTACCACATTGCCCTTGTAAGGCTTACAGCAAAAGCCAAACAGAGGTCTGAAGTATAGGGACTAACAGTGTTATCATCAAAGGCCTAATTGTCTGCTTTCTTGAAGTTATGGTTATTGGCAGCTGCCATTATACCATCCATGCTGCTGTCACCCAGCACAGCCAACCAGCATGCGCTAATTGCAGTGGCCTTTTCATCAAGTAAGATCATCCCACTATACACAAAGAGCTGTCTCTCCATTAGCACAGACAGTAGCCAGCTAGATCAGCTGGGCTCCTTGAGTATGATTGGACTGTCATATTGTTATGATTTGTTCAAGTTTAGAGCATTTAGCAGATACCCTTTGCACCTCTCTTTGTACCTGAATACTATAACCTGACTGCCCCTATCATTTAAGAGGGTACTATAGCTTTTCAAAGTTCAGCAGCGCACAATTGCAGGCAGGCAACTGGTTTCTGACAAGAGATCAATACTGTCCTTCCAAACGCTGGAGTCAAGCTGCTGGGTCTGTCAGAGGGATGTGTGCTGTAATTGGATCATGGATGCTGAGAGTCATCTGAGTTTCCCTTCAGCACTGTCACAGCTGTCAGATGTCATCCCTTTGTACAGCTGTCACTGCAGGAGAGTTGGGGCTCTTTTTCTGTTCTAACCCAATGCAAATGTCCACTTAGCAGATGAATATTGAAGATATTAGACACTTCTTTATGCCTTTATGCAAAATAAAGATCTGTGTCATCTGTGAATTTCATGGAAATAAGTTGTAATTTATTCACTGTGAGAAAAGTGAAGTGAAGCCTGTAAAAATGAGAAATTATTTGGTTCAGGCTATTAAAAAAGGAATATTTTACAGAATAAACAACAGTATACATTTTGTGTTCTTGGATTGGATAGTCATCTAGTATTCTGCAATATTTATATGGTAGTCTTATAGTTTGTGAATATTTGAAAATATACGTATATATTGTGGTTTATAGGTATTCTTAGAAAAGGGACTTAGGTTCTTTTAAATTACTAAAACATATTGAAAAATATAAACCCATTATCTGGTTTGAAGGGGTACTATGATGCCCTTAAGAAGCCCTGTTATATAGGCAGAATCAAAAACCAGGCCAACTGCTCTCAAAAAAGTTTTCTAGACACAAAAAACAGGCTCAGTGAAAATTCTTGGGCCACAGATTCCTTTTTTTCTAAATATTTACACTTGAAATGGAAAGACATGTCTATATTTGGAAAAAGTACATGACTTTTTGTTAATTTTGATTGGTTTGCTTTAAAGGCCAATATTCAAATCAAGATGCATTTTATATTGTATGTATATATGTTGCACATTCATACATTAATACTCCTTAAGCAATGATGAATGGAGTCAAGTCACATATATTTACCACACATAGAGAAAAAATGAAGAGATGTTGCCAAAGTGGTTTTGGCAATTACACATTTAATAAAGGAATTTTGCCATACTGAGATAGACACCTGCAGCTCCTTTGACTGATTCCAGATAAAAACAATCTTAACTGGTAGCTTATTTTTATTTTTTACTATTTCCTCGCTGTCTCCCTAAGCTGATGTCAGAATCGTTTTTGGATGGCCGACAGGGTAATTTTTGCTCTGGGTGGCTGACTTCCTTTTTCGTGAGGTCTAGACCACACACCGCCTTCTCTGTCAAACAGGCAGCTTGCTCTGGTCCCACTGACAGGGTAGCATGAACCTTATTTTCCAATATCTGACCTTAACATCCTGTCATCCACCATGGGACTCACTGGGTCAGCCTCTCAAATATACAAACTTTTTGCCTCCATCTGGCATTATGAGGTGACCTCACCTCATTTGTGGCAGCTCAAGTTTTTGAAGCCTAAAATTAGTGGCTGCCAAAATCAAAATAGACACTTGGTCCCTATTGCAAGGCAGTGGGGAATGGGGAGCAGAAATCCAGAACACTCAATAGTTTTGCTTAAAAGATGGCACATATTCTAAATGGTTATAATATGATGATACATATTGTAAGATAAGAAATATTGCATTTTTTTGGTTTATTTAGCACTCTTCCCACACCCCAATGTGATGTTTATCTTTATTTTATTTATTTATTTGCTTTTAATGAAATCAGGAGAACAATCTTAGAAAAACTAAAATGACTTATTATCATAAAATTAATCACTTAGAGATCAAATCCTGATTGGCGAACACAAGAATGACAAAATAGCCCTCAGTAGTTACTCAGTTAGAAATTATGGAAATAAATAGAAAAAAATTAAACGTAATTTTTAAAGGTTATTCTTCTGTGATGGCTGTGAACTTTATAGGCAACTACAGTTACTTGAGTATGCATCTTTTTTTTAAAAGTATGGTTTATGGCTAATTACATCAGAGATCCAAAACAGTCTGCATTTGCATTAATATCAGTATCACATGACCACATGGAAGTAGAAGGTAGATTAAAGGTTGGTTAAGTATCAAATTGTGTTCCATATGTAAATTTATAGCAAAGATGTGCTGTGCAAGATGGCTTATTTGCTATTTATCTGATATACTAAGTAAAATTAAAAATTCACAACTGTGGTTTATGGGGTTTTAAATGAATCTGATCTCTCTTTTGGGCAGGGCAAATAAGTGTTTTGTGATGTATTATCATATATATATATATATATATATATATATATATATATATATATATATATATATAAAGACCATCGTTATGGCTCATTTAATTTTGCGAGTGAATGATCTAAGATTAACTACAGACTAGTCAGTGCAGTTTAAAGGCTGAAAGCAATTTCCAGCCATAGATGGTAATGCCACATTCAGTCCACAACCGGATGACTCTAAATGACTGAGCTGCAAGGTCTTTGTATATGACCACAGGGTCTGATAAAGCCATAGGAACACAGTAAAAGCACAAAAATAGTTCCAATTTATTTGGTGCCATCACCTTAATGAGATTAATACCGACGTGTTCATGTACCTAATTGGTAATTTTGTTTTAACTGGTAATGACGGATTAAAACTTCAGGCAACAGGCTGCTTGCTGGGTGGGTGTTTGAAAGGGAAAGGGTTTCGATTATAACTATTATAAAAGGACACAATGTGCCACTCTAAAGTTTATAATATTTCGTTCAAAACCATGAATGCACTGAAATGTGTACCTGATAGTGTTCTTGCGATTTTATGAAGAAGCATGATTTTATGGCCAGTCATACAATATGGCTTTTATTTACCAGAGACCCTTTTCTAGTCAAGACCATGTAAAACTGATATTTCTGGGGACCCAGCTCAGGCTCAACAGCACTGCCCACTCAGGTACTGTGAAATTGAGAGTAGACAGCGTGTATTTTAATTTATCTTCTACAAACTTACTGGCTCTAAGAGACCAGCGACTGCCTGCCCCACTTAATCCCATGTCAGCATCCCCAGTAAATAAAGCCTATTTGGGGGGAACTTCACCTACACTTTCTCCCCTCAAAGTGAGTGCGGTTGTAACCCTTTTAAATGCTAACACTATTAAGCGGGCTGCCAAAACCCAACTGCTCAGCCTAAGTCATTAAAATTTAATTATAAGGGGGCAGCTGAGCCCAGTTGGAGTTTTGAATGTGAAAATTCTTGTGTTTTTTTTTTAAACTAATAAAAACAAAACCAGCCAACCAAACCCATAGGCATCTGTTTCTACTAGCCCAGTGAGGTGAAGTATATTTAAATAAAATTGCCCATTTGATCAGCATTCGGCATGCTACAAAGAGAAACATACTTTGGTCATCACTCAGCCATTATCCACATAGAGCAGGGCATGTTTTATCTTGCCATTGTTGGTAGTGCAGTGTGTAACATGTCTCTGGTGTACCTTAAATCCTAAAGTCCAGGACCTGTATGTACCTTCTAGCACCGAAGGAAGCAGCAGTTTCGAGGATTTTGTTTTCCCCATAGAACCAGGGTCCATGCTAAGATATCTTTCCGCACAGGGGAGAATGCTGCAATAGGAGAATTTGATCTTTCAGGTTCTTTTAGGAAGCCCTTGAAGAGGACTCTGGCTAGTGATGCTGTGTGGTGTTAAGATACTACCTTCCCAGAGAATGAAGACAGAAATATATTTTATATTTCTTGTCAGATTGAACTTTAAGACACCCTGACTGCTTTCTCTAAATTTAAACATCGCAGCCCAAATGGCAACATGCTTTGTTCAGTTCCAGTGGTATGGCGTTTCAGTGCTTCATTGATTCTGAGGAAGCTGAGGCTGGCATGGGGAGCAGGGCTCTGGAATCATGCTCTCTCACTGCAGCATGTCAAGCCATTATATCGGGGACCAGAATGTCACCGTGGTCTCAATGGTTCGTCAGCTGAAGGATATGGTTAACAAATGTAAAACCAAACTTCAGAGGAGCTGGTTTTCTGTGCTAAGTGATCTGTATTCCCTCTGAATTTACTTTCCCCTAACCCCGTGAAATTAACAGTACTTTCTGACATTCGACCCCCTGACCTCACACATAATAAGAATTTAAAAAGCACCATGCATGAGTGTGTCTCCGTAATGCAAAACTGGAAAAAATGACCATGTCACAGTTTTATTATACAAAACCTTCTCAGTCTCCATTGCATGCTTCGTATATGAGCGCTCGGTTTAAAGTTATTATAAAGAAAAACACAATTTTGAGAGCAATAATTCACTGCTCATGACTTTTATAGACAATAAATTGTAGCAAATACATATTGCTACCAAAAAGCTTTGTACTCCATTAATGCAGATATTTACCAAGATAAGTGTTGAAAATAGTATACTGGAGGACTCTGATGCTTCAAAGGAAGGGGCTTCCAGGGAGCCGGTTGCCAAGGGTGCAAGCGCATGCACAATGTGCAGGTCTCGGGTTTAAGAGGCAGAAGCAGGAAAGTGTTACGTGGAAATGATTTTGTGTTATCAGGCTCAGGGGATGACAGCATACAAGAGTAAGAACAAGGTGCTATGTGGCTTTTTCTTCACTGTGAAGTAAAGATTGGCAGCTGGAAGTAAGGCTTACAGACAGACCTGCACACAGGACCTCTTCACCCAGAACTCATAATCACTACTCAAAGGAAAACGCATTTACCAGGGAAAAGCGGCTGTAGCCATCAGAAGTGTGCTTAAAACACCACTTAAATATCACTTTATACGCTATTACCTGCAAACTGTGGCTTCGTATTAAATTATACTTGCGTAGGCTTTTGCCTCGGTGCTGATAATGCTTTTGAGGTTGCATTGGTGAAGAAGAATTTAGGCTGCTTTGCAAGAGACGTGACCAGAATATTCTACACAGCTGACAGTGACAGGGTGAAAAATTGCAGAACTGTACTTTCTTTCCTCATATAGATTGTAATTTTAATTGTCATTGTGGCCCTTCTGTTTTAATTATGGGACTTCTTTGATATATACCAGGACATCATATTGAATGAAAATATGGTGCTATAATAGTCTCTTTATAATTAATGACCACATGTAGATCTTGGTGCATAAAAGTGAAGGAATAAATGAACAATTTATTTAACTAGGTTTTGGATTTCTTTCTGTCTTCCAGAGAATATAAAATGATCCCAGAGCTTCTGAGAGTGTTTGATGTTAGGGCTGTACAGAATATTGAATAAAACGACATTTGGCCAGGTTGCAAAATGTAGTCTATTTAAAATACCTTCTCCCTACAATCAGTAATATTTACCTACTTATTATGTTATTTTAAAAACAATTTCGCATGAACAAAGAAGGAAGCTCTTTTATAAATACATTTGAAATGCAACGTTCTTAAATCGCTTATACTTATCGTAGAACTAATTTTTGTTCATACAAAACCGGTCCAAGATGCTTACTCTTGACTTATGACTTATTTACTTACATCAAACTGGAAAAAAAAAATAGCCTTTCAAGTTTTGCTTTCAAAATACTGTAGATCAGAGCAGCAAGTCTTTTCCCTGAAGTAAGAATAAATTTATCTCAGTTACCACCCCTTAACAGACGCTCTCTTTCAACAAACCCAAAATAAGTAGACTATTCAAATAATTAAAGTCCCTGAAAACTGTGAAGAGGAACCGGAAAACACTAGCCAGGCTACAGCTTAACACTGCTTTCTAACTCTCAAATACCCGGTTTACCACATAGACTACTGTAAGCATAAGCATGCTGGGCTCATATACATTTCAAGAGAGCCAGGCCTCTGTGGATTTCTGGAAAGCAGACCTATTTGTCCGGGGTCTGTCACTGTAAAGCAGGAAAATGCCCTGTGACAAGCTACTGCTAATTTTATTGTGGCACGGAGTCCTGTGCATGCGTCCTCCTCAGTGGATACCATTCAATTGCAGAGCAGGATGAAATTGGATCGGCAGAGACAGGGACTACCCTGGGGTCAGCTGTGACCATGCCACTTCTATGTGATGTCTAGTTGGGGTGATGGTGTGTAAATAAACGTAGAGAATTGCAAATCTTGTCATGGCCAAGCAGAGCGGCTCAAGCATTTAAAGATGGTTGCCCGCAAACCTAACTGGAAGGTGCTTGCTGCGTGGTGGCTGGGGAAACACTGCATGCCTTGGCTGCTCTTGCTCCTGACATATCTAAGAGCGCTGACCCAGCACTGTGTTGCTGAAGGGATTAATCACTAATTTTTTAAAATCATAGTGAAAATTCAAGCAATTGACTAATCATATTTGAATCTTGTGCTTTTAAACCTACCATCCCGACACCGCACTTTGTATTTTCATTATGGTTATTTGATTTATTTGTTCTTTTAATGAGGTGAAGCATCTCAGTGTCCTACTGTTTATAGAATTTAGCACACTAAAGTTCTATGAGTTCTTGTCATTATTATGAACTTTTCTAATGTTAGAAAATAAAATATTATAGAATTCACATTTTCTGCTTATGAATCTAATTTTATTTAAATACTACTTACAGTACTCATTAAAATACACTTAGCTTTTTCTACCTACAACCAATAAGATGTATTTTTAACCACTTTTACATTTATACATAGCTGTTTCTCTGTTACTTTTCCCACATGACAATTACCTTTCATTACAAATTTATAAAATCATTTACATTTTAGCAGTTTAAATGTTTCTGCTGACATTTTGTAACTATTACCCTCTTCTAGAATGGCATATGTTCAGGCAGTTAATAAAAAATTAAATGGAATAGCAGCACCAAGGTGAAGCTTTGCATCAGGGCGCTCTCCACATCTCTGAAAATACCATCTTTGTGTTGCAAACTGTGAAGTGAGGTTAGGGCTGTGCCAATATGTGTATTGTCACAACTGTCGCAGAGACCACGAACTAGCCAATCACATAGCCCTTAATTAGACAGTTATATTTTGCTTTTTAGAAATTGTCTTCATGTAAAATGGTATCTAAGATTCAAGAAACGTGCTGAGAGCTAAGAGGGCAAAGAATGCCAGAGATTAGGAAAAAAAAAAAAAAAAGCACGTTAGTGTCTCTGAAGCTTTATTAACTGCTGCATGATTCATTTAATATAAAAATATACATACTATGAAAGATAGTTATAAACTTTAACAGGAGACAAATGTAGTTCGTTGATTAATGAATTTGGGATACATTGAATTAAACATTTCTATGATACTAAATGACCTTATATAGATTTTGAAATAATAAATTAAAAACTACAGAAGATTATTGTTCAAAGGGTGAAGCTATTAATTCCTGCATCCATAGTTGTGACTCCGACTTATCTGAAATTCCATTTACACTATTTACCACTGAAAATGAATTGTGTAGATTTTGTTTAAGACAATAATTGCTTTGGATTTTTTAATTTCTAGGAACACTTCTATATGATAGACATCTACATTTTGAAAAAAGGAAATACAATCTTTTTCATGTTCCAAGCAAAATTGTTATATTTTAAAATTTAATTTTAATTACACAACATATATAACTACAAAACTTTTTGTAAATAATAAAACAGACAAAAATATATTTGCAAAGTATTGCCAGGGCTGTGTGTTTTCTCTATTTATGAAACTACATATAAATCTGTTCTCACTGACATATATTTTGATTTTTGCGGCAGAAATTAATATTATACTTACCTTCTGAATAACAAACTATTACTTTTTTTACACTGTTTACCAATAATATTACCTGTGGATAAAAATATCATAAATTTTTATAATCTTGCATATATATAATAGTAAATCAACACAATTACAATATTTTTAAAATTAGCATAAGTTAGCCTTTCTTTTTATCTGAATTTTCAAGCAATAAAAGTTTTAAACTAAAATTACAACTGGAGTAGACATGTTTCTTATTCTTGAGCTTAATGGTGGATAGTTCTAAAATGTCTAATACATGAAACCTATGGTCACAAAGACCACTTAAAATCAATAACAAATTCTAAGATGGAAGAAACTTGGTTTTCTTGTGTTTGTTTTTGTTTGTAAGAGTGGAAAAATCCATGTATTTTATGAGCAAAACAAAATATCTAATTTGGGGTTTGCTTGCATGGTTCACCCCTTTAAGTCTTTACTCAAGAGGCACGTCATAGAAGTTTTAACAGTCATTGTATATTAACCTTGCCTGTGCGGTAGGAGGTCAGTCATCTGATGAATTTACATGCAGCTGGATGAAAATGCTATTTGGAGAGAGATTGAGAGTTTATTTGATTAAATCCCTTTCTCTACCACCTTGACCTCTTTCTTGTGAAATAATCAGAACTGTTTAGCAAGAATATTCGGGCATTAATAATGAATTGCTTTTGAGCTGACTTCTTCTGCACTACAACAAATCCATTGCTGCCTCTGCTTTCTCCACTTATTTTTTTTAAAAATAGTGCTTTATTAATGAATACTAAGATTAAAAACTTCAAGAAGTACGTCTTTGAGTTTTGCTTTGTGGTGGTAGGCCACGTATGGATCCTCAACACTGCTTTCTGTTATTTTATCTTCATCCCCCGAACCCTCCCCCATAGATAGGCCTGTAGATCAGGAATGGTCATTACTATTACACACTTCAAGGTGACTGTATGAAAATCATATCTCTCTCCTCACCATTCCAAAGACTGATCTGAGTTATCAGAACCTTAAAATTATAAATAATAGCAATTTCCTAGATTCTAATGTGTGTGATGCTTGTGGTTGTGGTGGGATTGTCAGTGCTGTGTTTGTGTGTGTGTGCTTTTCTTCCATTTTCTCACTAATTGTTACACATAAAATCACATTTAAAACAATTTGGAGATCTTTGTATTTATATGTCATCTTTGATTTTTTTCACCTTTGAGGGAAGGAAAACAATACGTTTGAAAATTAAATTAATTCTTTACCTCACCTGCTTTTAAAACATAGATTTAGGTTGATTCTATGTTACTGTCTTCTAAAATTCTGGGGAAGCAAAGAGGAATGACTACTGGCTCCACACACTTTAAATAAAGTTGAAAAAGTAAGTTCTCTCATGAATTAATTACTGGGCGGTTGAAATAGAAGCTTTGTATCCTAAAAGTTGAGAGGCAAAATTTATTCTCCACATGTCCCTGAGGTGTTATCTGATGAGCCCTTGTTCTTCTGGCAAAGAACACTGCATGGTGTGAGGAAACTAAAATAACTTTCAGTGAAGTAATGAGAGCAGGAAATACTTAAGAGTACAATGCTATCATTCCTGGCACATTTAGTGTCCTTGAATGTTGAGTCTTTTATTGGGTAGCAGATTTCCTGTATACCTACACTGCTACACTGTCACTCATTAACAGTATCTTGTCTTCATACTAAATTATGCTGCATTATAATTTGTTTCATAATAACACGCACTTCACTGTAATATGTAAAATGCTTGGCTTTCATGAACAACTCTGTGAAAAAGCCATACAGTAGCTCATTTGCATTTAGCAATTATATTACATTACGATATATTAAGCTGCAGAAAATCTAATCTAACATCATAATTTAAAATAATAATTTCCAGTGCTTTACAAGTAGGATACAAGTCAGGTTACAATACATATTGAGTTCTTTCTCTGTTGGATAAAACAGAATTGGTTCATTTTCTTTTACTTCAAAAGGACCCAAGAAAGATTTAATTCTTTAATATGGAGAATATTATTATATTGAGAGAGAAGGCTCATTTGCATTGTTCACAGGTAGCCAAAATTTGTGTCTCTTTGTCATAATTTATCCTGTTTTTTGGATCTACTCATGTATTATATATAAAACTATGGACAAATTTTATTAGATAAATGAGAGTAATTATATTGTGAAATTTACTTATCCCGATTTTTAAAATGTTTAAAACTATTACTATCAAATTTTTGTTTTAATTTCGAGACTTAGGATCTTATAAAAACAATTAGAAAGCAAATATGATGAAGTAGATTTGCGGATAGTGTTTTTAAATAGTGATATATATGCATAAAGCATTGTGAAATGGCATTGTAGAGATAGCGTTAAGACCATATGCTGCTTTTGAAGAGAACTGGAGTTCAGTTCCTATCACCCACACTGGGAGACTCATAGTAGCCTGAATCTGCAGTTCCAGGAGATCTGAAATCCTCTTTGAGCTCCCATGGGCTCCTGCATTCATGTGTACAAATATATGTTCATATATGTCTATACACATATAAAATAAAATGAATATTTTAAAAACATAATTTAAAGTATACTTTAAATTTTCTAAGGAAGTGTGATATGCAGCTAATTATAAAATGCATAACAAGAAACACAATCTTCTTGCCTTATGATATTCTGATATGTACACTGGGAATGATTTGTGTGTGTGTGTGTGTGTGTGTGTGTGTGTGTAAGCTGTGATGTAAGAATAAAATTAGAGGCATAGAATAATTAAAATCAAAGCACTTAATATTAGCAGAGGGTCAGAACATGCTGAATTTTAATTACTATGTTTGCTGACTATCTTTATGACAACTTGACACCAGCTAGAATCATTATGGAGGTGTAAACCTCAATTGAGAAAATGCCTCCACCAGATCTGCATGTGGACAAGCTTGTGGCACATTTTCTTGATTGATAGTTAATACACGTGGGCCCAGCACATTGCAGGTGGTACCATCCCTTGGCAAATGGTCGTGGGTAGGTAAGGAAGCCTCCATGATCTGTGGAGAGCAAGCCAGAAGCAAAAGTGGCAATCCACCATGGTCTGCGACTCTGTACCTCTCTCCAAGTTCTTGCCTTGAGTTTCCTCAACTTCCCCAGAATTGTAAACAAAATCAAATGTTTGCTCCAAAAGTGACATGGTGTTATCACAGGAATAGAAAAGACATCTCCACAGTTGAATAGTTTCTACTGTGAAGTAATTGGCATTCTGGTTGTATAGAGAAATATTGAAAGGGACAGTAAATTTTACTAGTTATGATAAAAGCTCATGAAAGCAGGTTCTTTTTTTTTATTTTAAATAATAATAATATGACTTTTAATGTTATCCCTCTATACTCATACATCAGTGCCTTATCTAGTCATCACTAGAGAGACTTCCTCCAGCAGCAAATGGGAACAGATGCAGAGACCCACAGCCAGACATCACATGGAGAAAGAGTCCAAATGGGAGCTCTTCACCAAATGCCTCCCCTCGGTTCTCAGGGAATCCCTGATGGCCAACAAGGCCTTCCTCTGCCACATATGTGGTCCGAACCATGGGTCCCTCGATGTGTATTCTTTGGTCGATAGTCCTGCCTCCAGGAGCACCAGGGAGTTCAGGCCAGTTCACATTGTTGCTCCCTCCACATGGAGCTGCAAACTCCCTCAGCTCCTTCAGTACCTTCTCCAACTCCTCCATCTGAGATCTCATTCTCAGTCCAGCGGTTACTGTAAAGTGAAACTTGGTATTCTGAAATTTTGGACTAATATCCACTTATTAGTGAGTACATACTCTGTTCGTTCTTTTGTGACTGAGTTACCTCGCTCAGGATGATATTTACAAGTTCCATCCATTTGCCTGCAAATTTCATTAAGTCATTGTTTTTAATAGCTGAGTAGTACTCCATTGTGTAGATGTACCACATTTCCTGTATCCATTCCTCTGATGAGGGACATCTGGGTTGTTTTCAGCTTCTGACTATTATAAAAATGGCTGCTATGAACATAGGGGAGCATGTGTCTTTATTACATGTTGGAGCATCTTCTGGGTATATGCCCAGGAGAGGTATAGCTGGGTCCTCAGGTAGTATTATGTCCATTTTTCTGAGGATCCGCTAAACTGATTTCCAGAGTAGTTGTACCAGCTTGCAATCCCACCAACAGTGGAGGAGTGTTCCTCTACCTCCACATCCTCGCCAGCATCTGCTGTCACCTGAGTTTTTGATCTTAGCCATTCTGTCTGGTGTGAGGTGGAATCTCAGACTTGTTTTGATTTGCATGTCCCTGATGACTAAGGATGTGGAACATTTCTTTAGGTGCTTCTCAGCCCTATGAATTTCCTCAGTTGAGAATTCTCTGTTTTGCTCTGTTCCCCATTTTTTGATAGGGTTATTTGGTTTTCTGGAGTCTAACTTTTTTTTTTTCCTCCTTTTTTATTTTTGATACTTTATATACATTTCCAATGTTTCCCCTTTTCTGAGTCTCCTCTTTGTATACCCCCCATCCCCTCCCCAACCCGCCTCTAGGAGGGAATTCAACCTCCCACCACCCCCCCCCCATCCACCCATCCCCATTTTCCCGCCTTGATATTCCCCTTTACTGAGGCCTCTAACATCCTCAGGCCCAAGGGCCTCTGAATAAATAGGGGAGAGAGGATGCTTAGGAGAGGTATACTGGGGAGTGAGAAGTAAATATGAAATATGAGACTATGTCTACATCCTGAAAGGAAATTTTCATTGGGGCTGAATAAAGGATGGTGATGTAGGATGGCTGGTATAGACGAGCAGACATGGTGTATAGCACCATGCTTCTGAGAAGCAGACTACGATCTTCGCCTTTTGTTTCTTCCTTTCTCCTTCCTCCTCTTCCTCCTCATTCTCTTTTTCAGAGGAAGGCAATTTTGCTAGTTTTGCAAAATATGGCATAGAGAAGACAGACATAAACTGAGAAATTTCTATTCCGATTGAAACTAAGGGAACCTTTGGGGGCAGATTAAGGCAGCCTTTACCTTCAGCAAGAACCTTTTCCCTTGCAAGGTGTGCCTTTGGGGAGCTGCAGAAGACCCTTCACTAGGCCTGCCTTGCATGCCTATCACTTGAAGTAGAGGACAAAAATGAGAACACTAGCTAATAATTCACACGTCTAGAAAACTCAGCAATCTGTCACTCTAGATTACATAAATTAATAGGAAGGTGGATTAAACTCCCAGAGTAACCCCTTAGGCTCCTCGTTATTTTTCCCATAAGCACGCTTTTACATTAAAATACTTAATTCAAAGAGCCATCCTAGGATATTGGGTGTATTTATGTTTAAGACACTAAGAAATCAAAAGAGTGATCCACAGGTTCTATATTTTTTTGTATGTGATACAAATAAACCACAACAAAGGTCATTGGTTTCGTTCAACTTTATGATCTTAAACTGAGCATCTGTGCTTGAGTTCAACTTTTCATTCTTCTGCAAAAAGCTTCACTCTTACTTAGGTTCTACAATCAAGATATATATATATATGTACCTAAATTTTAAAAATAATTTAGACTGATATTCTCAAAAAGTATACTTCATGTTTATACCACAGAAATTTTGTACTTTTAATTTAAAGTCATGCCTTTTTATTACTCTACATATCTCTGAAGCCATAAATTAAATGTGGTAGTAGATAAGAAATGATTTGGAGCACATCATCTGGGATATTATGTTTGCTATTTTATATTACTTAATCTTTCTTTCTTTGTTTCTTTTTTGTTTCTTTGTTTCTCTCTCTCTCTCTCTCTCTCTCTCTCTCTCTCTCTCTCTCTCTCTCTCCCTCTTTCTCTAAACTCTATATGAGTGAGATGCTGGGATACTATAGCTTGGAAACAATTATAAAGGAAAAAATAAATTATGAATGAGGTCTAAGGTCTCTACTGCTCAATTACTCAGACACTTAGGATTTCAGGTGCAGAAGCATTATGAGGTTGACATGATTTTGTCACATTTTGCTTTACCTAAAAATGTTATTTGCAGAGGGGGTGAGGGATGACTTAGCACTTAACAACAGGTTCTGCTCTTCTAGAGAATGTGGGTTTGATTCCCAGCATCCACATGGCAGCTTACAATCCATTTTCGGGGGATCCAATCCTTTTTATGTTCTCTGATGACATAAAACATTCACATATGTGAAGGAGAAACATAAATACATATAACATAAATAATATAAAATATTAAGGATTTAAAAATTGATTCTGTTTTTAAAATTACATTTACATATACATTTTAAAGTTATATACATTTTAAAATTTCACAATGTCTTTAGACAATAGCTCTTTTAATATTACATGACAAAGTTTTTACATCACCTATGCAAATGCCTTCAGCTAAATCCGAGTGTCCAAATATAATTCTGTGTAATTTATTTTGTGGTATTATCTAAACAACACAGAAGGTAATCCTCTAGGAGAGAGATCTGAGGGCTGGATTATACACCAGAGGTCAGAAACATATTCTCAAACTGCATTTGTTTCAAGAAAAATTGAGAAGCAAGGGCCTAAGCTTATTACTGTCAAATCCATTCCTTATTTAATTTTGCAGAGCAAAATGTAATATATGGTTTCTAGTGTTCATTTCGATATCCTCTCTGGTGAGGCAAACATACATTGAAAAAGGGACAGTCTTTAGTCTGTGGCTCCTTCTGATATTAGATATATGCTTCAATTCTTCTATACAATATTTAATCTTCTTTCTTGGATACTTCATCATAAGTTTTGTACTTACCCCATTAGGATTCTCTAGTGTGCTCAGGACAGCAACTACACCTTGCTGTTAACAAGGTAAGATAGAATCTACTGATCCCAGTCATGGGTTTAGTCATGGGACCTGGCCAAGGCGGGGAGGGAAGAGTCCAACACAACTTGGAAGATGGTGCTGCTATGAATGTAATTAGAAAACTAATAACAAAATAAGATTCCATTTTGCTTTTAACTTGGAGATAGATGATTGCTTCAGGAGAATAGTTTGGCTACAATTACAGAAAGAAATCCACATTTCATGGAAAGATTAATGGACAAGTGGTCAGGTGACCAGCAGCTACATGACAATAGCAGAGATTTTGTGGTAAAGGAGGAAATCCTAAAGAAAATGATGTGGCAAGAAAGAAAATGATTATTTTTTTTTTAAGTCAGGGAAATCATGCTCAGGTTTGATGACTCTATGGAAATATAGAGTAAATTTTAAATGAAATAGCAATACTTTCTTTAGTAGAGAAAGACTGAAGGCAAGAAAAATATTGTGATATAATTTTACACTGAGGACTCAAAGCAGGCCAATGGCATTTCCTGGCTGAGACAACTGGCACACAAGATCTAGGCTGTGGCTGGTAACTATTCTCTTGATGATGGATGGAGCTTTACATGAGTTACAATAGGAAGAATTAATAAAGTTACAAAATTTTAAGAAGACCTGTAAAATTGCAAGTACCTTGCTACAGTTTAGTCCAATCCTTTTAGGTTTATATAATCAATATATGCTATTAGAATGAGTTACAGTTTCTCAGTGGTTCCTTCATTTCTGGATATTTGTAAAATAATACAGGTTCTTATAAAAACTAAGTTTCATATATTGTGTCCTGACTATAGTTTCTGGGACTGTTCTGTGTCATCTTTCTCAAATTTCTTCTTGTGATAAGTTAGGACCTATGAGCTACAAGGCCTGTCTATAGAATGAAGTTAATCACTCATTAAGAGTCCGTATCAAACACTATGGTGTTTATAGATTCATTTTATTCTTTCATTGAATAAAAACCCTCCTAAAACTTCACTTATCATTTTGAAAAATTTTCAGATCAAATATAGGAATTCTTACGAAGATGGTTGCTTGACACTGTTTCTTCATATTTATGGTACATTTGATTGTTTTGTGACATTTAGGATTGAACTCGATTCTTTTACTTTTTTTTGAAAGCACTCTATTTCTGGTACATTTATTTATATGGAAATTATTTTATTCATATAGATCTCATATTCTTTCCATTTCTATAGATCCGAGATAGCACTTTCGCACATATAGTATCATGAGAATAACATGGAGGAAAGAAAAAAAGAAAAAATTGTTCAAAACAGACATACAGAAAAAAATGCAAATATTTTTTATTATTAAAATTTTTATTCATGATGCTCTGATAGATAGACTTGCCTTTTCTACTTTTGTAGAGCAAATTCATACTGTTTTCTGATGATTTCTTCTGTAGTATGTGAATACCTATATAAACTAAGTGAAGAATAATCTTTAAAACATTCTTTATGCCTCATCTAGGAAAATATGTGCATATTTAAAGAATAAAAAAATGCTATTTTTCATATAATTATCTGGTAGTCACCCATTAAATTTTGTGAATAAGATATAAGCATATTCCTGTAAGTGGTGAGAATCTTTGAGACTTTTCTATAACTAAAACAAAAATCCTCTAAGAATATAAATGTGAATGCACATTACAAATAATAAAATGTGTTCCTATAATATGTACCACAAAGTCATTGCAATTGGTTTAGAGATATTGACACAACTATACAGCTACCTACTGTATCTGTACAATAGTTTATATTAGGTACTCAGTCTTTTTTGCATTAAACTTAGTCTAAATATTAATGACACTCACAAGAGAACTGCATTAGGTTCTCACATGATTATGAAGTGTAAAAGAATATTTGCCATGTCTTGTTGTATGATAGGCCATCTCAGACTAAATATGAATCTTGGTACCCTCATCTTGTCATGGATTTTTACCACAGGCCATATTTAATCTATCCATCTGCCACATTCTGAAGAAATATCATGAACATATCTGTTAATCCTTCAAAACCTTCCATACTAGGAGAGAGTCTACACTGTTTGCCTAAATATTATGAACATGTTTCAAAAATTAACCATTTGATCACTTTTTAAATATCTTTTCCTTGTAGAAGACAAGAGATAAAACAGAAATACAGTCTTGTACATAACTTCATCAAAAAAAATTCAAATACATATCCAGTGAGACTCCAGTGAGGAGAGATAATATTTCAATTGCAAAGGGTTATGAATTGGAGGTAGCTTCTGTGTTAGAGATGGGAGCATGTGATCACTTCTTCTTTCAGTACTGGGACCCATCTGTCTCAGATTCAGAAGACAGAAGAGACAGGAAAGATCTCAGAGGATTTGAGAAAGGGGAAAACTATAATCAGAATATATTGTATGAAAAAAATCTGTTTTCAATAGGAAAAAACTCATTAAAAAAACCCTCAAATTGTTATGCTGAGAAACTTTTAAAAACTTTAAAATTTTAAAAATATGCTTCAGAAATATATTAAAGAGTTATTTTTAATTTTATAAATATTAATTTAGCCTGAATTTTTCTTTTTCTAGTACTAAAAATTTCATGTTTCCTGTGATTAATTCTGAATAGCATTTTTTGAGTTTTTTTAATTGTTTATTTATTTACATTTCAAATGCTTTCTCCCTTCCCAATTTACCCTCTACAAGCACCCTATCCCCTCTTTCCCCATTGCCTATATGAGGGTGTTCCCCCACCCACCCACCCACTCCAGCCTCAGCGGCCTAGCATTTTCCTATCCTGAGTTATCAAGCCTCCACAGGACCAAGGGGCTCCCCTCCCAGTGATTCCAGGCAAGGCAATCCTCTGCTAGGAGCCATGGGTACCCCCTGTGTACTTCTTGGTTGGTGGTTTAGTTTCTGGGAGCCTTGGGGGTTCTGGTTGGTTGATATTGTTGTTCTTCCTATGAGGCTGCGAACCCCTGCAAACCACATTGGGGTCCCCACGCTCTGTCCAGTGTTTGGTTGCGAGCATCCGCATCTAATGCATGCTCTTTTTCAGACAGATCTTTCCTAAAATTGAGATTCTAAATCTCATGCCGGAACTATGACATTAGTTTACCAGTTTCTTTTACTTGAGGAATTTTTTTTTTTTTTTTTTTTTTTTTTTTATTGAAAACGTTTGAAGGTTTTTTAGTTGTGGCTTGGTGTTAACTGAATAGAGAGTCCAAGCTCATGCAAAGCATTCCTTCATTTTGTTGTGCATGTAAGTATTCGTTGCTCAAAATTACCTTGCAACTTTTTTATTTTTCAATCTCAGCAGCTGAAAAATGGTGTTGCAAAAAGGTATAGTGACGTCCTTATGATCAATCATTTAATTGACAAGAAAAATACAAATCTATAATCATAGAGCCCCAGTTTCTATACATTTACAATCCTGGTATTCTACAAACTGCCAGTCTGTAGAATTCAAAGTGTGTTCTATTAAGTCAATATTTTTTTGAAGTTTTTGAAGCAGTAACTACAGAAGATTTAAATAATTCTCTAACATAAATTTTTATGTCAATTAAAATGATCTGGATATGCTATTTCATATAGTTATCCTGTTTTGGTCTGACTAATGTAAACTAAAGTTTCTAATTTCTCTTATAAAATCCTTCATTGTTATAAGGAATAAAATCAAAGGAGCACATGCGTGACTACAATAGAATGTGCTTCATTGCATATTTTCTTCATACAACAGGAAAAAGTTGCTGTGTTTTATTAATCTGTTTTATCTCACACTGTTGAAATCTGATGCAGGCATGATTGATTCTCTTTGCTACAAGCTGAGAAACCACTGGGAGTTGTGTACACTGATTTACAAAATGTAGACATGGTATTTTTCTGTATGGAAATGAATTAGAAGAATTGTTGTTGTTGTTGTTGTTGTTGAGAAAAGCTATCTCTGTGTAGCCTTGGCTGGCCTTGAACTCACAGATACTGCATCTGCCTCTGCCTTCCTAGTGCTCGGATTAAAGGTTCCTGTGGCCAAGAATTAGCTTTCACAAGGAATGTAGAAGTCGACATCTACTGATGCATGGGCTACTGTACTTTCTTTTGAGGATAGAGCCACTTACGTTTAGACTTCTATAGAACACTAAGTGAAGGAAAGTCAAACATCTGTCATATGTCACCCACAAAACACTGATAGCCACACTACAGCTTATGAAGTTTGTTCTTTAGGGAGCAATCTAAACAGATGGATCAGGTACACATGATTTGTAAAATATCAACATTTTAATATGGAGCTTAAGTCTAGTGATAAAGTACTGTTTTAAATATCTCATTGCCAACAGAATTATATTTTTTCTTTCTAAACAGTAGGTTTTCCATTTTTAAGTATACCAGAAAGAGACGTTAATGCACTTTGAAGAATAAAGACATTCCTTGGACATTTGGTGTGTGTTTTGAGTATGAAACAACTTGAACAGGTATAAATGATTGCCATGGTTTAACTGGACTATTCTTTCATTATCAGCTAGATACAATAAATCTACAATTCAAGATACTGAATATAATTAATGATGAACCACTCTTCTGGAAATGTAGTTGCTGCTGTGTAGTATAGTGCTTCCAACTTGTGATGAGATAAATGGATGAATGAAGAGAATAATGGGTAAAAATTAATGATTTTTATTTAATATTTTCCAAATACTTTTTAAAACTACAAAAGGTCAAATCTAAATGCCACTTAACTAAACATCTGTATTTAACTTTAAGTAATTAAACTATACACCATTTGAAGGTATCTGGATTATGTATTAAATTGAAATTAGCTATAAGTTAATAATGTAAATGATTATTAGCAAAATATAACAGCTTGACACAGGATAGTAGAGACATTATACATACCTCATATAATACTCTTGTTTGTTTTTGAATAACATGTATACATTCCAAAGAAATCCAAACATTACTAGAATGATTTCAGCAACATACAACTTAGCAAGAGAAATTGACAGCATGTAGACTAAAGTTGGTATTTTTTTCCTGTCAAATTGGCATATGATTAATATTTGGAACTAGCCCAAGGACAGATTTTAAGAAATGAGATGCAAAATCGGTTATTTATTTCTAAAAATTCCATGTTTCTGTTTGCTTAATAGAAAACAAATTGCCCTAAGAACGTCTCTGGTATCTTAAAGTTAACTGCTATTTATGGTGTTTGAAAATGAGTTGCTTTTAACCAACGTCTTCTCCACCCTGAATTTTATTTTACATTTCATTCCCCTAGTTCCGCTGTCTGGTTGATGATCATCTCGGTAATATATGTTAGGAATTTTCACTTGAAGGACCATGTATCTTTAAATGTCTTCTTTTTATTCATCCTACTTCTCACACATGTAATTTCCCCTTTAATTTGACATCATTTAACGGCACATTACACGTCAATGATGTGATCTGTGAATATTTACAATGTTCATGTCATTTTTATTTTCTCATCCAATTTAAGTAGCTCTGCCTTTTATGACATCATGAATTCTTCAGTCTTTTTGGTCTTTTTGGGACTAATTATTCCATTAGTTCCTTCGAAGTAGCACTGTTTGTCAGTCACTTCTTCCCTTTTGATCATAAGCCCTTTGCTGTTCTCTTTTGCATGTTCAATAAGCCCTAGGCGAAGCAGCTAAGCTAGTAGGCAGTGCAGCCTGCATAGTTGATTCTGCTTTGAATAACTTTTTCTGTTGGAGCCAGTTTGTTAGTAAATCTCCCTATCATAAAACATAACTTGTCACCTACCCCAAATGGAAATGCATTAAAAATATTGACTTTATACCAATAAATGTTTTATATAGAGTACTTCTACTTGCTAAGAGAGAGCCCTTCAGAGAAAGTGGTAGTAACTAAAAATTTAAGGATAAAAATGAAATAAATTGACTTGTCAAAATATTATGACAGTTTATTGCTTAATGTTGATTTCACCATAATTATACAGTATTGAAGACTCAACTTCTGATAAAATCAATTCTTCAACTTATCATGTCCACTTTTGTCTGCTAACGTACAGTTTATGGATGTAATTAATTTTAAACAGCATCAAGACAAAAGAGGTTCTATTGTGATTAAAGTCTGACTTTGCTAGCAGTACCCTTGTTTACAAGAAATGTTAGCATTTCCTCTGCAATGCAGAACACTGATGCCTTTTGCTGCCTTCTATAGTGATGAGGACAAGACCACGAGATCTGCTATCTAAAGGCAGTAGAATTCAACTCTCCAAATTTCCTTCAGAATGACAAAGAAAATACTAATAGGAGTAATTAATGTGTCATTTGAAAGGTTTACCACAGGTGGTTGTCCCAATGAGCATCAACAGTTTTCTTTTTAGTGGGTTTTGAAAAGTAGCAAAGCAGTTAACGCCCTCATAGGAAGTAATACCAAGAATATTTAGAAATAAGCTAGAACAAAAAGAACATTTAAAAAGTACAGTTGTGGCTGGAGAGGTGGCTCAGCAGTTAAGAAACCTAGCTTAGTTTCCAAGTATATATATCGGGTGGTTTATAGATCCCTGCAGCTCCAGGTCCACCCTCTTCAGGCCTCCTTGATCAATAGTACACATACGCAGTACACTCACAAAGGCATATGTAGGCACGAAAATAACAAGAAATCTTAAAAGCAAAAATAACAGACTGACATTAATGGTTTATGATTTCAGGTTGGATGGCACTGGGCTAGAACGACTCAAATTTTAGTTCTCTAATTCTGACTTCATGAAACAAGCCATTAATTCTCCCAGAAACAATGCTTCTTTACTGGTAAAAGAGTCTTTTTTTTGTTGTAACCATAAAATATTAAAATATTAAAGTGAATGTGCCTTGTGTGTCATATCTGAATAGTGAGCATTGTTATTTATGTACCTAGACTGGATATCTTAACTCTAGAATCATTTGTTCGGCCCTCCCTGTTCTTCTCATGGGCTACCCTCTACTGTTCTGACTTTCTGATAATAGTTAGAAAAATCTGGCACACTGGCCATCAATTGAGCTAAAGAGAAAGTTGATAATATCTAGTTAGAGGGCCATCAGAAATGTGAACCATTGAGAAGAATGCTTGAGAAGGGATATGTGGCTGAGGACACTCACTGTGCAGTCCACAGAAAAGATTCTTGGCAAAAAAAAAAAAATGCAAGGAAAATTCTACAAGAACATGTAGTGGTTTCCACTGCTTTGTGCTCCAGGCAGGGTTCCTGCTTCTAGTCACCTGCCCAGAAACTCTTTGGTATGCGAATGAAAGACACACAGATTAGCTTATTTTTAAAATACCTTGACTAACTCAAAGGCTGAGCCTTTCTATTCCTCTGCCTGGCTTTCATAGATTTTCCTTCAATGCACCTGACTCAACACCCTCTAAACCTATAATTTATCTTTGCTACCATGTTCCTTCTGGGTGGCTTCTAGTCTTTGCTGTCCAAGATGCTTCTGGGCAGCCCTTCTGTGGGCCATATTCCTTTTCACCTACATTTCAGATGATTTTTGTTCTGTAACTCTAAATCTGACCCGTCTCCCTCTGCAATCTAGTAATTTCTCAACTCCCCCTCTCCATGTAAGCCCACACAAATATAAAGGTCCTGTCCCATCTCCTTTTGCCTAACCACTAGGCACTAGCATCTTTATTGATCAGTCAAAACCCAATTAGGGACAAGGACCTTCAGCGTTTCACAGATTCCGGATTAAATCAAAGCATTAGAAGCAATTCCCAGCAGAACAAGATCATCTTTTGCTGAAGTTGGAATCACAATGGAACATGGTAGCATTTTGGAATCATCACTTCATACGTCATATACCACTGGTACTGTCAGATTTCCATATCCACGGGTTACATGTCAATAGAATCAATCCAGTACTGAAGATAATTGAAAATAAAATTAGTGTATGCTAAGCACACATTGTTTTTGGGATTACTCTGTCAAAATACATCATAACAACTATCTCCATTGCATTTACATTGTAATTGAGAGACGATTTAAAGTATATAGGAGAATGCACAAATCTTACATGCTAATTCTGTTATTTTAGAAGTATTGAGACTTAGGTACTGTCCAGTAATCCTGGAAACAATATTCCACTGATATTGAAGAACTATTGATTTCTAAAGATAAATGAATAACTCTTTTATTATAAAGTCTACAGTTATGAATTTGAATGTCAACTCCACTCTTTACTGCCTGGTGGTCAAACCCTATCCGTGTCCTTCAATTTCTCTGAGCCTCAGTTTCCTCATTTGTACAGCTGGGAGTTACCACTAGTAATATAATATTTCTGAGACTTTTGACCAATTATCTGTAAGCTAAAATAATTAGTTGATTTTGTACCCAGTCAGAATTAGAGCAGGAATTATCTATGTACATCTGTCTATGTCATTATTTAAGAGGGGTCAACAAAGGCTGTGATAGTTTTCTCTGCATTTCTGAAACCATGTGTCATATTTGGCCTTTTCAAGTATTTCCAATTTAGAGAACAATGGAATTCTGTGCAGGTGTTGGAGCAGCACAGGACTCTTATTAACTTCCCTGATATTCATGTCATATTGGCATATTTTTGAATTTTTCAGACTTGTGTTACAAGTTCTCCTTGACTATGACCCAAGATACCTACTTTTGTAGTTTGTATACAAGGTACTTAGGTTTAACATCAAAACTAAGAACCAATATGTCTTGTTTTTATTTTATGTTTTTATTTTATTTTATTTTAACTTAACATTAACACAAGGAATGTGCTTAGAGGTCTTGTTTAATTTTATGAACATATATGGACGATGTAATGAGGAAAAATAAATGGTTATCAAATGAATGTATGAGGAGTGAATAAGTCTGAGAATTCATGCCTTCATAATCTGTGCTTTAAGAGTTGAGAAAAGTTTGTGGTTGAGAAGGATCTACAAAGCTGTTATTTATTGACAGTCTCACATAACTTGATTTTCCTTTGAGGACAAAAAAGAACATCACATATTTCAATCCTTAGACTTTTAGAAATAAAATGTACAGATTTTTTTTCCCGTAGAACCGTTCAGAGTAAGCTTTACAGAAAACAAAAGTAAACAGTGCTTACTTCACAAGGTGGCTAGAGTACCTCTATCTGAATCTCAGAACTGTGACTGTCTAGCTTATGACTTTGGGTAGATTCCTGTGACTATTTTTATTTAAGAATTCTCTGCTTTACATAAGAATTTGTTCCTGGGGACTCACACAAATCTTTGTTGTGAGGACTAAGTGGTTGATCTGAAGTGGAGCAATGTTTTATGTTTACAAATTCATAGGAATGAGGTATAAAATAGTATAAGTAGGCTGTAGAGACAGTTCATGTAAAATATTTCACTATATTGGTTTGAAAGCAGCTGTCTTCCTAGATCTTGTTTTCTTTAGAGATAATTGTAAGGAAATTTGTTTTACAAAATATATTAACATGCATGTAGACTAAAATTCTCTTGTGTTTTTAGATGAATCATCCAGCAGTTTGATGGGCACTGTCTCAATTTGCTGGGTGCATTTCTTAGAATGTTTGGAAATACCACATCTATTTCTTTATTGGTGACTTGGTAGTTATAACAAGTTTAGTTGTTTGTTTGTCCTGTGACTCCTTGGTGATGTCTCCTATTTTTAGTGCCCTCTTTTGCAGTGTGTAATTAATCAATGTTGTAACTGTGAGTCAAAAGTACATATTTTATGAATTCTCCTTAAAGGTTTACGATTTTATCTTTTACTACTAATATACAAAATGACTGTTTTATGTCTCTCATGATTGTGTCTCCATAGCCCAATACAATTACTAATAGAGAACTCCATGGTTTGAAATGAGCTCTAATAGAATTATTTCTATCCCTGAGTTACCAGTAATTCAAACCACAGTGTTCATGTACTCAGTTAAACAGAGCAGATTTGCATATCTATAGATAGAAATATGCATCCAAGGAATCTGACTGGTATCATGAATAATAATCATTTCAATTTGCTATTTATCTAGTGAAAATTTGGATTCTGAAAGCCTTACATGATTTTTCTCAGGAGATCAATATTAATGAAGAAGGAAAAATTTATAGGAATTACTTAGGCTTATGGGTAATTGAAACTGAGTCTGCCAGATATATAAAATGACTCCAAAGTTTGTCTTAAATTGTATTGTTTTCCAATGGAGTACTACTCAGCTATTAAAAACAATGATTTAATGAAATTTGCAGGCAAATGGATGGAACTTGAAAATATCATCCTAAGCGAGGTAACTCAGTCACAAAAGAACTCACTGATAAGCGGATATTAGCCCAAAAGTCCGGAATACCCAAGTCTCACTTTACAGTAACCGCTGGACTGAGTGTGAGGTCCCAGATGGAGGAGTTGGAGAAGGGACTGAAGGAGCTGAGGGAGTTTGCAGTCCCATGGAGGGAGCAACAGTGTCAACGGGCCTGACCACCCCCCCCCTCCTCCTGGAGGATGGACCACCAACCAAAGAATACACATGGAGAGACCCATGGCTCGGACCATATATGTGGCAGAGGAGGGCCTTGTTGGCCATCAGGGGGAGGAGAGGCCCTTGGGCCTGAGGGTGTTAGAGGCCCCAGTAAAGGGGAATGTCAAGGTAGGAAAACAGGAGTGGGTGGGTGGGTGGGTGGGAGGTGGAATACCCTCATAGAGGCGGGAGAGGTGAAGGGGATAGGGGGTTTCCAAAGAGGAGACCTGGAAAGGTGGAAACATTGGAAATGTAAATAAAGTATCAAAAAAAAAAAAAAAAAAAAAAGAAAAGAAAAGAAAATATCATCTTGAGTGAGGTAACTCAGTCACAAAAGAATGAACATGTTATGTACTCACTAATGAGTGGTTATTAGCCAAAAAGTTCGGAATACCCAAGATTCAATTCATAGATCATATGAAGTTCAAGAAGAAGGAACACCAAAGTGTGGATGTTTCAGTGCTTCTTAGAAGGGAGAACAAAATACTCATAGAAGGAAATATAGAGACAAAGTGTGGAACAGAGACTGAAGGTAAGGCCATCCAGAGACTGCCCCACCTGCGGATCCACCCCATATACAGTCGCCAAACCAGGAAGGTATTGTGGATGCCGGGAAGTGCTTGCTGAAAGAGCCTGAAATGGCTGTCTCCTGAGAAGCTAGGCCAGAACCTGACAAATACAGAGGCAGATGCTCACAGACAACCATTGGACTGAGAGGGAGGAGGAGGTTCCAGATGGAAGAGTTGGAGAAAGAACTGAAGGAGCTGAGGGGGTTTGTAGCCACAGGGGGGGAGGGAGCAACAGCATCAACTGGCCAGATCCCCTGGAGCTCCTGGGGACTGGACCACCAACCAAAGAATACACAAAGAGGGACCCATGGCTCCAGGCCGCATAGGTGGCAGAGAAGGGCCTTGTTGGCCATCAGTGGGAGGAGAAGCCCTTGGGCCTGAGGGTGTTCAGTGCCCCAGTGTAGGGTATGCTAGGGCAGGAGAACTGGAGTAGGTGGGTGGGGGAGCACCCTCATAGAGGCAGGGAGAAGGGGGGATGGGATAGGGGGTTTTCAGAGGGGAGACCTGGAAAGGGGATAACATTTGAAATGCAAATAAAGTAAATATCCAATAAAAAAATATAGAAAGAAAAAACATTAGGAATGCCAGGGTGATGAGGTAGGAATAGGTAGGTGGGAAGGGGAGCACCCTCATAGAGGCAGGGAGAGGGGGGATGGGACAGGGGTTTGCAGAGGGGAAAATGGGAAATGGAATAACATTTGAAATGTAAATAAATAAAATATCCAATTTTTTTTTTTAAAAAAGAAAAAAATGTATTGTTTTCTCAAAGTGAATTTATTGAAAAAAATTTAAAATGTATGAGCAACTTATGATTATTTTTTCTTTATTTTTGGATCAAAGTGTGCAGCATTGGCAAGTAGTAAGTGGTAGTAAATATTACATAAAAATGATGAAAGGGATAAGTGGGAGTTTGCCTTGGCTTGACTTAAAAATCTATTTAAATGTACTTGCAGTTTTGGTAGCTATCGACTCAAGTTTATATTCCCTTTTTTATTAATAATTTTAATTGTTTACATTTTGAATGTTATCCCCCTTCCTGATCTTCCCTCCATGAACCAATAACCCCTTCCCCTTTGCCTCTAACAGGGTGCTCCACTACCCAGCCACCCACCTCCTCACCACTCTAGCATCCTCCTTCTTTGGGGCATCAAGCCTCTACAGGACCAATTGGCTCCCCTTCCACTGATGAAGTGTCCTTTCCCATTTATTTGATAACTTTTGGTTGCAAGTCTATTTTTATTGGATATTAGAATGGCTACTCCAGCTTATTTCTTGGGACCATTCGCTTGGAATTTTTTTTCCAGCCTTTTACTCTTAGATAGTATCCGTCTTTGTCACTGAGATGTGTTACTTGTTTGCAACAAAATGTTGGGTCCTATTGAAGTATCCAATCTGTTAGCCTATGTTTTTTAATTGGGGATTGAGTCCACTGATGTTGAGAGATACTAAAAACCAATGATTGTTGGTTCCTGTTGTTGTTGTTATGCTTGTGTGGTTTTTCTCCTTTTCAGTTTTGTTTTTCATGGGTGTGGTTCCCCTCTTTATGTTGAATTTTTCCTTCTATTATCCTCTATAGTGCTGGATTAGTGGAAAGATATTGTCTAAATTTATTTTTTCATGAAATATCTTGGTTTCTCCACCTATTGTGATTGAGAGTTTTGCTGGATATAGTAGCCTGGGTCGGCATTTGTGTTCTATTAGAGCCTGCATGATATCTGCCCAAGATCTTCTGGCTTTTAAAGTCTCTGTTGAGAAGTCTGGTGTAATTCTGGTAGGTCTGCCTTTATATGTTACTTGGCCTTTTTCCCTTACCACTTTTAATATTCTTTCTTTATTCTGTGCAATTAGTGTTTTGACTATGATGTGACGAGAGGAATTTCTTTCATGGTCTAATCTATTTCGTGCTCTGTAGGCTTCTTCTTTTTTTTTCTTTCGAGACAGGGTTTCTCTGTGTAGCCCTGGCTGTCCTGGAACTCACTCTGTATACCAGACTGGCCTCGAACTCAGAAATCTGCCTGCCTCTGCCTCCCAAGTGCTGGGATTAAAAGCGTGTGCCACCACTGACTGGCTTCTGTAGGTTTCTTGTACATTTATGACCATCTCTTTCTTTAGGATAGGGAATTTTTTTCTATGATTTTGTTGAAGATGTTTTCTGTCCCTTTGCATTGAGAATCTTCTCTCTGTTCTATTCCTATTATTCTTAGGTTTGGTCTTTTCATTATGTCCTGAATTTCCTGGATGTTTTGGATTAGGAGCTTTTTGTACTTTGTACTTTCTTTGACTGTTGTCTTAATAAATTCTATGCTATCTTCTATGCCTGAGATTCTCTCTTCTATTTTCTTTATTCTGTTGGTGATGCTTGCATCTGTAACTCCTGATCTCTTTCCTAGGTTTTCCATCTCTAGGGTTGCCTTCCTTTGTGATTTCTTTATTGTTTCTATTTCTGTTTTTGATCCTGGATTGTTTTGTTCAATTTCTTCACCTGTTTGATTGTGTTTTCCTATATGTTTTAAGGGATTCATGTGTTTCTTCTTTAAGGGCTTAAACATGTTTATCTGTGTTCTCCTGTATTTCTTTAAGGGAGTTGTTTATGTCATCCTTAATGTCCTTTATCATCTTTATGAGATGGGATTTTAGGTTGGAGTCTTGCTTTTTAGCTCTGTTAGGGTACTCAGGGCTTGCTGTGATGTGAGAACTGGGTTCTGATTGTGCCATGTGGCCTTGGTTTCTGTTGCTTATGTTCTTGTGCCTCTCATCATCTGGTTATCTCGGGTGTTAACTGGCCTTGCTGCATCTGAGTGGATACTGTCCTTCCTGAGTGCGTGTGTATCTGATTATGAAGGACCTCCTGGGAATCAAGCTATCTCTGGGTGTGGGAGGGCATCTGGAGCACCAGCTCTATACCCGACCACGTTGTGAGTCTATATTCCTCTATATTATCAAAAATTTCGAATATTATGCTAGCCTTGCAGCTGAGAGAAATTTTGGACTTATTGATATAATCATATTTTTGTTGAGATCAAAGTCACCAAATCCATTAGTCTAACACAAACACAGAATACATCTTAAGAATCATGGACTGTACTTCTACAAGCAAAAATAATCCATTCAGTGAGTAAGATTCAAAATACTTATAGAACCAACTGGGTTAACGTACTTCTTCTGTTCTTTGCTTTGTGTTCTGAAAAGTCTATAAGAGAAAATATTGGTTCATATATTATCACAGTTGCCTAGAGTTTGGACTGACTACATAGGTGTCTGAGTATATGAAATCACACCACATTATGTAGCACATACTGTATCCCAATAGTCAAGAATTGAATGGAGTAAAACCCCTACAAATATACTATCCAAAGAAAGAAGATTTTTCATCAAATAAAATAATAAAATACTAGCTCCAATATAATGTAATAGAAGGAGCTACTTTTTAATAAAATGAAATAGAAAGCACAAAATTATTTTTATAACAATGCAATTTAGATATAAAATAAATTGAGAAAAAGGCTTAACCTCAAATGATTTTAAATTCATTATTGCTTATTCTTTGATTGGCTTCTGTATTAGTTAGGGTTTTACTGCTATGAAGAGACACCATGACCCAAGCAACTCTTATAAAGGCAAATATTTAATTAGAGCTGGATTACAATTTCAGAGATTTAGTCCATTATAATCAGGGCAGGAGCATGGCACTGTTCAAGTAGACATGGTGCTAAAGAAGGACTTGAGATTTCTACATTCTGATCCAAGACTGCCAGGAGGAAGGTGATCATCCTCCGGCAGCTGGAAGGAAGCTCTCTCCAAGCCCACTCCAACAGTGGCACACTTTTCCCAACATGGCCACACATTAATAGTGCCACTCTCTGGACTAAGCACCACAACCTCTTAACAATTGAATCATATAAAAATTAAAGTTTAGGGTCAGTGGTGATCTAAGGTGGTTTCAGTCCTGAGTGCCACAATAATGGAAAGAAAATGAAAAAAGAAAAAAAAAACTACACAAACAAAACTCATAGCCATTTAATTTAATACATCATGAACTGCTTACTTACATGAAATTTATAAATTTAGCACTGGTTGAGTTATGGCCTAAAAACTACTTACAGGGAATGCACTATTTTCTAGGCATAGTTCTTTTCCAGAAATCTAATAGAATATGAAAGGTGTGATGATACAAAGTTACTCTAGAATTGGAGAAAAAAAATGATCAAAATAGAGATAAGGGAAAATATGTATATTTCGATCTTCTCTGTATTAAGTTATTGTTCAGGGTAATAACCAAGTATTTAGCCAATCTATGAATTCCTTATTATAACTGAACAATAAAAGGAAAGGATTGTAAAGAGTTTGAATCAAGTCCATGCTCTACATTCTCAAAGGTATGTAGACGTGGTTGAGTGTGTTGCTTTGAGTCTGCCTATTCAAGTGACTTTTCCTCATGATTTTGATTTTACAAAGTGGGGTTGAGCAAATGGAATGTTGGTGAAAGTAGGAAGTGGACCATGCTATTTCTTAACAGTTATTGTATAATGTCATCTATTTTCCTAAATGTGTGAACCTATCGTCTAACTGCATTTGTCAAAAGATAGAAAAAGATTGTTTTGCTCATAAAGTATGTAGACTTTGAATACATTGATAGAAGATATATGCAAAGGTATGGTAGTTAGTCTTTTCATAATAAGAAGAGTGAATATGTTTAAAATATCTTTTGGTGAATACTTTGTTCTGTGTGTGTAAAAGTAACTCTTATTTCCTCAGAGGAAATGATGAGAATGATACCAAGCTTTACAAATAAATGGCTTGGGCTAAGCCCAGAGCATTTCGATCTAAGTACCCTAGGCCTAGGCCTGGAAGGTTATAGTCTACATGCAATCTAATCTTCTGCAAGGTCCAACCTTGAAGGCTATGATTTTAAGCCTCTATCTGTTAACTTAGGCCTAGAATGTTTTCTATCTCTGAGACATACTGGCGAACAAGTTCAGTTTCTAGTTCTTTCTGAACTCTGGCAGGCTGGTTCAGCTCAGGTGTTGTGGCTCAAACTTCCTCCAAGCAGACTTGTTCAATCTAGCTTTTCTTGTCTTATCACTGAATTGCTCTGCTTGGTCTCAAACTAACTCTAGCAATTTGTTCTAATCTTCTGGCTCCTTCTCAGTCTCTGGCTTCAACTGTCTCTGCCGACTTGCATTGCCTGAACTCAACTGAACTGCACTCACTGAACTGCTCTCTGCCTAGATGTCACTTTCAAACATTGCTGCCACCTTCTGTGAACTAACCTTACTTTCATTGTGTGGGATTAAAGGTGTGTATTAATGGCATGTCTATATTACAACCAGACGGATTACAGGCGTGTCCTTCTAGCCTTATCTATGTGATAACACAGACATTGAGTCTTTGGATGTAATACCTTGCCAGAGATGCCATGTTACTAGATTAAAATTTCTTTATATTTTGTGTTTATCTGTATATCTATCTGTGTGTAGCTACTGAGATTTTTTTCCTCAAGTTTAACCTGCACAAGTGACATAAACATTTTTTGAACTTTTCCTCTACAAAATGCAATACTAAGTAGCAGGAAGTTCTTTGCATTGGTGACTATGAGCTGCTGTGCTGTGGGATTGGATCATTCAAATAAAATCTAAAGAATATATATAGGATATATATATATATATATATATACACATACACACACATATATGTATATACATATATATGTATGTATATGTGTATATATGTGTGTGTGTATATATATGTATATATATATGTATATATATATATATATATATATATATATATATCTCCTAAGCATGGCAAAAAACTCAGTTAAAGTTATTATGTGACTACACTATTAGAATGAAGAAGTAACCATTTCCTGAGTGGTAATAGATATATTTCCTTTTAGCCTGTAACTGGCTTGAAAAAAGAAAAACTTAACAAAGTTATCAACAGTTAAAAGACAGATATTTTAGAAAGGTTACCCTATGTGCCTCTTTTATCATAGATTTAATGTATGTGCACTATATTCTCGGAATTTATAATGCCTTTCATTGAGGTTTTTTTTTTTTTTTTTTTTTTTATCCTAACCATCTGTATGGTTTATGCCACTCTGGCCATTTGTTCGGTCATTCTGCCATAAGTTACTTGGGTCAGATGTGATGAAATTGTACCTCAAAACAGAAACCATAGCCTTCAATGTTGAAGTAATTATGTTTTACTAGAAAAACCTGGAGAAATATGATGCAATCTTCAAATACATATGCAAATAATTTGCAAATTATATGCTAATGTACACGTGGTCTGCCTAACTATTACATATAACTTAATGCAGCCCTTGGGAAAATCTTATTGGAGATCATTGGTCTAATGAAAATTGCTGCTGCACACTAATTATCATGACATGTATGCTGCTGTATTGCCCCTTAGTGGTGATGGAGATGACAAAGGTTAGGTGAAGAAAGATGACTGACTGACAAGACTGTGTCTGTGATCACAGGGATAAATAGCAGACTATCTCTACCCTCTAAGAACCAACTTCCTTGACTTTACATTTAAATTAAAATACAATAGTGAATGACAATTGAGCATGTGTTCCGGCGGCTTAGCAATAAAAGCTGTAAATCATCACTTGACTTTCTTTGTAGAGATGTTCACAAGTATTTATGTTTTACCAGTTGGCTATATCATTGAAAAGATATACATACATTCTGTTGATTTAATGAAACAACACCTTTCCAAGGTAAACAAGGTTCCAGAATGATTTGAATGATTTAATATTTCTTTTTGAAATAAAACAAAGCCAAGCTCCACTATGCATCTAAACACCTCTAAATCTTCAGTTACTTCCCACAGAAGTTGTTAGAAGATAAAATGGAATAGTATTTCACAGAGACTAGAATAAGATACAGGTTCTGTGAATCTAGTATATTTCAAATGAGTGATATTTTTAAGTATTTTATATCTAAATATCTACTCACTTTTAAAATAATTTTTAATTTGTGATATTTACATTTTGGAATTGGAGAGATACTCAATATTTGAGAGTGGGTCAATTCTTATTTAAGGCATTCAAAAAAACAAAAATATGCTAGACAAAGTTAGATTCGACTATGATACAGAATATTAAACAGAATATGTGATTGTTTTTAAGAATCTTAATATCATCATTTGAGACTCACTTGTAAGCTCAATTGTGGGTAAAAGAATTAGCTTAATTATTCATTAATCTAATTAGCTTAATTAATTTGAGCAGTTCCCTGCTTGAAAGAAGTACTTTCCTGAACTTGTTCAGAAATCTCATCTACCTTCATTAAAGCCAAAATAGATAGAAAATGTTCAGGGTGCATTTGCTACAAAGTTCAGGAATCAAAGCATCTCCCAGCGATGTGGTCAGGAAATACCTGGGTAAACTCTGCAGATTGCTAGGATCTATTTCTCCTTTCCAGCCTTTTGATATTTTCTTCAAAGATATACTTTTCATCATATCTAAGAAGATTATTCATTGAAAACTTCTCGACCTTCTGAGATAGGTATGGAGAGGAACAGGGGACTTTTCTACTGCTTAGGTCATGTTGTATCATAGCAATGCATTTAGTAACCTCAATGCCTGCCTCATTGTAGATGAAGAATTAGGTTAATATTCCTTTGGTCACAGATATTTACAAACAACAGGGAGAAAGGAGTATAAGGAACATTTAGGTCATTGTACATGTTTAAACATTTTAGACATAAGCACATACTGTATTTGACTCATAAAAGACATGTTTATATAAGATCTGCATGCTTCTGGTTGGAAACCATGCTTATATTCTTATTCTTCTGAATTGAGAATTTATTATACAAACATTATGAAAAGAGTGTTCAGCAAGCTCTTCCCTATAAAGGCAACAATGAAAGATGACAAAATCCTTTGACATTAAACTTTCCTTGAATTTCCTAAATCTAAAGCCTAATGTCATATTTTTTCCCCAGCACACATGACTTGATTACCAAAAAATACTTTGTCCAGTTCTTAATGACTCAATTATTAGACAGTAGATTGATTTATCCTTAGCAGCCTACTGAATTTACTTTCTGTATTTTGCAAGAAGGAGGAAGGATGTTATAAAATGATTTGAAGGTTTAAATGTATCTGATCACAGTTTTCTTCTACAGTAAAATCTGTGAAATCAACAGATTCAACACTTTAACTTCAGGAAATGCTTGACTTTCTGAAAGGCATGTAATTGAGTGTACCTGTGGTACAGGGCTATGTCTAATCAGTAGACTGTGTAGCTGTAGAGTCAAATGCCATTCATCTGCCTCCCCTGAGATTTGTGGAAACCAGAATGTGAAGCAGGAGTAAGACAAAGATATACAACATTGCTGACCACCGAAGTTCATGGGTAACAACTTAATTATCTACGTTCAGCTATCACTCAGAAACAAATGTGTACTTTAAGTATTTTATAATTTACACCAGAAATAGCACAATGCTAAGGACAGAGCTGCTAGAATTAGAATCTACATTAAGTCTGTTTAATTTAATTTTTCTAATTATATTCCTAATAGCTTAAATATGTGCACTGATAAAACAGTTAACCACCTGCATTTAAATGCCACCTGATGCGTTTATTTTGGAACAGTAACAGATTGGTGTAATTTGAAATCAAGTTCATCTGAACATTTTTCCACTAATGGTTCCTAAATTAATCACTATCTCTGATCAGCAAATGCTGTTATAAGGTAACAGTTATTGTGAGAATAACCTTAACAAGGAACTCTTCTGTTCTTCCTTTTTTTCCAGTCAGATTTAGATTAGTGGATGAATTAAAAATAGAATTTTGTACTGGCATTTCCATTTTTCTATGGAATTTCAATGTTGGACTACTGTCTGATTAAAAAAAATCAATTCAGTGAAATGTTTGCAGAGCACTATGTGAGGAAGGTTATGTGAATATGCACTAAGTCTACTGAACCAAGCGAGCAAACATGCAGATGCCATCTGCATGTCGATTCTACACACCCGATATGTTTTAGGCTGCTGGGATTATATCAAAACAGACTAATTTGCTGCCCAATAAGCAGACTAATCTTGGAAAACATCGAATGACTGGTGTAGAGCTTTTTCTCCTCTCTCAAGAAAGGATAAGATGCACAGAGAAAGTAACAGTGATTTATCAAGACAGTCAACTGAGAGTATTCTAATTTTTGTTGTTATTGTTTACAAGCCCTTTTTAGGGAAAAGATTAAATTGCTCATTTTAACTGTATAACAGACCATGAAATGTTAAGAATTAAGAAGCCAAATGAAAAGGCTTCTGGACTCTGGGTTATAACACCGCTCTTTTAAGTGGTGCATAACCTACACTCAGCATGCTGTTATTCACAGAAGTGTGAGCCAATACAGCCAAAGGGAATAATGAGACCGTCCTAAAGAAGTCCAAATGCTTCCTTAAAATGGAGGCAGTGAGCAGTAGTAATAATCATATTGCTGACTGTAGTAATACTTGTTATCAATTTAGGTGGCTACAAAACAGAAAAGAACGGAGGAAATCATTAGTGTACGAGTTGGTACTAATATAAAGATATGGGAATGACTTTGATTGAGTGACTGAGGCTCTCAGAGAGAGTACCTCACAAGAGGCTGGTTCCTTTGAGGGCCCTTACTGGGGCATTTTGGAACCATAGGTAAGGCAAACGTTATGTGAATTCATGTTTATCCAGAAAATGTAAAATGGCAGAAAGGCAACCTTTTCTACATAGTTTTGACTTCATTTCTTTCTTTCACAGAGAAAACTGGGCTTCTGATAATTTCTGCAACAGCATTCAGTTATAAGAAGCTGTGTTTTAGGTTTACAGAGGCAGTAGAAGGAGAATGCATGATTCCAGGACCAGAAAATCCACTGGGAAGAAAATTAACCTTGAACAACACTGAAGAGCAAGAAAATGAAGCATGAATTTGACAGGCGATGAGACAGACCTGAAATGTTGAAGGGCTGTATAATAAAATGAGTGAAATAGGTTGACTCGATCAAAGGGCATTATGGGAAATTGTGTCATTACTGTATGGTTTGTTTCTGTGATGAATGAAAAATTCTATTTCCTTGACTCACGATTAAGATGTCTTCTATTCATAATTTCTCCCAAATCTACTTTAGTACGAAAAAAGAGATTCATTTGGACAGTATTATTGTATTTGTCTCTTGGTCCAAATTGTATATGTCATTTTATACTACTCAAGATAAATATTGTGGTGAAATGTTCTTATTTCCTGCCCCTGCTTTGAAAGAAAAACAATTGCAGGTAATGGGCAGTTTTGAAACCAATAGAGGTAGCTAGTACATGTCAAAAATATGATAACAAAAATTACTTCGAATTTCATTTGTGATAAATATATATGATAAAACAAGTACTCCAATTTGGATTTAAGTCATTCTTAACATTAAGGAGAAATGACAGTTCTTTTCTCTTTCCAATATTATTTCCAATTATTCTGGTCAAGATTTGCCAACGTGTCTTGTAACATATATGGTTTACTAACTTCCAGGAGGAGAAATCTCTTTGTAAATTCAAGACCTTCTTGCCATTGAGTGGATGCAGGAAAAACAAAACAAAACAAAAAGAAACTTTGAGCCAGAGTAAGTTCAGTTAGAGTTGAATGACTGCTAGAAGCTACCTACACATCAATTCATCTTCTATTCTAGGGAGACAAAACTCCTAACTACCCTTTGGGGCCTGTGCCATGAACCACCTGAATGGTCTACTTGCTGAAGTTTTATGTCTGACTAACAAACCAGATGTTTTCAGGTAGTTTGTCTGCTTAATTTAGTTGTGTATTAATAATTATTCAAAGCCAACTGATGCTTAAACACAATTTTACAGAATTATAAGGTGAATGCTTTTGGTATTGGGGAAAGCACTACAAAAATAATGAATTTTATTAATAATGTGTACCCATCATTGTTACTCTGTTCTCAAAACCTAAACTTTACACTATCTGGTGGTAATAAACAGATCTTCTCAGAGCCTTCCTTGTCTGTGTGCAAACATTGTTCATGTGCACTGCCCATGTTAATACTACTTCTCAACATGAATTTAAGTCTGGTTGCTTTACTTAGTTTTCTCTTTTTATTTCTACCATCTTAGTTTAGAATTTTAGTAACACCTTGCATGAACTGCCTTTAATTGTGTTTTTCTGCCTTGTTTTTTTTTTTTTCCTGAAGGCATATTTTGATTTATTCTAGACTAATGATGCCTGGACTAAGGTCTCACAGGTCCTGACATAGTGGAAGAAGAGAAAAGCAAAGACCTGCTTAGGGCAGCAAGCTGTCAAAGAGGAATTCAGTTAGAAATGAGGCATGGAAGTAAACAGAGAAAAGTGACACAGAAGTCAATTCCTACTCAGTAAGAGACTCTGTTCACAGTTTGTACTAAGTACAGAAAGAATCAGAGATGACATGTAGGGATTATATGGGAACTTTTACACATACTCCCCCAGTTTGCACTGCAAAGGAGATGGGGAGAGTTAATGCTTGAGATCCTTATGTTAAAATTGATGCAGTGCATTTAGAAAAGGTTCGTTGTATGTTTCTTATGGGTTTTTTGGAATCACTTGGAAAGTGTGTATATAAGTCAATATATTCTTCTATCTTTCTGTCTATCTATCTGTCTATCTATCTATCTATCTAACTATCTATCTATTTATCTATCAGTCTACCTATTTATGGGTACCTGTATATACACATGTGTGGTTCTGTATGAAGCATACATATAGAGGTCAGTGAATGACTTGTGAAAGTCAGATCCTGGTGAAAGACTCAAGATATCACTCTTGCTGGCAAGAATTATCATTTGTGCCATCAATGAACATTTTAAGACAGCATACCAAGGGAAAATTACTTAAAATTGTCAGTTTTTCATGCAATAAATAATAATTTTCCAATTATATGATTTCTTCATGGAGAGCAACTACTGTAGTTACAAAGAATTTGTTGCTTCTTTTGTAGATTATTCTGTCATAATCACCTATCCTCCTTTGAAAAACTCTGATTTCTCTATCTATAATATTCTTTTATGATTCAACTTTAACAAACTACATAGTCTTAAATATAAACATATGCATTAACCACAGACAGACATACACAAGACACCAAGATTGTGCTTCTATCATCTATCTATCTATATCTATCTATCTATCTATCTATCTATCTATCTATCTATCTATCTATCTATCTTTAAACTTTCATATTGAATATTGTTACCTCCTATAGGAAGCCTTCTTTGATGCCTAGTAGAAGTTAATCTCATATGTTTGTTCCCATTCAATTCTTTATTTCTTCTGTCAAAATGAGTCTTATTATATTGTATATTTATATCTTTCTAAAAGTATCATCATCGCTGTGAGTATGAAGCCCTTGATGCTCTGTTGGTACTGTTTAACATTGTACCAACCCCTCCTCCCTGTAGAATTTTGATCCAACAACATGGCTGCTCTGGCAAGAAATCACTTCCAGAGACCTAGGTCTATGTGATCCAGTTGTAATGCAAACACATCCTTATAGTACCATCTGGCTGGAATACAGACATGCCCTTAGTACACACTTTTAATCCCAAACAGTGTAGGTGGAGTTAGTTTGTAGAAGGAGCAGTGATGTTTGAATATGAAGTCTAATTGGAGCACAGTCAGTTAACTACAAGCAATGCAGTGGAGTTTGGAATCAGTTCAGTAAGTGCAATTCAGTGCAGGTTAGCAGAAGCAGTTAAATCCATAGAATAAGAAGAGGCCAGAGGTTTAGAACAGATTGCTAGAGTTAGTTTGAAGCCAAGCCGAGCAATTCAGTGAAGAGTTGACAGAAGTCTAATTGAATCAGTCAGCTTGGAGAGGAGTTTGAACCAGCACAACTGAGTTGAACCAGCCAGCCAAAGCTCAGAAGGAACTAGAAAGCGTAAGTTTATGCAGGAGTAAATTTACAAGAGGACAATTATATCAGGTGAATAAAAGGTATACTTACACCCTCCAAAATGTATGAGGTAGTCAGTGAGGTTTGTGGAATGACACCCATAAGTACAATTTGCTGTTTGACAGAGTCTTACTTAAATTTCACCACTAGTTCTATATAACTACAGGTCCTAACACATATTAGGCACTCAAATTAAGATCTCTGATCAAAAAATGTGTACGAGAATGAATAAGTGATAAATTAAGAAGACAAAAGTCCCCTTTTCTAAGACATTTCTTCACATAATTGAACTTCTGAAAATAAATCTTTCATATTATTAACTCCACATTACAGCAGCCAGAGCTGGGAGAATGGGGGACGTATCATTCCAAGTTCTATGAGCTTCGGTTTTAGTGCAAGTCCTTGGAACCTTAGGGAGAAGTCTATGAAGATCCCAGGAGACAAGAGTGAGGAGAGATGAGAGAGGAAAAATGGATGTCTATACCTATCTACCTCTATTTATTATTTTGGCTCCAGTTGAGGCAACTGAGTGGCTGTTTTTCCTTTAGTTTTCAGAAAACATTTTGAAGGTTTTGTACCTAGCAACTTAAACACAAAGATGGCATATGCAAGTTCGAGAAAATGAAATCAGTGTTTAATTACTAAATATCCTACCTCTAAAATTAAAGAAAAAAGCTTAAATAATTCAGTTTGATTTGGTCTCATTAGTCTGATTTCCTTGTATTTAGCCTTAATTATGTGATACAGAAGCCTTAATTATGTGGCACATATACAGTGCACTCTCTAAAGTTAAAGATCAGAACGGATACTGACTTAAATGATAAAATATGTTAAATTATTAATGATAATTAATCTTACAAAATAGGCATAATTAGTTTAAGTACTTTAGATATTATTTTTAATAGCATTACAAATAAAATGACACAGTTTGATCATTTGAAAAATAATTTATTGGAAAAAAAGGCAACATTAGTCATGTTTTATAATGGATTTCTTGGTGCTGTCCAAATACAAGGTAGCTGTCATTGAAAAGGCAAATTTGCTTTAACCCATAAAATGCTGTATCCTAAGTAAAAAGGGACCACTGTTTGAAAGAATCCTTTTAAAAACGTAAGTCAAAAGCACTTTAATTGTAATATGTTATCAATGACTAAGAATAAATGTGCTATAAGTAATGTTTAAGTAGTTTTAGGAAATGGTTAACTCTAATTCAGACCCCATATCTATTTCTTCTAATCAAGACATTGATTCACATGTAGATATTGCATATCTTAATCATTGTACTTCCAGGTCATAAGAATTATTCTGAACTGTCTGTAAAATTTATATTTACATATGAAGGCATAAATATATTTTTATAGATTTCCCATTTATGGCTGAGCATTCCACAGGAATTCTTTGCACTTTGACCAGTTGTGACTCTCTATATTTACTACCATCTACTGCACAAGGACATTCCATGAAGACTGAGATATTCACTAATGTATGAGCATAGAGATCCATATTTGTTTTTTTTTTTAATTTTATTTAATCTTTTCTTACAGTCCAGATTTTATCTCCCTCCTGGTCTACTTTCTGACTGTTCCACATCCTATACCTCCTCCCCCCACATCCATGAGGATGTCCCCCCCTTCTCATACCACCAGACCTCCCCACTCCCTGGGGCCTCTGGTCTTTTGAGGGTTAGGAGCATATTTGAAAGGAAGTTTGATACTATACATTTAGCAATGTTTAGAAGTTGAGCTGAGGGAAAGTGATAAGATCATGAGTATTCTTATCTAATCTGTGGATTAATTCATACTCTGATGGCTTTATTAGGAGACAGTGGATATTGGAAAATAGGGCATAGTTCATGAGTGTAGACGGACAAGGACTAATCCCAGCAGGATATAGATTGTATTTGTCTGTCCGCCCCTATCTCCATCTGCCCTATTTCCATCCCTCTCTCCCTTCCTCCCTCCCTGCCTCCCTCCCTCCCTCATTCTACCTTCCATGCAGTGGCCTGATGGGAAGTTTTTAGCACTCTGGACCCAAGAGCAATGGAGCTAGACAAGCATGAACTGAAGTCACAAGCCCAAATAGATCTTTCCTCTCCTGTGTTATTTTTCTCAGGATTTTGTACAATAGAGAATCTGACACAGTTCTCTCCTTTCTGATTCTTTTACTTCGTTTTCAACCAGTCAAAATAAAAAATGACATGAAGAAAATATTGACAGTAACTTCTTTGTTTTATTTTTCATTAATTCTGTGTTTGTTAGATATCAGATGTATAAGTAATACATAATGTTATATACTCAGTCTTTAATCACTGTCTATTCTGAGAAGCAGGGCAGAACAATCAAAATAGCCATTAGTTCTGGTGATGAAGATCTTGTGCTTTTAAATACTAAGTTTAGCATGGAATATCTTTCCTTCCTTCCTTTGTTCCTTCATTCTTTCCTTCCTTTCTACCTTCATTCCTTTCTTTTGCTTTCCTTACTTTCTTTCTGTTGCTGGGGCTTGAAACAAGGTGCTTATAATTACTAAATAAGTGCTCAATAACACAAGCACCAGAAAACTCATTTCTACGTGTTTCTACCCATTTCTACCCATACTAATCAGTTTGTCTTCAAAAGGAAAGATGGTATATGAGTAAATCTGACAGATGTGTGGTAAATAAAGATGGGCACACAGGATGCTTTTTTCTGTTATGTCTATGATCTTTGCGTCAAAAAGTAAAATGGATTGCTTGAGACAAGTATACAGGCAAGAAGTTAAGCAAAACTGGCTTGCAATTCTAAAATCTATGATAAGGATTTGGACATTTAATAAGTTCACTTTGTTGTAAAAAATTCATAGTTTCAATATAATAATATTGAAATTAGTATCAGCACTTTAGGTAGTTTACAGAAAGTCACATAAGTCCATTAGTTGAGATGAGACCTGGGCTTTGATTGTGGAAATCAAATGAAATGACTGAGCATTTCTTGATGGTTAACTGGTTTATTTTATTCTTATTCATTTATCAAATTCAACAAATTCTTATTGTTTTATTAAACACAGTTTTCTACTGTTGTAGAATATTTGATCACGTGTGAACTCTGAAACTGTGTTATTTACTGAAAAAACATGTTTCTAGTTGTGGTGTGGTTCAGCTCTTAGTAAACACTTTTAATCCCAAACAATGAAGATAACGTTAGTTTGTAGAAGGAAGTATCCATATTTGAAAGTTGAGTAGCAGACAAGTGAGAAATCAGAGAAAGACTTGACAGAATAGAATAAGCCCAACTCTTATAGGAAAAGGAATGAAAGAAAGAGAAATGGAAATTTACTTGAGGGGCAGTACAGAGGAGAAGGGGGTAGTTTTACTGGGACATTAAAGAAAGACCGTTTGCCCAGAAAGAACAGCCTAGACACTGGTTAAAACAAAGGGAGCCAGAAAATGAGTAGGAGTCAGAAGATTAGAACAGATTGCCAAAGTTAGTATGAACCCAAACAGAGCAATTCAATCAGAGGTGGAGAGAAGACAGATTGAGTTAAATCAGCCAGCCAGAGATCAGAAAAAAACAAAAACCAGTGAGCTTATTCAGCAGTAAGACTCAGATAGATACCAAAAACATTCTAGACCTAGATAAGATTGTAAGAAGGCTAAAAGCTTCCAGGACTAGGCCTAAGATGGCAGGAGACAATTCCATCAAGCAAATAAAAGTTACTTTAACATTCTTCCATATAAATTATTAATGCATTTAGTTTACAAAACATTTTAACAACTTATATAAAATACGGAATAGTTGTAGAATTTTAAGAGTTACTTTAATGAAAGTCAATAGAAGCATATTTTTTTTCTGCCTGGTGACTTGTACTTTTGAATATGATGCCCATGATTATATAGTTTATATATTTAGTAAATCAATCTATATAAGTGAGTAAATGAATTACAAATTAGTAAAAAGAAGACATGATATTATTATTGTCAAAATTATGACAATAATTGGGGGCAAGCTGTGAACAAATCAAAGGAGACCAGTATACATATGAGAGACTGGAAAAATGCTTGCATGGTAGCAGAACTGCTTGATCATTATTTAGGAACTATTCTATGACATTTTCTATTTACTTATTAGCATTATTTAAGGTGGAAAAAACCACAGAATATTCAGTTTTTTCTTTCTTCATAAAGAAGCTTTCATAAAAAACCTCAAGTGGATTAAGGACCTCCACATAAAACCAGTTACACTGAATCTAATAGAAGAGAAAGTGGGGAAAACTCTCGAACACCTGGGTACGGGGGAAAAGTTCCTGAACAGAACACCAGGGGCCTATGCTCTAAGA
>CM052701.1:110899612-110940983 GCA_028551405.1 Uromys caudimaculatus
ATGGGTGGGCGGGTAGGTGGGAGGAGGAATTCCCTCACAGAGGCGGGGAGGGGGAGGGGACACGGGGTTTCTAAAGAAAAGGGGAATCATCGGAAATGTAAATAAAATATCAAAAAATAAATAAATAAATAAAATAAAAAAAATAAAATAAAATAATAAATTTACATAGTTTAATAGTTCCCATGAATCTTGTAACTACACTCAACCCACACTTAATATGACCTACATCAACATTTATACAGTAATCCAGGAGAGGAAAAAGAAGACCAAGAAACATTATTTTGGAAGAAAGACAAAGATGAAGAGATCATTGTGAGTAGGATTTAAATGAACTTACAAAGCATAGTAATGTGGTACATTACCAGGATACATTGGACTGGTGTGATGAGCAAGTGAGCAATGAAATGAATTGTGAAGAATTGTTGCTAACACTAGCCACGCTGTTGTTTGAGTTACTGAACAAGGCAGATGTTTTTCTTTAATTATTTATATAGTACAGAATAAAATCTAGTCTGGAGTTCTTGGAAAAAATCATTCTTCTCTAAAATTTCATTTATTCTCAGGAATTCAAGTTGTTCTTTTAGGCTTTTTATTAGATGATTATCATAGGCTTATCTCCTCTAGACTTCCAGACTTACACACTTAAATATTTACTCTACTCTAGCTGCATGACCTATTTTTACTTTAGCTTCAACCATTACTCATCTCCGTTCAGTAACTGCAATGTGTTTACATTAACAGAAATGTTCCCCATTTATATTTGGTACTGTTAAGGACTACATGAATTCTAGGAACTTTCCTTAATAATAACTCTTTCTCATATATTCAATAAAAGTTATTGATTTCATATTCAAAATCTCTTAAATATTGCTTCTTTTGTTCTTGTCTCTGATTTACTTCTATTTATGAAACTGTTTTCTCTTACGGCCTGCTTTCCTGAGCTCTATATCTGATGAGAGGTGGGTCTACCTTTCCCACCTATCACAGGGGCTGAAGGGCTGGGGGGTAGGGATAGTCTATCCCTTGCCAATGGCCACTGCACAGAAGATGAGGAGCCTAGCAAGTGCTCCTGTGCTTATGCCATTGGAGGCCAGCTCTCCCACACCCACACCACCAGAGCCAGTTCTCCTATCTTGCCCAGACAAGAGGAACAGCCAGATCTCCTGAGTGTTGTGGCCAGTGAGGGGCAGGGACAGCTCAGCACAGTGCTCAGGCCTAAACATGGCCTCTGGTGGCAGTGAAGATCAGGGACATCTGCTTGGTTTTTGGTGGTAACACAGGCAAAAGACATCAATACTGATTCTGTGTGCGATTTGACAGTGGATCCAGATATAACACTTGGCAGCAGCATGGGCCCAAAATGTCATGGCTGCCTTAAGTGGCAATTCAGACCACTCAGATTACTATGTCCCCATGAGCCAGCATGGTCCTCAGACATCCACATGGTTTCTGTTGTTAGTCCAGACCATGGATATCAGCATGGCCTTGAGTGGTAATTTGTGCTATGAACATCAATACAGGACTCTGGATGCAGCAGGACTATAGACTCAGACATAAGCCTTAGCAGCAGCTTTGGTCCAGGACCAAGGCCTTAGGTGGTAGCACAAGCCACTGAGATCAGATTGGCTTCTGGTATCAGTACAGTCTCTGGCCATGAACATGGCCTCAGGAAGTTTTGCAGACTACTGACATACAGATGGCCTACTGTTGCAACACAGGCCACAGATACCAGTATACAACCAGGTTGGTTGTTGGTCTTCAGCAGCATCACCATTTCTTCAGGTCATTGCAGAGGCTTTTCATATCTTCCTGTTCCTCACTACTGTCCAGGCTCCAGTTCCATCTCTCTCCAAAATGCATGAGTCACTTGGCTTTGCTCTTTCTCCCATTTCTCCATGACGTACTCCATCATTCCCTTCTCTCCATCATGCATTTGTTCATCATAGTGGCACCCAACATGGGGCTAGGGATGGGCACTTGGGTGTCTCTCTTCTGGGCTGCCCAGGGGCTGTGGGGCTGCAAGGATATGCTTTCTTTTGAATGATTAAATTATAAGTCTAAATTCATGTTTTCCTGTTGCATTATACAAAATGCACTCCATAGTTTTTAAATATTCTAAAAAATGTACCTGGTAGTGTGTTGAGATATGGCAGGATCTATCTTTCTAAAGTGTATAGTTATTTAGATGACTTGAGAGGCAAAGTGAAACCTTCAGCTGAGAGCCAGGCCCAAAGTCATGAACTCATGCATTCTTTCATTTGCTCACACATAGTTAATAAGCAGTTAGATAGTTGATGCTCTGTGCACGGAAACTTTAAAAACATCTTCTTTGCCCTTGAGTTTTAATTAGAATTATATGAGAAAAAAAATCCTAAACAGCTATTTGAACATGAAATCTATTTTTGATTAGGTTAGAAAGTAGCAACTGAGCAGAATTTTAAAAGGCAATTAGTTGTTATGCAAAACAGGAAGAAACAATTTGTATTTTAATAAAAAGTTGAATAAAATGATGGATACCAAAAGAGCAAATCTTGTACAATTAAAATGAAGATTCATTTTCATTGGTGAGCTTTGTCATTCAGGCAGTGGAAAGCTTTGGTATCTGCTTTTTTTGAGATTCCTACCTGCACAAAAACTTAAAAGTTTATATACTCCATATCGATACATATACATTAAAAATTAACAATGATTCACTGAAATCTCCTCTAAAGTGTAAAGTAATAAGAAGCAACTTGGTCAAATCTAATTGGCAAAGAATGGATGAAGGGACTCAGATCTCCAGAAAGGACATGGATGGAAGAGATACACCTGTAATTATTAGAAATAGTAATTGTATGATGAGATGGAGAATAATGAACATGTTGGAAGTAGTTAAGAGCTGCTGTTGACAATGTTTCAATAGTATTTGAGAAAGGAAGTAAAGTAAGTGAGAAAATAAACAAAGCAAAACAAAACTAACTCTAGCAAAACTAGGAAGCCAGAAGTCAAAACAGATGTTCTTTGATTGGCAATGAGCTCTGTGACAGTACAATGTGAGTAAAATCAAAGTTCAAAAATGTATGATTAACAGAATCAACAATGTGCATTATAGAATACTATTCTTATTTGTATGACAGGGTGATGGTGTTCCTGTTTTGTTGCCAGCATTCAAGCTAGAAAAGGAGGAACACTCAACATCTGAAGTATGATTTCTGCTGAAAGACCCAGCTTTCACACCACTCTAAAGGGAAATGAACCACCCAACTAACCAATGAATCAACCAACTAACTAGCTAATCAACTAGTTAACCACCAAGCAGCTAACTACCTAACAAACAAAACAACAAACTAACTACATGAATAAATAATTAAAATAAATTCTAAATTCTGCCAGCACTAAGGAAAAGATCTGAAAATATTGCTTTGTTGCAGGTAACACCCATAAATGGAAGACCAGAACTCTTTGGGATTATATTTTCAGTAACTATTCATTTGGAGCAGGTTTACTTAACTGGCTATATTGTAGCAAAGTACTCTAATAGAGTGTTCTAACCAACAGAAATAAATAATGTACCAGAACTCAGTACATTACAATGGCACTGCATATTTACTGTGGTTTAAGAAAAGGAGACTGGGGTGGATTGTTCCATCCAGGAAGCTCTGTAATGGTTACACATATTTTCTGATGAGAGGGATGTCTACGGCCATACTACCCTGAAAGTTTACCCAATCACATCTGATATGAGGTATGTAAAGTTACTAAAATATGTGAAATTTTTTATTAAAATATTTATTTAATCCATGGGGGAGGCCATTTGTGTGCACACAACAAAGTATGAATCAAGGTCAGAGGGCATCATAAATAAGGCAGTTGGCTCCTTATCCCCTTTGGCTTTCTTTTTTTTTAAATTTATTTTTATTTTATTTTTATTTTTGATACTTTATTTACATTTCCAATGTTTCCCCCTTTCTAGGTCTCCTGTTTGGAAACCCCCTATCCATTTCCCCTCCCCCAGCTCTATGAGGTTATTCCACCTCCCACCCACCCGCCTCTAACACCCTCAGGCCCAAGGGTCTCTCCTCTCCCTGATGGCTAACGAGGCCCTCCTCTGCCACATATGTGGTCCGAGCCATGGGTCCCTCCATGTGTATTCTTTGGTTGGTGGTCCAGCCTCCAGGAGGACCGGGGGGGGGGTCAGGCCAGTTGACACTGTTGCTCCCTCCATGGGGCTACAGACTCCCACAGCTCCTTCAGTCCCTTCTCCAACTCCTCCATCTGGGACCTCACTCTCAGTCCAGCGGTTACTATAAAGTGAAACTTGGGTATTCCAAACTTTTGGGCTAATATTCACTTATCAGTGAGTACATACCATGTTCGTTCTTCTGTGACTGAGTTACCTCGCTCAGGATGATATTTTCAAGTTCCATCCATTTGCCTGCAAATTTCATTAAGACATTGTTTTTAATAGCTGAGTAGTACTCCATTGTGTAAATGTACCACATTTTCTGTATCCATTCCTCTGATGAGGCACATCTGGGTTGTTTCCAGCTTCTGGTTATTATAAATATGGCTGCTATGACCATAGTGGAGCTTGTGTCTTTATTACATGCTGGAGCATCTTCTGGGTATATGCCCAGGACTGGTATAGCTGGGTCCTCAGGTAGTATTATGTCCATTTTTCTGAGGGTCCGCCAAACTGATTTCCAGAGTGGTTGTACCAGCTTGCACCCACCAACAATGGAGGAGTGTTCCTCTTTCTCCACATCCTCGCCAGCATCTGCTGTCACCTGAGTTTTTGATTTTAGCCATTCTGACTGGTGTGAGGTGGAATCTCAGACTTGTTTTGATTTGCATTTCCCTGATGACTAAGGATGTTGAACATTTCCTTAGGTGCTTCTCAGCTCTGCGAATTTCCCCAGTTGAGAATTCTGTTTAGCTCTGTTCCCCATTTTTTGATAGGGTTATTTGGTTTTCTGGAGTCTAACTTCTTGAGTTCTTTGTATATATTGGATATTAGCCCTCTATCAGACATAGGATTGGTTAAGATCTTTTCCCAATCTTTTGGTTGCCATTGGAACCTTCTGGTTTCCATCTCTGGCAGTAGACCTGTGCCTGGGCAACCGGGGTTCCATAGCCAAGACCCTTTGGCTTTCAACCATGGATTTCAGATTGTTAGCCTCACTTGCATGCACTGCTCACTGTTGAGCCATCTCACCAGAAAATCTTTGTTTTATTTTTTGTTTGGATGTGTATGATTTTTTTTTACTTGGCAAGCTGAAGATATTACGCTTCCAGTAGTCACCAGTGCTGTGTCCTGTGCCATGAACAGATGAGCTTCATTCAAAGTGAAGCAGGCTACGAATAACATTAAAGGTTCAGGGGCACACCTTAAACAGTTGAGCTTGATTTAAAGATCTCTAATCTAAAGGAAGCATTATTCAGAACTCAAATCCTGAATGTAATTAAAGCTTTGCAGATAAACTTTGACTAGAATAGTTTTCAGATTTTTCTTTTCAAAATACACATCTTTCAACACTATTCTTAAATGTAGAACTTCGATTATTTAAATTTATGACTTTAGTGACTCTAACCAAAGTATTTAGGGCATTCCTCAACCTTCTCTTCTATTTTTCTTCAGTAATTTAATTAATATTACGTGTAATCACTAGGCATTGTACTAAATAGCAGCTGTGCTCTCTCTAGGACACAAATGAATAGTGGACAAATTAAAGTAAGAGTTATTGTAGAAAAAAAGATAAGATCTTTAATGAATTCTAGAAGCTACAGAAGTTGACTTGTGAGGGACTTAGATGTGCGTGAGAAACATGCAGATACAAGCCAGTCAGGAAATCATAGTTATGCCTAAAGGCACAGAATGCCTGAGAAGCAATAACCACATAAAGGGCCATTTGTTGTCCTATTTCTTTGGCCTTGTAGTGGGGTTATTCTTTTGACAAGTGATCTATCTTAATATGACACAAGGAATCTTTGTATGGATGGTGCATAATTAGAGTCCTCTTATTGGACATTAATGCAAGGAGAAATGTGTCTGTGTGTGAGTGTGTGTGTGATTGTATGTGTCTGTGTGTGACTGTGTGAGTGTCATTGTGTGTGTGTGTGTGTGTGTGTGTGTGTGTGTGTGTGTGTGTGTGTGTGTGTGTAATTTAAGGTAACAATGATTTTCAGAAACTTCCTTTTAAGGATATAATTGGTTAAATCTTTTGGAAAAGTGAAAACAAAATCTCCAGATTTTAAATCTGTATATGACTCTTTAAAAACCTACAGATTGTTAGTCAAATGTTTTATAAAATCCTAAGACTAACATTTTACCAAGAAGTAAAAATGAACATATCTATAAATTTTAATAGAGATATTACAAAGTTATAGATGTTTAAATGCTTAGAATAAAATTTACTAGCAAATTGTGATTTTAAAAACTTAATCCTAAGATATTGCTGTGTTGTTAAAATACAGTTTGACTCACAAACCAAAAACAAACTTAGTTAAAATCCAGTGTTTTAAACTTACTATTAAATATTTCTCTTTCAAGACTTAACATGCATGTATCAACTATGTTCTAAAATTTAGTATGCAGTAGCCCGGTCTAACTGTTTTTATTCAACCTAACTACTATTCATTATGTGAAAAACTTTTGTAATATGTATGTAATTGTGCAAAAGACTTCCAAAGTATTTATATCATTACACACTTCCACCAGAAATACAAGAGAGTTCCAGTCACTCAGTATCTGTTAGTCTGAATATAATATATTATCTATCGCACCCAGTTCTGCATGCTTCCTCTCACTTGGTGCTGCTCTGTAGTGGGGTTTTGGCATCTAGGGAGAGATCTCTGTTATGTATAGGCCACTCACTAGAGGCAGGTATTTGAAATTTGTGGTTCCTACTTCCTATTACATCATTCTCTGCTTTCTGGTCTGTCATGATGTGTAGAGCTTCCCCCATAAACTTCTAACTCTACAAACTCCAGTATGTCTTCCGGCATGATGGGATGAATCCTTCTAGAACCATGAGCTTAACGACGTCTTTCTCTTCTTAAGTAGTTCTTCTCAGGTATCCTCGTCAAAATGATGTGAGACTAAGCAATACAACATAGTTGTTCATGCTGGTTATTTTCAGCTCTTTTTTCCTCTTTGGTAGTGGGATTGAAACATGAGATTTATATCTACTACCAAAGTACATTATTACTAAGCCAGTCCAGACCTCTTTTTTATTTATTTCTTCTTATTTTAAGATAACCCCACTGAGTTACTCAATCTGGTCTTGAACTTACCTTGAGGTTCAGGTAATACTTGACTGTTACATCCTCCCATCTTAAACTTCTAAATCAGTGGGTTTATAGGACTGTGTTACAAAAGTTGAACTCTTTAGTTATAGTTCTGATGGTGGGATTGTAGGGTGGTCTCACAGTTGTTTTCGAGTGAACTTCTTTAAATTAATAATAATATTGAACATCATTTTTGGTAATCATCTATATGAAATATTATGTCTTCTGAAATATGTGTTCAAATGATCTTCCCACTTTTAATTTTAGTACAATAATTTATTTATTCATTTAAAACAGTGACTCTCAACCTGTGGGCCATGTTCATTCTGGGATTTACATAGCAGATATCCTCAGATATCTCAATTATGAATCCTACCCATAGCAAAATTACAACTATAGATTAGCAACAAAAGAATTTTATGGTTGGAGGTTCACCAAGTGTTAGGAACTATATTAAAGAGTCAAAACATTCTAAAAGGAAGGTTGAGAACCATTGATTTAGTGTGAGTGTGTGTGTGTGTGTGTGTGTGTGTGTGTGTGTGTGTGTGTGTGTCTGTGTGTCTATGTGTCTGTGTGTCTGTGTGTCTGTGTGTGTTTCTCAGTGTAAGGCCATGCTGGGGGTGCCATTCTGACTAATTGGAGATCAGAGGATAGTTTTCAGGTACCTGATGTCTCTTACCATATTGATTTTGGAAATAGAAATCACGTCAAGAGGCTTGGTAGCAGATGCCTATACCAGCTGAGATTTATTGTAGGTACAAATTCCCCTAATGGATTAAATAAGTATTCATTTTATTTTTGTGTATAAGAGATTATCTGGCAGTTTATAATATGAAAATAGGTGAATTCCATTTTGATTTATTATTCCTTCCTATAATCACAATATATGAATTTTTGTGAAGTAAAAGTTATCCTTTATTTTATAATTCCCATTTGGACACCTGAAAAGAATTGCTTCCTCCAGATGAGAAAGGTTTTCCATGCTGTTTTCTTATAGTTTTTCTTGACATGTTAATGTTTAAATCTGTCTTCTCTTTAAAATGAGTGTCTATGTGTTATTGAAGTTCACATGTGTACTCAGTTGTTCCAAAACTATTGGCCTTAGTGTATCTGCTTCCTCTCTTTCTACATTCTAATCTATCCTAAGGAACATCTTTATTGATGGTCTTTTCTATTATATGAAGTTTATATAAATTTATAATCAAATAAATAAATTCTACAAAGGAATTTGAGTTTTTTATTGTGGCTGAATTACATTGAAGATCAACTTGGGAGAGTTAATGTCTTTAAAAGTACAAAGTCACATAGTTTATATATCTAATATATTTTTTCTATTTACTTGCATCTTTATTTTCTTGTATCCTGTATATTCGATAAGCAAACATACAGAGGTTTCTTAAGTAATTATTTTTTCCATTTTAATTCATATACCTACCTAAAATAAATCTTGAAGGCTCTAACCTTTCCCTCCTCCAGCACAGGCACTGAAGAATACACTACCTTCACTGTCAAATAGAAAGAAGTCCATATTGGAGGAGGAAGATATTATAGTCTTCAAAATTCTAACACTAAATTATCAATTTCCATGTGTGTTTGCCTCATTAGCTTAATAACGGGATGGTCTACTCCACACAGATGAACTGAAGATGAACCAGTCTTTCCCCATGTTCAAAATTGAGAAGAGGCGGTGCTTAGGAACAGAGCAGACCAGAACTCATTGATAGTCATTTTTTGAACAGATGAAAAGAAAGGTGAAGCCTAGAGGTATTGTCAATGAACATGGAGATTTCAAGTGAACGTTACAGGATAGGGAAAGAGGAGACTCTAGAACAGTACAACGCAGGAGAGTAAGGAGAGGTAGTTTTGAGGAGACTTTGGGAAAAAGTCACATAAAAATGTGTAATATGCTAGTAATTGCTGTACAAGTCTGAATATAATGAAACCACTGAAATATATACTTACACTAGGATTTTTATGTAAATTATATCTTTGAAAATCTTACAAAATTTCAAGCATAGCACAGAGTATTTTTTTAAAAAGAACATTTCTAGAGAAAATAGAAAAGTGATCAAGAAGCCTGTTCTTTTACATGAAAAAGATCTATTTGAAGCCAAGCTGACACATTATTTCTGTAAAGTCATTCAGACTCTGTGTTGGGATTGTCTCATAATCTACAGTGAGCCTTACATACTCATTCCCACAATGACAAAGTACAAGGGCAAATTCTGAACTATTTAAAATTACATTTTTGTCTTTAAAACTAAGAATAATTGCTGGTGGGTAGCTGATGACTGTGAAGGGATACTCAATGTCTGATACTTGATTTAGAAATTTTATATATGTTTCAATTATGAATAATAAAAGCATCAAATAAACAATATTTTTATAAAAGGGACTCAATTAAAATAGTAAACTTGTGTCTCTCTTTATACTTATGAGAATGGTACATGGTATAATAATTTTTTTCTTATTTATTACTTCCAATTCTTTTAGCATGCATCATTTTCCTTCTGAGACTTTATACTTGCCATTTAAAACAAGCTGACTCCAAAGCATCTGTTCTTCCTTCCTCAGACTCATCAGTATTAAGTCATAGATATCATTTTGATTAAAATACTAATTTTCTGCTATCCCAGGTTTCACCCACCCTCATTGGCTCTTGGTCACTGAGCAGTAACTGTTAGAAGCAGATTCACATAGCATTGAGTTGCACAACATTTGAAAGTGTTTAGTATTTACATTTTTGTTAGTTTCATTTTGTTCTTTAAAAAATATCTGTTTACATCTATCTGTTAATATTTCCTTGATTTAAACAGTACAGTTGTACAGTTGTATACCTCATGAGTAAAATACTGAAGAGGTGTGCTCAAAATTCATCTTCTACAAATGTTATAAACATGACAAAATATTTTGAGAATTGATGCCTTTAATGAATGATGTATCACCCTAATTCAAGAGTCTCATGTGTGTGTACCACAGTGATTGAAGGATGCTAGAATTTAGTGGGTAAAGAGGAGATGAAAGAAATGCTGATGTCCACATGGCAAAGCTCTAATGACACTTCTTCCAAGTTACAATTTCCAAGGTAGAAGTAGATAAATACCCAGTTGGATAATCATATTAAACAAAATTAAATTAACAAAACCGCTGATACTTATTTTTTGAATAGGTAAAATGAATTATCTTTTGCAGATTTTTATTGAGGTATGGGACCAAATTTTCTAAGGAAGTGTCTTAGTCAGGGTTTCTATTCCTGCACAAACATCATGACCAAGAGGCAAGTTGGGAAGGAAAGGGTTTATTCAGCTTACACTTCCACTTTGTTGTTCATCACCAGAGGAAGTCAGGACTGGAACAGGTCAGGGATCAGGAGATGATGCAAAGGCCCTGGAGGGATGTTTCTTACTGGCTTGCTTCTCCTGGCTTTCTCAGCTTGCTTTCTTATAGAACCCAAGACTACCAGCCCACAGATGGTACCACCCACAAGGGGCCCTCTGCCCTTGATCACTAATTGAGAAAATGCCTTACAGCTGGATCTCATAGAGGCATTTTCTCAACTGAAGCTCCTTTCTCTGTGATAACTCCAGCTTGTGTCAAGTTGACACACAAAACTAGATAGTACAATTGACACCTTGTCAACTTGACACACAAACACATCACCAATAAGCCTTGACCCTTACTTTCTTATTCATCCCCAAGATCTAAATAACTTTAAAAATCCCACAGTCTTTGAAAATTCTTACATATTAACATTTCAGTTCCCTTTAAACATCCAATCTCTTAAAATTCAAAGTCTTTTAAAAATTCAAAGTCTCTTAACTCTGGGCTCCACACTAAAATACCTTCTTACTTCAAGAGGGAAAAATATCAGGCCATAGTCACAATCAAAAGCAAAATCAAACTCCAAAGTGCAATGTCTGGGATCCACCCATGATCTTCTGGATTCCTCCAAGGGCTTGAGCCACTTCTCCAGCTCTGCCCTTTGTAGCACACACCTTGTCTTCTAGGTTCCAGATGCCTGTAGTCCACTGCTGCTGCTGTTCTTGGTGGTCATTTCATGGTACTGGCATCTCCAAAACACTGCTGTCTTCCACTGCTACTAGGCTTTACCAACAGACTCTCATAGGCTCTCTTCATAGTGACAAGTCTCACCTCCTTTGCATGACCCCTTCAGTCCTGAGCCATCAATTGCAACTGAGGCTGCACCTTCACCAATGGCCTTTCATGGCCTCTCACAATGCCCAGGCATCAGCTGCTCTTCATGACTCCTTCATGCCTTCAAACCAGTACCACCTGGGTGACTCTTACACATTACCAAGTCCAGCCACAGCCTAAGGTACAACCCTGGCTATTTCTGTGCTTTCAGAAAACACTTCTCAGAAGATTTCACCTCAGTGATGCTGGTCTCTTTCCAATCACTGCCAATTTCCCAACTCCAGCTAACCAGTATCAATAGTCCCAGTAATGCAATGGTTTTTGCTTTAGTAGTTCTGGTATCTTGTTAATCACAGCTGATCCTTCAACCTTAGCTAACCAAAACCACAGAATCTTCACAGTCAAAATAGCAATGGCCCTGATAAGAGTCTTTAATCTTCCCTCTGAAATTTTACAAACCAGGCCTTCAGTTTATGCACTGTTCTCAACATTATCTTCCAAGCTCCTACACAACATCCCACAAAGCTCTTAACACCAAATGGATCTTCTAGCCCAAAGTTCCAAAATCCTTCCACAGTCCTCCCCAAAACATGGTCAGGTTGTCACAGGAATACCCCATTATGCTGGTACCAATTTGTTTTAGTCAGGGTTTCTATTCCTGCACAAACATCATGACCAAGATGCAAGTTGGGGAGGAAAGGGTCTATTCAGCTTACTCTTCCATTTTGCTGTTCATCACTAAAGGAAGTCAGGGTGGGAACTCAAGCAAACCAGTAAGTAACATCCCTCCATGACCTCTGCACCAGCTCCTGCTTCCTCACCTGCTTGAGTTCCAGTCCTGACTTCCTTTGGTGATGAACAGCAATTGGAAGTGTAAGCTGAATAAACCCTTTTCTCCCCAACTTGCTTCTTGGTCATGCCGTTTGTGCAGTAATAGAAACCCTGACTAAGACAGGAAGTGAAGTACTTGTATAATAAAATCTTTAAGACATTGATGAGAGAAATTGGAAAAGATGCCAGAGGATGGAAAAACATTCCGTAATCATGCATTACTATGATTAATATGGTAAAAAATATTCTAGCCATTAGACTGACATAAAACAAATGTATTGGTCATTAGAATAAAATGGAGTACACAGTATGAGCCTGCAGTACTATGATCATGTGATTGTTTTGACAAAGGGTCAATAATAGACATAGCAAGAAAAACAGCATCTTTGACTGGCCAAGCTAGATAGCTGTATATAGAAGAACGAAACTAGATCTTCATCCCACATTTTGCACAAACACAAACAGAAGCAAGGATTTTAACAAAAAACTTGACTTGATACCCTGAATCTGATAGTGAAGAAAGTATAAGTTCCACTTTAAGTTATAGGAGAATGAAAGGAACTTTTAAAAGGACCCCAATAGCACCGACATTAAGAGCAACAATCAATAAATGGGAATTTACGAAGTCAATACGGATTGTACATCTAAGGAGCATCATTGTCAGCCTACAGAATGGGAAGAGAACCTTTACCAGCTATGACTGTATTAGAGGATTAGTATCTATACTACACAAAGAACTCAAACAAACAAACAAAAACAAAAAATAAAACAGTGAGCCACAGAAATAAGTAGATTTGCTAAAAGATAAAATATGAATGGATGAGAAACATTTTTAAAATGTCTAATACTCTTAACCATCAGGGGAATAAAAATTAAAATTACCTAAGATTTCACATTACTCCAGTCAGCATGGTCAAGATAAGGAAAACAAAAAAGTGAACAGATGCTGGCTATAATAAGAGGGAAGTGAAACAGATTTCTTTTTGTTTGGTTGGTTTTTTTTTGTTGTTGTTTTGTTTTGTTTTCGAGACAGAGTTTCTCTGTGTAGCCCTGGCTGTCCTGGAACTCACTCTGTAGACCAGGCTGGCCTCGAACTCAGAAATCCACCTGCCTCTGCCTCCCAAGTGCTGGGATTAAAGGCGTGCACCACCCCTGCCCGGCTGAAACAGATTTCTTTAAATGCAATTTAAATTTCTACTGAGATGGTTGCTATTAAATGATGTGATTTATAATGTCACAATACTAACCAAAAGCCGTTTGTTTTATCATAAGATGACCATTACATTCATTCAAAGTAATTTTAAAATTTTATTTACTTTTACTTACATTTGGTGTTTGGTCTACATGTACGTCTGTGTGAGGGAGTTGAATCCACTGCAACTTGAGTTACAGGCAGTTGTGAGCTACCCTGTAGATGCTGGGAATTGAACTTGGACCCTCTTGGAGCAGTGGATGTTCTTAACTGCTGAGTCACCTCTCCAGACCACCACCTTTAAATTTATAATCAAAGTAAAAATTTTAATTAGCAAATAGTAATGAAATAGAATTAGTTTTGTTAACAGAATAGACACAAACACATTTGTTTTATATCTTTCTTTTTAAAGGTTAGTTTCATGCTTTTATTTATTGTATGCACATGCATTTGCACACAAGTAGATTGCAGAGAATAGCCTGTGGGGGATCGTTCTCTCCTACCATGTCACAGGAATTGAACTCATCATCATTCTTGGTGGTAAGAGTCTTTATCCACTGAGTCATATAGACAGCCCTCTTCCAAATTTTTAAGTTTTTTTTTTTAAGTATAATCATTCTGCATTCAAATGGTCATTGAATTTAAATGAATATTTTTTATTTTTGGAAATAATTTTATTGCAATGAACTCATAAATAAAAACATTACTTAGCTAAATTTAAAGTAGGCAGTAAAATAAACTCTTTCTTTGACCCAAACTGTCTGTCTCAATGAACTTTGACACAATCAGAATAGACATTTATTTTAACAAATAAATATACTTTATGGAAACAGAATCTAAAAGATGTTGAAAAAAGTACAACTGATTAATATTAATTTTTAGGTAGAAATTATTTATTATCTTCATATATTTCCAGTATTCTCCTGGTTTAGCCTTAGTAGCATTCCTGTATTAAAATGAAGCAGTGTATAAAAGGAGCATACCAATGCTTTCTGAAGACTTCCACATATAAAATTCAATGTCTCTCCAAGCCGTGTTTCTGACGATGAAAGTGATCTACACAAAAAGGTTTCCTCTTATGAACTTTCCTATAAAATTTTTTAAAGCAGAATTCTCTGGTATTACTAGTAAAAGAGGAGATAATACTTTATGGCAAAAAATTCACTCAAGAGATTAAATAAAATATGTCTTAAGCTTGTAATAACCACTGTCTTAATACTTAATATTAGAAAAACTGATAAAATGTAAATGATCCTCACAAGTAGCCACAATGTATAAATAATCTTCCTTTCTGAAAATCTAGAGACCTTTCCTTAGAGGAAAGAATCCTATAAGAAAATATATCATTTTAATTCCTTACACCCACCACCCTTTCTTTCTTTAATATTGAAAAATTAAAGTATTTATGCAGCAAGGAGAATTTAGGCTCTATTTCCATGATTAACATTATGTCAAGAAAAATAGCATTTATAGGATTTAGGGTTTAATATAAGTTAGAGAGCTCTAATACAACCTTAGTGCTTTATAGCTATAAAGACTACACTCTAAAATTATGAGAAATTTCAAAGGTGTTCACCAAACTGGTATCAGAGTATGAATTTTATTCTTAGCATAAGGAGCCTGCTCATTATTTCATGAAGTTCAACTTAGCCTCTGGTTGGAGTTCGTTTGGAGAGACTAAGGCTTACTTTAGATTCTATTATTTGCTTCTGTGTCTTTCTCTTTTCCTAAACTTAGTAATCAATCTTTCCTGAACATGTCTCCGATAAACATATTATCTATTTTCAGTAAAGCCACATTTGATGTCAAGAGTTCTTCAACAACCAGTTACAAATGTCCTTTGCAGTAGTTGGTAATTTAATTTGCCCCTTTATCAGTCAAATCTAGAAGCTTATATTTGACATGCAGGGTTACAATCCTGGGTAGCTTTTAACACAGATCGTTGGCTAACGAGAATTCAAATCAATGACTTTGGGAGTAAATTCTGTTGTGGGGGCACTTTTGGCAATGGGTATTTTACAGGTATTCAGATGTCCTTATTGAGGACAGAATGGCTACTGTGTCCATTTACACAATGCAGAGTACTTGAGAGTGAGAGAATGCTTATATGAGTCACTTGGTGACTCCATTTCCACCATGATTATGATACTGAAGCCTATATGGATTCTGCTTTGTGCTCATTTTTTGTTGTGGTAGACAGATGGCATGCATGTTTGTTTCCATTGGTAGTAACCCTGGGAATGAAAGGAGATGGCCATTGGGGATATTATGCTACTGAGTCTTCATAAAGTTCTTGATCATAAAAGTTTAAAAACCTTGCAAAACATTGCAAGTGTTTCTTCTTACAAATTATGATTTATTATACCTCATATGACTAATATATTGTATGAAAAGCTGTAAGTTAGTCCCCAGTTGAGGGATGGGGCCACCCACCCATCTCAAAATTTTTAACCCAGAAATGTTCCTGTTCAAAGGAAAGACAGGGACAAAAAGTGGAGCAGAGATTGAAAAAAGCCACGCAGGAACTTCCCTAACCAGGGATCCATCCCATTTGCAGACACCAAGCTCCCATACTACTGCTCATATCAAAAAGTGCTTGTTAACTGGAGCCTGGTATAGCTGTTCCCCGAGAGGCTCTACAGATCAATACAGATACAATACAAATACTCACAGTCAACCATCGGACCAGGGACCCCAATGGAAGAGTTAGGGGAAGGACTGAAGGAGCAGAAGGGAATTGCAACCCCATAGGAAGAACAATATCAACCAACCAGAAACCCCAGCACTCCCAGGGACTAAACCACCAACTCAAGAGTACACATGGAGGAATCCATGGCTCCAGATACTTCTGTAGCAGAGAATAGCTTTATCTGACATCAGTGGGTAGGGAGGCCCTTAGGCCTGTGGAGGCTTGATGTCCCAGTGTAGGGGGATACTAGAGCAGTGAGGCGGGAGTGGGTAAGTGGGTGGAAGAGCATCCTAATAGAGGAAAAGGAGAGGGAGGAGAAGGGGAATGAGATGCAGGGTTTTAGAAGGGGTAGCCGAGAAGGGGGGATATCATTTGAAATGTAAATGAATAAAATGATTAATAAAAAAGAAAAGCTGTAAGTCTACCATTATATTTGAAAGATTGTTTTAAAAATATAGTTGATCTAGAACAACTTTTTTAAATTTAATAGTTGATAGTAGAATTTTCATTAACATAATTTACACAGGTGTTTTATATTATAGCATATTTGAGTCTTATGAAATTAATATTTTTATGCTGATCTTTACTGAATGTACAGTAGTAATGCTTTGTTTATACTTAGAAATCCTCTATAAACATATGGTATTGTATTTTCCATAAATGTATATGACAAATTAGTGATTTTTCACACTAACCATATGCCATTAATAAGAAGTGTAAGTGTGTATAAATGCACTTTCATTTAAGAGACTAGAAAGATCAGATATGGTCATAATGTTCAAAACTCCTAGACAATGCTGGGTGGTGTTGGCACACACCTTTAATCCTAGCACACAGGAGGCAGAGCCAGGCTGATTTCTGAGTTCAAGGTCAACTTGGTCTACAGAGTAAATTCAGGACATCCAGGACTACACAGAAAATCTATGTCTTGGAAAACCAAACCAAACCAAACCAATTCAAACTAAATCAAACCAAAAAAAAAAAAAAATTCCTAGACTTACAAAGAACACTTAAAATGAGCATTTCTACATGAAGTTTTTCATGAAAATTAATTATGGCATGCCTGAATTCATAAGAAATGTTACTTTGCAAATTTTGATTCAAACATAGTTTTTCTACAAATGTAAAAATCAAAGAAATGCAAATTTCTCTTTTCAATGAATAATAAAACCGATGCTTACTATGAATCTCAGTGAGGATGATAAAATATTACATAGCAAATTATCTTAAAATCTTACCCCCAAGAATCCAATATATGAAAATTAATACTGCATGTTGACATATTATTCTTCATTGATTATGAGACTATAGCTTTTTATTCATATATATATATATAATTATAGTTCACACATTTTGTTGATGAAAGACTATGAACTTAACTGCATTTTGTAAATTATATTAATAATGTTTATCAACTTTTAATTATAATATTGTCAATACTTCTTCTAAACTTCTTTTCAATTTAAATCATCTCTGCATTTGATAGTTTGCTAGTACTTACAAATTGTATAAAAAGTTTGTTATTTTATTTTTTCCAATTGAGAAGTTTTTAAGATGCTGATTTATTTTTGAAAAGAAGCATTCTGGTGGGCATTGAATCTAAAACAACAATTTGAATAATATAAATACAGCTATGGATTGCTTTTCTATTTTAAAATTTGTATTCTACATCACGAGATTAGAAAAAAAATCTGTCCCTCTGCCGGACTAGTGTTAGTTTGATGATTATACTAATATTAACTGCTTCACTTGAGTAAGCAAAGAAGAAGTAAAATACCAGTCAGACCAGCTGTTAATTCACAGAGTGCTGTACTGTGCTTATTAAAAACACCCAAAAGATGTACCTTTGTGGTTCAGTCTTTTGAATTAGAATCAGAATATTAATCATGCCTCAGGCCTAAATTAAACATTGGAAGGCCCCTTAAGAATTTTCACCAAATTTTCTTGGATTTTTCTTTATTGGGTCTTCCCGGACTCTGTTTAGCTCTGTAATTGCTTTGCTCCTTTGTTGATAGGTTAAAGCACAACGTGATTTTCTCCATGTCATAATATTTAAGAGGACGGCTCAATGGTCTATTCCAAGTTGCAATATGCAGCTGAGACACCAATTTATAACAGAAATAGTGTTATGATGTCAAATAAACTGCGGTGTATGAACTGTTATGTATTTTAAAATCCATAGCTATAAGGATGGGGATAATTTCTTTCTTCACAGCATTTACATTCTAATAGGGTGATTAAAAATGTCTCACCAAATATGCTCAGCCTGCTTTTCTATGGGCATGAAAAAATTGCAATAGATTTAAAAAAATGAAATGATGCAATTAAAAAGAAAGCCCTAAAGTTTTAGCTTGATCAATCCTGCTTTCACAAGCAATCAATGATTAATAACAATGCTATTAATGAATGTGGACCTGAACAGGCAGGTGGACACATTTAAAGATGTTCAAATACCCTATTCTCTGCTTTCAGCAGATATATATTGTTGCTAATAAATAAACCACACCTTCTTAGATCTGTATGAACACCATTTCACAGAACTGGAATGTGCAAATAGCTTTATGAAGGCACCTATCTGTTAGTAACTGTTTAAAATGTACATTTTATATTGGGTTCACTTTGGACTCCAGATACTGGAAATCCAAAGGAATATATTATGGTTTTTAATTGATTTAATGTTTAAAATATTTACACTCTCTACTGTCAAGGAAAAGGATGAAATAAAAATACTTATAAATGTGAGTGAGACCATGTTGTTTTAAAAAGCAAATAATGACAACCATGTAATGTTGCCATATCAGAAAACTATCTGTCTTGTTCTTCATTTGAATTTGTAATAAGCTACTAATATTTAAGTTTAAATTAGAACTGTGCTAATTCTAAACTCCCCCACAATTATTTGTGAAAATAGAAAACATATGTCTGCTGAAATTGATATTTCAATTTATTGACACATTTGGTGGATGCAACATGCTCAGCTTTTCAAAGGTTTATTTAACAATATTTGGCCTGAACTGATACTGCATGGAATTTATCTTGGCGGTATCTGCATGTTACATAACACAGAAAAATAAGTACAGTTCGGAGTGCTAAAGAACAAGAGAAATTATCAAGCAATTTTATGGTTAAAATGAGTACACGAAAATAAATATATTTTGGAGTAGAGATGATAAGCAGTGTTATATTTACTGGTATGTTGACTAATTAATCAGTTCCCATTACAAGTTGTTTGCTATGCTAGCTGTTTTCATTACAGGAATTAGCAGAAAGGGGACATGTATTCATTTTACCTGATGAGTAGTACAAAGTAATTCTGTCTTTACTCTGTCTTAAGCTCCTCAGGTTACTATGAATGACATGGGAAAACATGGACAATAAGAATGGAGAAGACAACATTTCAGAAAGAAACATGAACATACTTAGTGGAGAGGCTAAACTCTTCCAGAGTGTCAAAAGTGCTCAGAATTGGTCTTCTGCTCTTAGTTCCCATCTCTCTGAAATGTTTGTAACTTTCTGGGCAGTAGACATATGCATTACAAATTACTCATCAAGTGACTGGACTATGAAATGACCTCATTGTTGGAAAAATCACATATGGTTTTGTTAAGTATGTCCATGAGATATTAAACTGAGACCAACAAAGCATTGTGACCTGAGCGACATTTCCATTTCCCAGGATCGTCCTTGAGAAGTAATGAGAGCTGAACAAATCTGATATTATGTTACATTTTTAGCAGTGAAGACTTGAGATTAATGGGATCATGAGTATATTTTAAACCCCACAGATATGTTAGAATCTCCTTTAAAGATGGACTAATATTATGATGAAGTTTTATAACACAGTTCTAACCATATGCTTCATAAACTTATTTTTATTCTATTTTGTAACACTTCAAAAGAACACACCAAACAGCTTATCATTGTATATACTTCAATACCAACCTACAGATTATTGATCCACAATATTATTTTTGCCAATTTTTTTGCATTTTAAAGTAGTTTCCAAAGGAATGATTTCTATATACTTCAATATGCATGCTCAGAAGTTGCCATTTTTTAAATCAAAGAATAAGTTATTTATCTTTATTTACTTGTGTTCATTTTTATGTGAGTACTATTTTAGCACAGTTTTGGAAAAAGAACCTAACAAATTTAGAAGTTACAATTAGTAAATAAGGGCTCTTATATTCTTTGAGACGTCTAACCTCTTCCTCTTTTCTATTACCAGTTTCTTTACATGATGGCTATTTTCCATGCAGAACTTCACAGATTTAGATTTGGTTGTTTGAATTATATTTACCATTGAACTAACAATTTTATTTAGACGTTTGATTACATTCTATTTCAATTTAAATATTTTATTTTGTATTTTTACATTACAATGTATGTTTGCCTAGTATCCATACTTTTACTAATGTTAAAATATCAAAAAATAAATTAATAAAAACATGAAAATATGTATCATATTATTTGTAACAAATGATCAAAACACTTGATGTCCATATAAAAATTATTAAATAATTCGAGTGATAACATGCATCTGATTATAAATAGAATATAAGCTAATATATGCACATACATTTGGAAGAAATACATAGCATGCTATGTACAAAGAAAATATGTGCATAATATTTAATACATACATACATGTATATATATATGCACATGTATATATACATGTGTATAGCATAATACCATCTTAATGAGTATTTATATATGTATGCATATATCTTAAATGTTACATCTACTTATATTAAACTGAACATATAAAAATATAATTTAAAAGTGCACACATCTAAAGTTGTAGAATAGAAAGGGAAAAGATGGGACAGTTTATCAACCTATTAACATTATTTACTAATTATTGTTTTTGTAACAGCATCTGGGATTGTACATAGATATGCATAGATTTCGCATGTTTAAGAATCCTGTAGACACTTTACGTACAATTACGTATGATCTATACTTCAATATTATCAAATAGTGGACATTTGTCTTTATGACAGCCTTTCATATATTTAACACAGAGGAATTTGAGAAAGAAAACCTAAATGCTTTGTTATGTCTAACGAGCAAATGCACCTACATTATCAATGGTTCACTCTAATAAAGTTATTGTTATAAAAACCCAAATTTAAAACTGATCAAACTTTCTCATCCAATGCATGGCAAGAGAGTTAAACAAACAAATGAGATAAACTCAAAATATCCAGACCATAGGAAACTATAACAAGGGAATAACAAATTAGAGAGGAATCAGGCAACAGAAAGATCTGGAAAGAAAACTTAGGTAGAGCCCATACTGTAAGAGAGTTATTTGAAGAATAAGTTAAATACTTATTCAATAGTAATCTCTGTGATTTAAATGCACCTGATTTTGATAAAGAATATATTATCTTTAATTTAATTTGATAATAGTATTATGAATATGATTTCTTTACATCAAAGCATATATATTTTTAGTTAGGTTTGTATTATAAAACTAAAATGAATGTTTATAACTTAGAGAGGATACTAAAATCATACAGATGGAATAATAGGAGGATTTGGCCATACTCTGACATTCAAATACTATGAAGAGGAAATTAGGTCACATCATTTGTGGGAATGATTGTTGCTAAATTGACAGTTCTTAAAACTGGAGAATTGTGTTAGTCATGTCATCTCTGTTACTTATAAACATATACAAAGCTTCCTTTGTAAGTGAATGTTGCCCTGTAGGTTGTTAGGGTCACTCTGATTCTTGATATACAACACAGATGAATGAAGACATGCGACACTCATGGAGAGCTTTAATAAGATTTAGTTTTTGATTTGATTGAAAAAATCATGCTTTTCCATTATACAATACCCATTATTAGTTATGTTCATGGATAAAATAAGCTCTTAACCTCAATAAACATGGAGTTAAGCTTAAGAGAAATCATCCAGAAACAGCAACAGAAATTCTGACCCTCCCCTTGATTTCATGATTTTAAGTATCAAATTGATGAACTGTAAATTCTTTATGACAAATAAACACAAATATCATTATGAACTTGATTGTATGTAACAAGTGATTTGACTACATGTTATTACTCATTTTCAAGTCAAAATTCACATTTTAATACAGGAAAATAAAAGCTATTTAACTACTGAACTCATGATTCTACCTGTTTCCTCCAGCTCTGGAATGCTGGGATTATAGATGGTCACCACCACTTTAGGTTTTATGCTCTTTTCTTTTTAAAATGTATTTCTTAAAAATGCCACACATGTGTACATCTTAATAATATCCAGCATCCATTTTCTCCTTCTAACTTTTCCTGGTATACTATCACCCATTTCAGCTTCATTTCTACTTCCTCTTCCTCCTCCTCCCCCTCCTCCTCCTTCTCCTCCTCCTTATCATCATCATCATCATCATCATCACCATCATCACCATCTTTTCTTTCCTTTTACTCTATTTTATAATCCACTAAGTCCAATGCTTAGGAATGTGGTGTTACTCACTTTGGCATGGACAATGTGCCAATGGCAACTTCAAAGAAAAAAATTTACTCTCCTTTCCCAGCATCCATTAATTGCTAATACCTTCTCTGCTAGAGGTACCACTGAGTATATTGCTAGGGAATGCTAGGTATTTGGAAGCTGCTCACTACTCCATACTAGAAGTTTTACCTGGCTACCTTTAGAAAGTATAACTTATGATTGTTATTATTATCATTATCATTATTATTATTATTTTTATAGAATATATAAACAGGACTAGAATTTAAAAGGCGAGTTAAGCAGATTGCTACAGATGTGTCCTCTAAGCTTCTGGGGATTACAATTCTGTTTCATTAGTTGAGCCATTTAATTGGCAACATTTTGGTTTTAGGCTAATTCTTCTCTAGTTAAATGAAGTGGAGAATTAAGCCAATTATCCACTTAATTAGGAAAACATATATGTTTTCTTCAAAAGCATTTTTCTGTTTTGATTATCTTTGCCTATTAACACAATCACATAGATTTTCGTTTTCTTTTTCTGAAGAAATATAGTTTGATAGATATTTGATAGAAAAAGATATGCATAAAATTTTTGGTGAAATAAAATATATATAAAACACCCTAGTATTTGGATGGATAGAAATACATTGTCTAGGATAGTATTGACAAACATATTTCATGTGTAAGTAGATCTCATTATTCTTGTTGCTGTTATGTGACCTTGGTGAAAATATTTTATTGCCTTGGAGTAATGTGCTTTCTTTAATGTTTTAACCTTCTACTCTACTAATGTAGTTAGCTCTCTGTATCGCACTAGGGATACACAATTGTTCTCTAACTTTGAAATGAATGACTATTAGCATACACATCAAACTGAAAATATAGAAAACAATGATCTACACATCCTTTATTTCCATTCTCCTTTTAGTCTCAAGCAAAAGGCTCTATACTTTGATTAATGAGTATAGTGGGCACAAAAAATACCTCGATATTTTCTAAGACCTCACCTGTGAGTTTTACTTTAAATGGAAAAAGAAGCTTTGGAGATATACTTCCATAAGCATAGTGAGATGACTGTGTGGTCCTCGTGGCTTCCAAGAACATTAAAAGTGTGTTTCTGAGAAGAAACAAAGGGAGATTCTGAAGCTAGAGAATGTCATGATGTAAGGTACTATACAATTGGTTTTAAAGATGGAGGACAGGCCAACCAAGCACTGTGCAATGACAGCACCAGAACCTGATAAAGGAGAAGATATACTCCATGGAGCATGTGTGGAGACCACAGCTCCATTGTCAGTTTAATTTTGACCTCATTTAATAGATTTCAGACTTTGAGTCTTTGACTCTGTAGAAAGGAAAATATAGGCTGTATTAAATCACCAAGTTTATGATAATGAGTAAAAGAAACAGAATTGGTCTTCATATACTCCACCTTTGCACATATACTTCTGTCCCCTTGGCCAAGAAATTATTCTCATTTTTCCACTTGATGTGAAAACAACTGGAGTAGACCAAGAAGCTTCTGGTCAGCAATTGCATTAAAAGTACTGGACATCCACAAAGATAAACAGAACCTTGAAAATATTTTATATCATCTCAGTCCTTGATCAAGGATAAACACACTAAACCTCAGTGCCTGGTTCTTCTTAGACTGAAGTATAAAAATTCCCAATATCTTACTTTTATAGCATAGTAACATGTGAATCCACACAGACAGTTAATCATCTCAAGACTTGATCAGTGTGTTTGGAAGGAGAATTGCAGAGAAATATATAAGATTCTGACAACCAGCCTGGCTTAATCAAGAGGGGGGAAAAACTCTTTTCTATTACAAGTAACCTCTGAAGAGAAAGTGTCATCTAAGTGACTTAGTTCAGATGAGACAAGATATTATTCAAGGCAAAAAGAACAACTGTTCCAAGATCCAAAGACTGGCTGGGAGAGGCTTTAAGGAATTGATTGCTAATGGAGATACATGGAAGGCCAATTAAGAAAAACTGTGAGATGTTAAGATATTTGACAATGGTCAAAAGGCACCAATTAAGCAATTTGTTTTAAACACTCCCCTTATTTACCTTTTATTCTGAAGAGGCACCAGATTAGGCAATGCGTTGTAGATACTTCTCTTATTTTTATTTCATCCTGAAAATCCAATATATAAACTATAGAGATCAGTTGTAAATGTATAGTCCAGGCCCAACTATACTCCCACTTTTAAATTTTAAACCTTTCTTGAGTTAGTTATGTAACTGTTTGGAGATAGTAGACATAGTTATCAACAGGCCTAGGAAGAGACCAACATGAGATAAAGCTTTAAAATTGATAAAACTACATTGATGCTATGTGGAAATGGAACTGAAGATATGCTTAGGAGGTAAAAAGTAACAAGAAGCACTAGGGCGCAGGCTTAGACTGCAGGGCTTCCTGGCTGCCGGTGTTACGGGATGATCATGCCTTCCAAAGTGTATTGGGCTTCATTCATCCTTTCTCTGGGTAGAATGTTGAACATGTTGCCATGTGGTCAGGAAACACTGGAGGAGGAGGAGGAGGAGGAGGAGGAGGAGGAGGAGGAGGAGGAGGAGGAGGAGGAGGAGGAGGAGGAGGGGGAGGAGATATGGATTAGACCATGCAAATTCCTTTGGTATTTGGAAGCATTTAAATTTTGGAGAGGCCAGCAAGGTGCTGGAAGATGAGAAGAAAAAGGAATAATTTATCCTCTTATATTTTGCCAGGCAGTTAATCATGTCTCTACTATAGTTACAGGCTTTACTGTGTTCTTATAAAACAAATATTGTCTTTTTTCCTTTGAGGCAGATGTGGAAATACTGAGAATTCCTACTCTTGTAGATCTCTGTGGGGCATCATTTTTCCCTTCTTGATTTTCATAAAAATGACCACAATTTTGTTAATACTCCCAATAATATAACTCTGTATTTCCTCTTTGAGTGCACTGTATATTTACTGCTATATTCTTTACTGATACAGTCTTTGTGGACTATCCAAAAACAGAGTCTAACATGAAAATACAGTAATACAGTGCTTTTCAGTTACTACAGGAGTAACTATGAAATTGTGGAGTTGGAGAATCAGTACAGAGTACTTAGTCATATTTACAAGAATTGAGCAGCAAAAACATGCTCTTTTTTTTTAGAGATGAGCTGTTTTAAGACCATGCACCATAAAACTAAACAGAAATTAGGGAACGTTGCATTATTCTATTTGTACACACTAATGCACAGTTGTTTTTTACCATTGACATAATAGAACTCAGAAAATAATTGTTAGGGTTTACAGGCCATTGTTCACCCATCCTTGCCACCCAAATTCCAAAGTTGACATTAGTGTTCCCTCTTGCTGCAGGAGAGTCTACAGGTATTGACAAATATGTAATGACATGCATGTACTACTACAAGGTCACACAAAGTCATTGTGCTGCCTTAAAGATCATCTGTGCTCTGCTGGTCCGTCCCACCGCCATGTAGCTTCTGGCAAACACTGATCTTTTCACTGTCCCTGTTTTGCTTTTTCTAGAATGTCATGAAGTTGTAATCATACAATATAATGTCTTTATGTATTGGATCCTTTTCTATTCAGGTCTCTCTATGTCAGTTCATATCTTGATAACTCATTTCTTAGCATTGCGTGGCAGATAGAATCTCTGTACATACCCCAATCTGTCTGTGCAGGCATCTACTAAAAGGCAGCAGTTGCTCCAAGATTTTTGTAATTACAAACAAAGCTCCTATAAACTTCTATGGATCACTTTAAAACTTAGCAGAATTTATAAGTATAACTCCTGAATCCTATTATAAGGGGATTTTTATCTACATGTAAAAATTGTCAACATTGTCTTGTCAAATGGCTCCACCACTTTGCTTTCCCGGCAGCTGTCGCTGACCATTGCACGTACTTTCCTTCCTAGTAGCACTTGTGGCAGCCCATGGCTTGGATGCTGGACACTGATACATGTATAATAATAACTCATGATAATTTTAATTTATATTTCATTAATGTCGTAGGAAATTGTCATTTTTCCCTACCAGTTTTCTACCTACAATACCTTCCTTTATAAAATTATCTGTATAGATCTGCTGCTCATTTTCAAGTTGAACTATTTATTTTCTTATTATCAATCATGTTTTCATGTATTTTTTAGAAATCTTTTATCACATATTTTTTTTGCAAATACTTTTCCACAGTTTATCTTATAATACCATTGTCTTGACATATTCTTTCACTGAGCTGAAATTTTGATTCAGTGAAGTCAACTTATCCATATTTTTCGATTAAGAAGCATGCTATTAGAGATGTCTCTAGGTTTCTCATTTGCAGCTACCTAGAGTATCATAGATTGTGTTTTAGAATTAGTCTATCATGCAAAGATCTGAAATAAAAGTAAACCTATCAGACTGGAAAATTTAAAAAATCTTCTGTATAGTAAAGAAAACAACCTAGAGAGTCAAATGACAACCTATGAGTTGAAAGAATACATTTTTTCCATTCATAAATTGGGTAGGAAATTAATATCTAAAATATAAGTATAACTAAAATAACTCAGTTACCAGAAAAGAAATAACTGAATTTTTAAAAATTAACAATTGATTGTAATCAACATGCTTAAAATCCATACAAGCAGCTAATAGCTGTATGAAAAATATATGACATCTCTATTCTTCAAGGAAATACAAATTGAGCCCTTGTATGACATCACTCATTCCCAGTAGAATAACTACTGTCAAAATGGCAAGTGACTAGCAAGGGGTGAAGACATTGATCAAACGAAGTCTTTGTGCCCAATTGACAGGATGCAAATTGGTTAGAGCAAGTTCCCAAGACAGTATGGATCTGCCTCAAGAAGAAAGATAAAAATACCACATGATTCTGGTGAGAAAAAAATCATATGCCTAATAACTACCCCCACGTCATGTTCATGTTCCTCACAGCTATATTCCCAGTAGACAAAATATGAGAGCAACCTAAATGCTGATTGGGAGATGAACAAATAAAGAAAAATGTTATATAAATAACAATAGAGCATTATTCAGACTTGTAGAAGAAACTTTTGTCACTTGTAACATGTGAAAAACTCTGGGGATATTAAATGAAATAAATACAAAATAACAAAGATAAGTATAGCAAAACATTACTTAAATGTAATGCCTAAATATACTCAAATCTGAGAAGAAGGGTTCAGAATGTCACATACCAGGACCTAGGATTATAGGAGGATTGGAAAGTTATACCAATGTTACAAAATTTAAGTAGAATTAAAAACTTCATAAAATTAATTGCCTCCTACCTCCGAATACCTGATCGTGTTTCACTTCCCCTCTCCCTCCCTTCTCTCACCCAAATCCCTCCCTCCCTCTGCCTCCCTGATTGCTTTCTTCTTGCTCCCAAGTGGGATTGAAGCATCCTCACTTGGGCCCTTCTATTGTTAACCTTCTTGAGTTCTGTGGATTGTATCCTAGATATTCTGTACTTTTTGGCTAAAATCCACTTATTAGTGAGTACATAACATGCATGTCCTTTTGGGTCTGAGTTACCCCACTCAGGATGATATTGTCTAGTTCCAAACATTTGCCTGCAAAACTCATGATGTCCTTGTTCTTAATAGCTGAGTAGTACTCCATTTTGTAAATGAACCACATTTTCTGTATACATTCTTCTGTTGTGGGACATCTGGGTTGTTTCCATCCTCTGGCTATCACAAATAAGGCTGCTATGAACATAGTGGAACGTATGCCCTTGTGGCATTGTAGGGCATCTTTTGGGTATATGCCCAAGAGTAGTATTGCTGGGTCTTCAGGTAGATCTATTTCCAATTTTCTGAGGCACCTTTAGATTGATTTCCAGAATGTTGTTCCAGTTTGCAGTCTCACCAGCAATGGAGGAGTGTTCTTTCTCCACATGCTCACCACCATGTGCTGTCACCTGAGTTTTTGATCTTAGCTACTCTGATTTGTGTAAGGTAAAAACTCAGGGTTGTTTTGATTTGCATTTCTTTGATCACTAAGGATTTTGAACATTTCTTTAAGTGCTTCTCAGCCATTCAAGATCCTATGTTGTGAATTCTCAGTTTATCTCTATACCCCATTTTTTAAAATTGGGTTTATGTTTTAGAGGCTAGAATATTGAGTTCTTTATATATTTTGGATAGTAACCATTTATCAGATGAAGATTTTTTCTGAATCTGTAGGTTGCCGATTTGTCCTATTGAGTATGTCTTAAAGAACTGTAAGGACAAAAATGGAGAATATACTGAGGGAAAGGACGGTCAATGACCGACCCAACTTGGGATCCATCTCAAGGGGAGGCTCCAAGGCCTGATACTATTACTTATTCTATGGTGTACTTACAGACAGGAGCCTATTGTGGCTGTCCTCTGAGAGGCCCATCTAACAGCTCACTGAAACAGATGCAGATACTTACACCCAACCATTGGACTGAAGTCAGAGAACCCTGTGGTTGAGTTAGGGAAGCGCTGGAAGGCGAGGACGATCCCATAGGGAGACCAGCAGTCTCAACTAATCTGAACCCCTGAGATCTCTCAGGCACTGAGACACCAACCATGCAGCATACATGAGCCAGTTCAAGGTCCCCGGACACATATATGCAGAGGACTGCCTGGTCTGGCCTCAGTGGCAGAAGATGCACTTAACCCTCGAGAGAATTGAGGGCATGGGGAGTGGGAAGACCTTGCAGGATAGGGGGCAAGGACATCCTCTTGGAGACAGGGGGAGGAGGAGTGGGGTGAAGAGCTATGGGAGGGAGGCCTGGGGAGGGTTAATGAGTGGATTGTTAAAAAAAATTAAAAGTACTAATAAAAAATGAAGTAGTTCGATTCATTTTTTACACAGTTGTAATTCCCTACATTCTTTGACCTTACAATTCTGTTTAGACTCACACAGAATTTTTGTCTCTAGTCTACTATTAATTCTTTTCACATTTAAGAGTGAGTTTTATACTTCTCTTCATCCTCAGAGTTTGAAGCTTCTCATCTTCTTAATCACTGCATTGCTGATTCCAACAGTGTTTGGTTCAACACTGAGCAAGCACTATCTACAGATTCTGGCCATGGTGCTCTCATTGATGTAGTCTAGGATGGAGTGGTGCTCTCTTTGGTGTAGTCTCGAATGGAATCAGCTGCATTGCCAATGTCATTACAGTATATTTTTAAAAATGTAATAGACCTATAAATGTCTGAGAAGGATGAAAGAATTAGATGTAGTTTAAAATGTCTAACAATGACAAATTTTATGAAGCAGTCTCTTCAAACTCAACTGGTTATTTACTAGTTATGGCATAGTAGAGAACCTTTCTTAAATATTTCCAAACATTTCATTCTAGATCTGATCACTTCTGGGATGGAAAGTCACATTTTGTTTGTTTTTCTTCTCAAGCTAATCTACCTTAGGGCAGTTATTCAGTTTCCATAGTGCTCTGATCTCTGCATTTCCAAATGACACCAGCCTTTGCCAATTTAAATAAATCAATTTAATTTGTAAAGTAAGGACAAATCAACAGACTGATAGGAGATTTTACCACACTTCCAGCACAGTCATTCTTTCATTGTCTTGTGAAGGTAATGAAGATATATATATATATATATATATATATATATATATATATATATATATATATATATATGTGTGTGTGTGTGTGTGTGTGTATATATATATATATATATATATATATATATATATATATATATATAAACATATATATTTAAAACACATGATAGTGAGCAGCCCCAATGCTTCAAAGCAGGTAGAATACATTTTTATTTAAAAAAATATCAATTTTCTTAATTTGATGGAAAATATATTTGTAATATCATATGATGTTTTTTCATTCATTAATTAATTAATTCACTTTACATATCAATATCAGCCCCTGTCCTCCCAGTCCCCCCTCACATATCTCCTCTACTCATTACCCCCTCTCCTCTACCCATTACTCCCTCTCCTCCTCTGAGAAGGAAGAGCACCCCCATATTATCACCCCACCCTGACACATTAAGGCACTGCAGGACTAGGCACATCCTTTCCCACTGAGGCCAGAGAAGGTAGCCCAGTTACAGGATTAGGATTTACAGGCAGTCAACAGTCAGGGACAGTCCTTGCTATAGTTGTTGGGGTTCCACATAAAGACTAAGCTGCACATCTGCTACATATGTGCCAGTGGCTTTGGTTTAGCCCATGTGTGATCTTTAGTTGGTGTTTAGTTCTGGGAGGCCCCAAAGGTACAGGTGAATTGGATCTGCTGGTCTTCCTGTGGAATCCCTATCCTCTTCAGGTCCCTCAATCCTTCCTCCAACTTTTCTCAAGACTCTCTGAGCATCTAATTGTGGGTGTGAGTCCCTGCATCTGTTTCCATCAGCTGCTGGGTGGAGCCTCTCAGAGGACAGTTTTGCTAGGATCCTATCTGCAAGCATAACAGAGTTTCATAGTGTCAGAAATTGGTTCTTGCCCATGGTGTGGGTCTCAATTTGGGTAACTCATTCATTGACCATTCCCTCAGTCTCTGCTTCATCTTTGTCTCTCCACATCTTGTAGTCAGGACATATTTTGGGTCTAAGGTTTTGTGGGTGGGTAGGTGTTCCTTATCTCTCTACTGGGAGTCCTGCCTGGCTACAGGAGGTGGCTACTTCAGGATCCATATCTCTCACTGCTAGGAGTCTCAGCTACTGTCACCTCATAGACACCCCCTATACCCCTGCCCATTGCCAATTTCTATTTTCTCTCTCTTTACCTATATTTGATCCACCTATCCTGTTCCCCCACCCCCATCCCTTCTCCCTCCAAGTTCCTTTCCTCTATCTACCTCCGATTTCTATTTTGTTTCCCCCTTTGAAAAAGATTTAAACATCCTCCTCTCATCCTCTCAACTGAGGAAACTCGAAGGGCTGAGAAGCACCTAAAGAAATGTTCAACATTCTTAGTCATCAGGAAAAATGCAAATCAAAACAACCCTGAGATTCCACCTCACACCAGTCAGAATGGCTAAGATCAAAAACTCAGGTGACAACAAATGCTGGAGAGGAAGTGGAGAAAGAGGAACACTCCTCCATTGCTGGTGGGATTGCAAGCTGGTACAAACACGCTGGAAATCAGTTTGGCAGATCCTCAGAAAATTGGACATAGCACTATCTGAGGACCCAGCTATACCACTCCTCAGCATATATCTAGAAGATGCTCCAACATGTAATGAGGACACATGCTCCACTATGTTCATAGCAGCCATATTTATAATAGCCAAAAGCTCGAAACAACTCAGATGTCCCTCAACAGAGGAATGGGTACAGAAAATGTGGTACATTTACACAATAGAATACTACTCAGCTATTAAAAACAATGACTTCATATAATTTGCTGGCAAATGGATGGAACTATAAAATATCATCTTAGTGAAGTAACTCAGTCACAGAAGAACAAACAAGGTATGTACTCACTGGTAATTGGATATTAGCCCAAAAGTTGGGAATACCCATGATTCAATTCACAGATCATATGAAGCCTAAGGAGAAGAAAGACCAAAATGTGGATGCTTCAGTGTTTTTTAGAAGGGTGAACAAAATACTCACAGAAGGAAATATGGAGACAAAAGTGTTGAGCAGAGACTGAAGGAAAGGCCATCCTGAGACTGCCCACTTGGGGATATATCCCATATACAGTCACCAAACCTGGACATTATTGTGGATGCTGGGAAGTGCTTGCAGATGGATGCATGATAAGCTGTCTCCTGAGAGGCTCAGGCAGAGCCTGACAAATACAGAGGCAGATGCTTGCAGACAACTATTGGACTGAGTGTGGGGTCCCAGATGGAGGAGTTGGAAAAGGGACTTAAGGAACTGAGGGGGTTTGCAGCCGGAGGCATATGTGGCAGAGGAGGGCCTTGTTGGCCATTAGTGGGAGGAGAGGCCCTTGGGCCTGAGGGTGTTAGATACCCCAGTGTAGGGGAATGCTATGGAGGGAAGACAGGAGTGGGTGGGTGGGTGGGGGAGCACCCTCGTAAAGGCAAGGGGAGGGGGGATGTGATAGGCAGCCTCCAAAGGGGAGACCTGGAAAGGGGAAAACATTTGAAATGTAAATAAAGTAAATATGCAAAAAAAGAGAGAGAAAGAAAGAAGAAAAGAAAAGTATACACTCTTGCACAGCAGCATACTTGCCAAGTACAGGATGAAAATTGGTTTTGCATCTGGATCACAAGAAGAAAGAAAGCACTGACTAGGACAGTAAGTGTTTTTCGAGAAGTATTTGAGAAACTTTTGCCCTCCATCTTCTTTTTAAGTGTTTGAAAAAATGTTATTTCATCTGGAAGTGTTTTATATGTTGTTACTTGTTCCTTAGTAGTACCTCCCTCTTGGTCTTCTGAGATGACTCTCAAATATGGCTGAAAATGTGCAATAACTGCACAATATCAAATATTATAATTTCTTCCTCTCAGTTGAAGGAGACTTGGAAACCCAGTCGTAGAAATCTGTATACCAAAGACACCAGCAGGTGGTTTAAAAAAAGGCATTTGTCTCTTAAAGAAACATTAAATATTTACAATACCACAATTACCTCAACTTCCTATAAATGTATTTCAAGTGGAATAAAACTAATTGTACCTACAACTGATCAATAAAATTATTTTTATTTATCATTTATTATGAGTGCATGAGATACTTTGGAAAAATATTTCTATATACCTTTTACAATTCAAAATGCTTTATTTGCCTTTTTAATCATTTAGTTGTGTTATTTACATATCAAGTGGATATTTTTATTGTCTTGTTTTGAAGGTACCTAGGAATGGCTAAACATGAGTAGCATCAAGATATTCTATTGTACAAAACCCCAGAAATGTTGATAAGTGACATATGTATTGAGGTAGGAGCAAGGTGTGTCCGTTACTGGCATTTTAAAGTTAAAATTACTTTCAATATGTGACATGCCTTGATAACATTGTACAGAATAAAATAAAACACACGTAGCTTGGATTCTTCTGCCTTATTTCTTGGAATAGGTATTCAGAAGCCAAAATTCTTGAAATTACAGAAACAGGTTGGGTGATGTCATTTATTTGAAAATGAAATTCAAATTTTGATTTGAAAATGGACCAAAAAATAAGTGACATAAAGGATGAAATTATCCTGATGAATAAATATTATGTATAACATCTTTATGGGCTGATACACATTGCTTTTAGAAATTAGTCTTTGAAAGAGACAGTAAAGCTTTCAGGTGGGATGTTTCTGGGTGGCAGGAGGGTAAACTCCTCACTTGTGCTTCATCAGCTCTGGCTGTTTGATCTGTTAGAACACTGTGGACAGGACGTCTTTCAAAATATCTTAGGAAAGGCTAACACAGTAGGTGCATTTACAGCTCTTCAAAGAACCATATCTAGAGACCTGGAGATTATCGATCTTTGTTGTAGAAGGCCAGGTGTGAACTCAGGTAGCTTCCTAGGCAGTCCTGCACATTGCCATGGCAATGGACTTCCAGGCTGACCTGGAGAGGCACCTTCTGTGGAAGAAAGGTATATCCTGTATATCAGTAAGCATTCTGTGTTGTTTCTCAATACTGCAAAATCCTTTATGAATAAAATAATCAGGAACCTGCATTATTTTATAGTTTAAAAATTAATTTAAATTTAATTTTTTTTATTTTATGTGTTTTTTTAGTGATCCATGGGCCAGGGATTTTTAAGAAGTGGAGAAAAACATTTTCACTTTTAGATATTTATACTTCGCATTATCAGACAGGATTGAAACAAAATGAAACTGTTGGTTTAGTGAGCTAAAATGTCAATGTAGAGGAAAATTGGGAAATTTCAAGTCATGGGGACTTATTAAGTTCAGAGTATCTTGGATTCTAACTCATATAATTAAGATAAATATAGAAGGGCTTTTAAATACATATGGTTTTTTTGGAGCAGGTGTTGTGGACAGTGCTTTAAATGAACTTAAGTAGCACCCACATAATTATCTGGATGTTAAACCCAGTGCAATTCTTCTGCTAACATATTAGGTATTCTTCATGCCTCCTACTCAAGCATTATAGTTTTTTCTTTTTTCTTTTTTTAGTGTTTTATAGCTATGTTTGTTCAGACTTTTAAGAACACAATACTGAAAGAAAGATCCAAGTTCATTATTCGGGTTGCTATTTAGTAATGCTGGAAAGGGTTTTAGATTCTTCTTTTTCACAAGTTCTCACATTTCAATTGTCATTGGTCTCCAGAGCACACCAAGTGCCAAAGCTCTCTGTGACATACCTAGTACATTTCTTTAAATTTACATTTCAGTTAAAACATTTTTAATTAATAGAAAAGGTTTATTTTTATACGAGATAATGTATTTTAATACAACTGGATTAAAAACAAAGTGATACACTACTCTATCTTGGAAAAAAATAGCAGTTTATATTTGAATTAGTATTAAAGCACCATGCTATAGGTGCTATGCAAGCTGCCAAGGGAGAAAAGCAATTAAGAGTCCTACACAGTTGTAGAAACTGTGCACCACAACACTGAACAGCATGGCAAGATAAATACAAGTGTGCAATAGCAGCACTTTTGTATTTTGGGTAACCAACAGCCACTGAATTAGAATTAAGGCCAGCCCAGGAAGAGAGAATTCTTTCCTGGCAATGTGCACCTAGTCAACATAGCTCATGAGGCTATGGACTCTAGAGGAGAGCCTAAAACTTCTACTTTCCTAGAGTTGTATAATGACCAATTGAATTCTATATACTGATTTTATATCCACAGATTAGTTTAGCTCTAACCTCTCACCATGTACAACACACACATACACACACACACACACACACACATATGCATACAATCCTACATTCACAGATTAGTGCTCATCTATGAACCTGCACAGGATGAACTAAGTTCAAATCTACAATCAGCACCTGTTTGACCTGCTGAGAACTGGCGATGCTTTGGCTTCCTGTGGCTTGCTCCCTAATGTACAATGAATTTCTTTGAAAATGAAGTTGTGGTGCTTTTTTGACTTTAGCAGGAAGGACAAAACAGGAGCATAATGAACTAGACATTTTCATGTATTTATGAGTATTTATAGCTCACTCTACAGTTTTGCTTTCCCCTGCTTTTCCGTGCATTTGTTCTGAACTTGGCTCTAGTAGCAGGTTCACAGTATTTGACCTTCTGGTGAGAACAGCTACATCAGATCCACATTAGCCAGCAAGTGTTTTACTTTTTTGTGGGGCCTTGCAGCACGAGGGAGGCTAAACACATTCTTCACTTGAGCTTAGTCATAGGGCTGAGAGGCGATTAAACTGATGCTTAATATAGCCCACTGTTCGCACCTCTGCTGGGCAACAATTTGCATTTATTTTATTTTTTTAAGAATAAAGTAATAATCGCCATTAAGATAGCAATATAAATTTAAAGGATTAGCTGTCATAATTGTTTTAGCACTATTTTCCCATGTAGAGGATGTGTGTGTGTGTGTGTGTGTGTGTGTGTGTGTGTGTGTGTGTGCCTGTGTGCCTGTGTGCCTTTGTATGAAAATATTTTTTGAAATAGAGAGACAGGTAACTTGGCTGCCCTATGTCTATTCCTGGGATTATTTATAAAATGCTTAGATTTGTATCTCTGGCCATAATTGGCTAGCACTATGGGGATGATTGTTCTGGTTAACTATGGTAGACTTGCGACAAGGAAAATTCTGGCTTATTTTCCTTCATGCAAGTTCAGCATAGCACCAGTGAAAAAAGGAGGGAAAGAATGTATGTGGGATCCTCAGCAGGAACAAGTCCTGCAGGGCCACTGGTGTGCAGAGGCCTGCTGAGAAATGTGTCACAGAAAGGTCCATTCAGGGATCAAGATTGTCACTCAAAGAGCCCCTAGTAGGTAGAGGTGCTCAGGGGAGGGGGTGTGTATTGGAGCAAAGTCCTGACTTCATTCAGCAGAATAAAAACTGTTTACCGTTATGCTCACCCAGATAAAGTATTGGAGGCCTCTTCTTCCCTCCTTTCATCATTTTTTTCTTAATCACCTCATTAATTTCCAGTTTGCCTTAAAATATCCAGCAGGCTGAAACTCTACGGCTCATTTATTCTACTTTACTTTATTTACTTTTTCAAAGTAAAATGGAGAAAGTCAATTAATAAATTTAAGCCCATTTGCTATGATTTGGAGAGCTGATAAATAATACATCTTCCCTTCTTTGCAAATGCACCATGAAGTAATTTTTCTGTAAGATTGAGAAAATGCCTGTCTTTACTGTGCAGGAAGAAGTCCAGGTTTTCCTTCGACCCTGGCTGTGAGCCCAACCAGCTCCAGGCTTCTACATCTTTCATGACAGAGGTCTTCACTCTCACTTACTGCTATGGGAATTGTATACAGATAAGAACTCAAATGTAAATTTCCCTCACCTCAGTATAAGACAAGCTCTATTATTAAAAATGTGAGTCTCACTTATGTATTTGGGTTTTAAACTAAACACTACAGACAACACAGTCAAAGTTACTGTTGATCCCGAATCTGGACAGTATCTGACAGATACTAGTAAATACACAAATATGAATGAATGATAATGAATAAAGTATGTGTACATTAGAAAGGGATGGGAGGTTTGGAAATAAGGCTGGAGAGAATAAAGGGATACCTGAGCCTACCTAAGAACAAGGGAAGGAGAGGGCTAGGCAAGAGGATCTTCAGATCTCTGTAGTAGGCACAGTCTCTAGCTACAATCAACACTAAGGAAAACGTACATTGCTCTCCCACTTAAGAGGAATGGAAGAATTGTTTTCACTCTCCTGGGTTTTTTGTTTTTCTATATGAAATTGAGAATTGCTCTTTCCATGTCTTAAAAGAGCTGTGTTGGAATTTTGATGGGGATCACATTGAATCTGTAGATTGCTTTGGGTAGGGTGGCTATTTTTACTGATGGATTCATCAGCATGGGAGATCTTTCCATCTTCTGAGGTCTTCTTCAATTTCTTTCTTCAGGAATTTGAAGTTCTTGTAATATAGATCTTTCACTTGCTTGATTAGAGTTACATCAAGATATTTTTTATTATTTGTGGCTATTGTGAAGGGCATTATGAATGTTTAGTGACATATGCTAATGATGACCAAGAAGGCCTGATAGAAGCAATCACTGCTCTATGAACATTAGAAGTAAACACAAATATACAGGCATACACACACACACACACACACACACACACACACACACACAATTTTAGAAGGGATAAAAGACAAAAAGTACTATAAAATAAATGTGCAAAAATTTGCAAAAGGTTAGAAATGTTCTTTTCCCTTTTTTAGCCTTTAATTAAATATTAATATAAAATATTGAAAATCTAAATGTGGAAGAAGCAAATAGTGTAACGGAACAATTTCTTGCCATGTCTCTGAAAATTTTATTTTATTTGTACACGTTTACATGTATATGCACACAGAAAATTTATGATGCTTTGTAATTTAAGGCAAAATCTGTTGAAGTATGCTACATTCCTATATCATAAGCTGAGAGGGTTAAATTTACTATGATCTATTTTGATACAAATTCTAATATCACACTTCTACATATAATATGTGAGACTCACATGCTTATTTAAAAATTATATCTACATCATCAATTAACCATATTTATAAGCCATCTATCTGCCATTTTATTGGTATATCATTTATGTATTTATGTCATCCATCCATTTATTGACAATTAGGAATCTATTAATAAATAGTTAATATAACAAATATACAATGAGAGGTGTTTTAGTTTCTCTTAGAAGTCTTATTAATGACTCATTGATGACTCTGTTATGGATTTGGAAAATGTGTGAAGTGTGTTGACAGTGTGTCAACAGAGTGTCATGCACAGCAAGAAAGAAATTAAGAATTAGAAATGCACTATCACTGGGGGTTAAGGATGGGGAAACCTCAGAGAAATTCATGTTGGAAGGGATGGCACTTAAGCCAGGGAGGATGAGGTGGTTTGTTCAAGGTCACACAAGAAGTAAAACATGGGTGTCTTGCCTTCCAATTCAAGTTGCCTGGAGAATTTAATCTTGTTCATAAAAATATTATGTATCTTGTTTTGTGCAGAAAAAAAGCACAGACTAAAGGAATTAAAAGAATGGATTTTTTGAAATCTGAATCATGGAAAGTTCACTGTGTTCTGCCCCTAAGTATTTATTTAGTTATTTCGGTTGTAACCACTATGTAACATAATTTGACAAAAAAAGGTGAATTCTAGTTTTGAAGAATTAATCATTCTTCATTTTTACTTTTCCTTCATTAAGGTTAGAATTTTTTTTTTTTTTTTGCCTTTTCTGCTTTCTTCCATCTTGAGTTTTTGCTTTCTCAAAAACCTCACACTCTGTCACAAGATTAAGAAATCAAATTATTGCAAATGCAGAAACATGAGCACATAGAATATATAGAATATACAATACAGGTTTTAGAGATCTTCTGTACATTAATTTTTTGAATATTTTCAGTCCAGCAGTGGATGGCCAATACAAAACAAGCTCAGTGGTAGGTTGCTTTATTTTTGTATTTGTTTTGTTTCTTCCAAGTATTTCATCAAGGCATTAAATTTATTATTTATTTATTTATACCCTATAGATCTTTTGTTTATACATTATGGTTTACAAGATTGTTTTTATGGGTTTTCTGTGTTTGTGAATATATGTGTCTCAGCATGTGTATGCATTTCTTTTTCTATGGCTTGTTTTTTCTGTATGCTTGTTTTGTCTTTTATTTTTTCTGCTACTAGGTAAGAAAAGAAGAAAGTTTATTAGCAATTCTGTCAGTTACAACAACTTTTGGCTTCAAGTAGCAGAACTGAATGTCCTCTTTGAACAGTAAGAGGTATATTCTTTTATTTTAAGCTTTTCTTTTTTGTATTAATTTTTATTTACCTAAAGTAACGTAACATTCATATACATATATGTATGCATATACATATGTATTTTTGATACTTTATTTACATTACAAATGTTTTCCTCTTTCCAGGTCTCCACTTTGGAAACCCTCTATCACATCCTCCCTCCCCCTGCCTCTATGAGGGATCCCCCACCCACCCACCCACTCCTGTCTTGCTGCCCTGGCATTCCTGTATACTGAGGCATCTAACACCCTGAGACCCAAGGGCTACTCCTCACACTGATGGTCAACAAGGCCCTCCTCTGCCACATGTGTGGCCAGCACCATGGGTCCCTCCATGTGTATTCTTTGGTTGGTGGTTCAGTCTCTGGGAACACCAGGGAGTCTGGCCAGTTGACACTGTTGCTCCCTCTATGAGCCTGCAAACTCCCTCAGCTCCTTCAGTCCCTTCTCCAACTCCTCCATCTGGGACCCCATGCTCAATCCAATGTTTGCTGTGAATTGAATCTTGGATATTCTGAACTTTTGGGCTAATATCCACTTTTCAGTGAGTACATACCGTGTTTGTTCTTTTGTGATTGAGTTACCTCACTCAGAATGATATTTTCAAGTTCCATCCATTTGCCTGCAAACTTCATGAAGTCATTGTTTTAAATAGCTGAGTAGTATTCCACAATGTAAATGTACCAAATATTCTGTATCCATTCCTCTGTTGAGGGACATCTGTGTTGTTTCCAGCTTCTGACTATTATAAATATCACTGCTATGAACATAGTGGAGCATGTGTTCTTATTATATGCTGGAGCGTCTTCTGGGTAAATGCCCAGGAGTGGTATAGCTGGGTCTTCAGGTAGTATTATGTCCAATTTTCTGAGGGTCCACCAAACTGATTTCCAGAGTGGTTGTACCAGCTTGCAATCCCACCAACAATGGAGGAGTGTTCCTCTTTCTCCACATCCTCGCCAGCATCTGCTGTCACCTGAGTTTTTGATCTTAGCCATTCTGACTGGTGTGAGGTGGAATCTCAGGGTTGTTTTGATTTACACTTACCTGATGACGAAGGATGTTGAACTTTCTTTAGGTGCTTCTCAGCCCTGCGAATTTCCTCAGTTGAGAATTCTTGGTTTAGCTCTGTTCTCCATTTTTGATAGGTTTATTTGGATCTCTGGAATCTAACTTCTTGAGTTCTTTGTATATATTGGATATCAGCCCTCTGTCGGACGTAGGATTGGTAAAGATATTTTCCCAATCTGTTGGTTGCAGTTTTGTCCTATTGACAGCGTCCTTTGCCTAACAGAAGTTTTGTAATTTTATGAGGTCCCATTTGTCTCTTCTTATCTTTGAGCATAAACCATTCCTGTTCTGTTCAGGAACTTTTCCCCTGTGCCCATGTGTTTGAAACTTTTCCCCACTTTCTCTTCTATTAGATTAAGTGTATCTGGTTTAATGTCGAGGTCCTTGATCCACTTCGACTTGAGCTTTGTACAGGGAGATAGGAATGGATCAATTTGCATTCTACATGTTGACCACCAGTTGAACCTGCACCATTTGTTGAAAATGCTGTCTTTTTCCTACTGGATGGTTTTAGCTCCTTTGTCAAAAGATCAAGTGACCGTAGGTGTGTGGCTTCATTTCTGGATCTTCAATTCTATTCCATTGATATACCTCCCTTTAATGTACCAATATCATGCAGTTTTTTATCACTTCTGCTCTTTAGTACAGCTTGAGGTCAGGGATGCTGATTCCCCCAGAAGTTCTTTTGTTGTTGAGAATAGCTTTTGCTATCCTGGGTTTTTTGTTGTTCCAAATGAATTTGAGAATTGCTCTTTCTAAGTCTATGAAGAATTGAGTTGGAATTTTGATGGGGATTGCATTGAATTTGTAGATTGCTTTTGGCAGGATGGCCATTTTTA
>CM052701.1:110941083-110954762 GCA_028551405.1 Uromys caudimaculatus
TGGCAGATCTCTCCATCTTCTGAGGTCTTCTTCAATTTCTTTCTTCAGAGACTTGAAGTTCTTGTCATACAGATCTTTCACTTGCGTGGTTAGAGTCACACCAAGATACTTTATATTGTTTGTGACAATTGTGAAGGGTGTCATTTCCCTAATTCCTTTCTCAGCCTGTTTATCCTTTGAGTATAGGAAGGCTACTGATTTGTTTGAGTTAATTTTATATCCGGCCACTTTGCTGAAGTTGTTTATCAGCTGTGTGTGTGTGTATGTGTGTGTGTGTGTGTGTGTGTGTGTGTGTGTGTGTGTGTGTATGTGTGAGAGAGAGAGAGACAGAGAGAGAGAGACAGAGAGAGAGACAGAGAGACAGAGAGACAGAGAGAGAGAGAGACAGAGAGAGGATGTAGATTTGAGTAAGTGGGAAATTGTGGATAATCTGGAGTAGTTGGGAAGGGGAATGATAACCAGAATATATTTTATAAAATAAAATATTTAAAAAAAAAACAGAACAAAACAAAAATGTCCATTTCATAGATGATACAATAGATCTGAGTTATGGCTTTCAAAGATAAAGGCAAAGTTACGGCTTTCAAACTGCGTCTTTCTCTTTGAATATACATGTCCTTAATGAACTATTGCCATTTAGACATTTATGATATTTAAGGCAAATAAGATGTTTTAAAGGCATATTAAAATATTCTAGAGTTAGTAGTAAACCTGAAATAAAATATTATTTTACAACTAACTTCCAGTCATTCAGAGCCATATTTAGTACCAAAAAATCTAAATATGAGGTGATCACTGTGACACTTATATATCATGTCAGTTTTTGGGGACAAGAGGACTTTGAGGTAATAGCCAGCTTGGATTACAGACTGAATCCTCATCTCAATACAATAAACAAAATCTAAATTTAAAAATTTTTATATTTTAAAAAGTCAAATTTTATTAATCTGAGAAATAAATTGTATTTTGTCATTTATAGTTCTGTATACTTATTTTGGTTGAGACATAAAATAGCTATATATTTTACTATGAAAAAAGATTATTTTAGTTATACCAGATACACAAATCAGAATGGCTATTTTAAGGTAATCAACAACATATCTACTATCTTACACACTCAGTTAAATTTATTCTCTTGGTAATTTTCAAGCGTGCATTATATTGTTATTAATTATGGTCTCTATGATGAAACTTAAATTTTGTGATTTTATTTATTCTCTCTAGGAAAAATTTTACATTCTTTGATCAATAGCTCCTCCAGTTCTTTCTCACTAGGTCCTAGTCATGAGAACTAAACTGTCAGTTTCAATGATTTTGACCTTTGGTCTGTATTTATATGCCCTATTTATCTTCCTGTTTCTGGATTATTTCACTTAGCATAATGGTCTCCAGCTCACAACATTATTTAAAATGACAGGATTTCTTTCTTTTTAGAGTCAGAACTTTAGTCATTGTTTTTTGTTTTTTTGTTTTTCTTTTTTATTCTTTTTGATACTTCATTTACATTTCAAATGTTTTCACCTTTCCAGGTTTCCCCTTTGGAACCCCCATATCCCCTCCCCCCTCCCCTGCCACTATGAGAGTATTCCTCCACTACCCACCCACTCCTGTCTTCCCTCCCTGGCATTGCCTTATACAGGGGCATCTAACACTCTCAGACCCAAGGGCCTCTCTTCCCACTGATGGCCAACAAGGCCCTCCTTTGCCACATATGTGGCCAGCACCATGGGTCTTTCCATGTGTATTCTTTGGTTGGTGGTCCAGTCTCCGGGAGCACCTGGGGGCCTGACCAGTTGACACTGTTGCTCCCTCCCCATGGGGCTGCAAACTCCCTCATCTCCTTCAGTCCCTTCTCCCACTCCTGTATATACCACATCTTGTATATTTTTTCTACTATTGATACAACTTGTTTGCTTCCATCTTTTATAATTCTACACAGAGCAAGGAATGGAGATTTGTAGCTGAGACAAGGTTACATTCCATGCAGATACAAATCTAGTAGTAGGATACCAAATCATGGGATTATGATATTATTTGTTTTGAGGAAAGTAAGATAAATATTTAAAAGCTCATGTTTAGCATTTGTTCAGAGACTCTTTAAGCTTGTAATTTTGAGGATATTCAACTTTGGCTTAGAGCAGTCTTCAACTGGATCTCATCACTTTCATTGTTGTTTTTGCTATTGTTGTTATTATTGTTATTATTACTATTTTTATTATTTGCCATTTCCATTTAGCTGTTTAAGGAGTTAGCTGGTGCTAAGTCTTACAATGGAAGCAATCTTCATACTTGTAGCAGATCTTAGAGCAGGTAAGAGAGGACCTGGGCCATATGCCTGGCTTCTCCAGGTGCTCACAATAGAACTTTAGGCAAATAATTTGTACTCAGGAATGTTATAGTAACTTCACAGAAAATGTAGTTACTCAATGGTAAATTTACTTGGTCAAATGTTACCATATTTTGGTTGAGGTATAGAGATTAAAGTTAAGAATCTAAGTTAAAATCTTGATATCATCAGAACACATTAGCATTTACTACTTAATTTAATGACCTATAAACCACAATGGGATTAGTAAAACTGTAGTTCACTGTCAACTGTATACATACCACACAAATTACGTTTGTGATGCTATGAATTATCAAGAGCTGATTAGATAAGGTAATACATGTTTCTATGTTATTGCATTGTATACATTTTAAAATTATAAAATATGTTAGGCTTTTCAATCTATTCCTTTGTGTCTATGTGTGTGACGCTGAGAATTGTACTTACAGGCCTCACACATGCTAGGTGCATACTTTACCACTGAGCTATATTCCCAGCTGTGATTTTCAATTTTAAAGGTCAATGTGTACAGCACACTTTTCTTATATCAAAAATGTTGAATCATTTCAGATATTTTTCTATGCTCAGTCATTTAAAATCTTTAGCAATAACTTAAAATGGAGACACATTTAATATATTGTTAGTATTTCTGGAGTAGAGTGAGTGTAAGCATAAACCAGAAAATGCAAAATGTTAATGGCATCTTATATACACATACGTGCCCAGAATCTACTTGCCCTGCTGAGAACCAGCAGGGGTTTTTGGTCGGTGCTATTTAGACAACATTTTTTTGTGTGTTGTTTTGTTTTATTTCAGAGAAAGATGCCCAGCCTCTTAGGTGTTGCTATAGGAATACTATAGTTCTTCAATATGCTGAGAAGCCATTGTTGCCATTGCCCATAGGCACAGAGGTTAGAAGTAAAGAGTTAGTTTTCCTGTACTCAAATCAAACAATTGGCAGTGTCCTATTTCCTTCACATCATCTTGAAGATTTCCTTCCCTCCCCTTAGCTCCCCCAGTTTTCTGGTGGCTGCCAACATTTATTGAACCCATATTGTTTGAGTCTCTGACACATTGTCACTTTGCCTCCTCTTTTCTATTTTTACCTTTCTGCTTCTCCTTGATAAATATATATTCTTCTTTTTCCTATTAATTATTTTATTTATTTACATTTCAAATGTTCCCCAACCTGGTCTCCCCTCCTCAATACCTCCATACCATCTCTTTCCCTCTAAGTGAGTGCTCCCACACCCACCCACTCATGCCTCACTCCTCTAGCATGCTCCTTTTCTGGGGCAATAAGTTTCCACAGGACCAAGCACTTCCCCTCCCATTGATGCCAGTAAGGCAGTTCTCTGCTACCTATGTAGCGGGAGCCATAGACCAATTCACGTACACTCTTTGGCTGGTAGTTTTGTCCCTGGGAGCTCTGTGGGGTCTGGTTAGTTGATATTGTTGTTCTTCCTATAGGGTTGCAATCCCCTTCAGCTCCTTCAGTCCTTCCCCTAATTCTTCCATTGGGGTCCCCAGGCTCAGTACAATGGCTGGCTGTGAGTATCTACATCTGTCTTAGTCAGGTGCTGGCAGAGCCTTTCAGAGGACAGCTATACCAGGCTCTCCTGTCTGCAAGCACTTCCTGCCATCAATAGTGTCAGGATTTGATGTCTGTGGAGGGGACGGATCCCAAAGTTGGGAGGTCCCTGGATGTCCTTTCATTCAGTCTCTGCTCCGTTATTTTCTGTCTCTGCATTTCCTTTAGACAGGAACAATTCTGGGTTAAAAATTGTGAGATGGGTGGATGGCTCCATCCCTCAACTAGGGGCCATGTCTATCTACTGGAGGTGGTCTCTTAAGGTTCTATCTCCCCTCTGTTGGGTATTTTAGCTAATGTCCTTCCCATTGATTCCTGGGAACCTCTCACTTCCCTGGCATCTGGGACTTTCTAGTGATTCCCCCCATTCCCCAATCCCTTCTTTTACTTATTTCTATTCATTCTCCTGACCCTCTGGACTTCTCTCCTGTCTCTTCCCATAACTGATCCTACCCCCTCCTTTTTACCTTCCTCTCTCCTCTACCCCAAGTCCCTGCCGTCTGCCTCTTGTGATTATTTTCTTTCCCCTTCTAAATGGGCTTGAAGCGTCACACTTTGGCCTGCCTTCTTGTTAAGCTTCATACGCTCTGTGAGCTCTGTCGTGGCATTTAAGACCTAAACTTCAAGGTTAGTCGGTGCATCTCAAAATCCTTAACTTAGTTGCAAGTATTAAAATGAGCATACCCCGTGTCATTCACAGGTTCCATGGCACGAGGACAATCTATCCTTAAAGCACACCATCAACTGACTATACTTCACTCCTCAGCACTTTAGGACTTTGTGTTGAATGAGTTCTTAAACAGCACACAAAGTAGAGTGATTTTCCGATTACATAATTGTCCATAACATTGCCCTGTAGCAAATTTAAATTTAAGTCCAACATCCCCCTCCTCCTTGCCTCTGAGAAGGTGCTCCTCCTCTACTAGGCCTCCCCAGTTCCTGGGACCTAAAGTCTCTCGAGAATTAAGCACATCTTCTCCCATTGAGATCATATGTGGCAGTCCTCTGCTATACATGTGTCAGGTGCCTCAGACCAGCCTATGTGTGCTCCTGATTGGTTTGCTCCTGGTTGGTGGCTCAGTCTCTGGGAGCTCCCTGGGTCTGGGTTAGTTGGGACTGTTGGTCCTCCTATGGGGTCGCATTCCCTTTCAGCTTCTTCAGGACTTTGATCCAATGGTTGGGTGTAAGTATCCCTGTCTGTCTCAGTCAGCTGCTGGTAGAGCCTGTCAGAGAACAACCATTCTAGGCTCCTATGTGTAAGCACATCATAGCATCAGTAAAAGTTTCAGGCCTTAGTGTCCCCCACCCCATGAGATGGATGTCAAGTTTGGCTGGTCATTGAACCACCTTTGCTTCAGACTCTTCTCTATTTTTGTCCTTGCAGTTCTGTTAGATAGGAACAATTTTGGGTCAGAAATTGTTACTGTGGCATAGTAACCCAGTGCATCCACTAGAGGCTCTGTTTATCTACTGGAGGCGTACTCTTTTGAGTTCCCTCTCCCCAGTGTTGGATATTTTGGCTAAGGACTCCTGCATTGAGTCCTGAGAGTCTCCTACCTCCCTGGTCTCTGGTATTTTTTAGAGGGTCCCTTGATCTCCCACCCCCAGGCTTATCTCCATTCATTCTCCTGGACAACTCTCCTATTTCCCACCTCTCATACCTGATCCTGTTCTCCTTTTTCCCTCTTCTCTACCTCCTCCCCAATCCCACTCTGGTCCTCTTCTCCCTCTCTCTGCCTCCTGAGATTATTTTGTTCCCCCTTCTAAGTGGGACTGAAGCATCTTCATTTGGGCCTTTCTGCTTGTTACTCTTCTTACGGTCTGTGGGTGGTATTCTAAGTATTCTGTATTTTTGGCTAATAAGCACTTATTAGTGGGTGCATTCTATGCATGTCCTTTTGAGTATGGGTTACCTCATTCAGGATGTTATTTTCTAGTTCAATCTATTTGCCTGCAAAATTTATGATGTCCTCATTTTTAATAGTTGAATAGAATTCCATTATGTAAACGAACCACATTTTCTGTATCAATTCTTTGGTTGAGGGACATCTAGGTTGTTTCCAGCTTCTAGTTATTACAAATAAGGCTGCTATGAATATAGTGTCCTTGTGGGCATCTTTTGGGTATATGCCTAAGAGTGGTAGAGCTGGGTCTTCAAATAGAACTATTTCCAATTTTCTGAGGTACTGGCAGATTCATTTCCAAAGTGATTGCACCAGTTTGAAATCCCAATAGCAATGCAGGAGTGTTCCTCTTTCTCCATTCACATCCTTGCCAGCATCTGCTGTCTCTTGAGTTTTTTATCTTAGCCACTCTGGTTGGTATAAGGTAGAAACTCAGTTTTGTTTTGATTTGCATTTCCCTGGTGACTAAGGCCTTTGAACATTTCCTTAAGTGCTTTATGGCCACTCGAGATACTTCTGTTCTGAATTCTGTTTAGCTCTGTACCCCATTTTTTAATTGAGTGCTTTGGTTTCTCGGAGGTTAACTTCTTTACTTCTTTATATTTTTTAGATATTTGCCCTCTATAGGATCTAGGGTTAGTGAAGATATTTTCCCAATCTTCAGGTTGCCAGTTTGTCCTATTGATGGTGTCTTTTTCCTTACAGAAGCTTTTTAGTTTCATGAGATCCCATTTATCAATTGTTGATCTTAGAGTCTAAGTTTTTGGTGTTCTGTTCAGGAAATTTTCCCCTGTGCCAATGAGTTCGAGGCTCTTTCCCACTTTCTCTTCTCTTAGATTCAGTGTATCCAGTTTTATGTTGAGGTCCTTGATCCACTTGGACTTGAGCTTTGTGCAAAGTGGTAAATATGTATCTATTTTAATTCTTCTACATTCAGACTACTAGCTTAGATCAGTACCATTTATTGAAGATGCTTTCTTGTTCCTACTCTATGTTTTTGGCTTCTTTGTCAAAGATCAAGTGACCATAGGTGTGTGGTTTTATTTCTGGGTCTTTCATTCTATTCCATTGATTGACCTATCTGTCTCTGTAGCAATAAATGTGGTTTTTATCACTATTGCTCTGTAGTACAGCTTGAGGTCAGGGATGGTGATTTCCCCAGAAGATCTTTTATTGTTGAGATTTTTTTTTGTGGCTCTCCTAGTTTTTTTGTTTTTCTATATGAAGATGATAATTGTTCTTTCTATCTCTGTGAAGTGTTGGAATTTTGATGGGGATTGCATTGAATCTGTAAATTGCTTTTGGTAAAATGGCCATCTTCACTATGTTAAAACTACTAATCCATGAGCATGGGAGATCCTTCCATCTTTTGAGGTCTTCTTCAATTTCTTTTTTTCAGAGATTTGAAGTTCTTGTCATAAAGATCTTCCACTTGCTTGGTAAGATTTACTCTAAAATATTGTAGACTATTTGTGGCTATTGTGAATTTCTTATTTGTATAATGGAAGGCTACTGATTTGTTTGAGTTAATTTTATATCCAGCTACTTTGCTGAAGTTGTTTATCATCTCTCAGAGATTTCTGATATAATTTTGGGGTCCCTTATATATACTGTCATATCAGCTGTACATAGTGATACTCTGACATTTTCTTTTTCAATTTGTATCACCTTGATCTCCCTTGGTTGTCTTATTACTCTAGCTAGAACTTCCAGTACTATGTCTTGTCTGGTGTGTTAATATCTTCTATGGTATCTTCTATGCATGAGATTCTGTCGTCTATTTCTTGTATTCTGTTGGTCATGCTTGTATCTGTAGCTCCTGGTTTCTTTCCTAGTTGTCCATCTGCAGGGTTGCCTCCACTTGTGTTTTCTTCATTTTTTCTATTTCTATTTTTAGGTTTTGGACAGTTTTGTTCAATTTCTTCACCTGCTTGATTGTATTTTCCTGTATTTTTAAAAATTGGATATTTTATTTATTTACATTTCAAGTGTTATCCTTTTTCCCGGTCCTGCCCCAGAAACCTTCTATCCCACACCTCCCCCTTGTTCTATGAGGGTTTTCCCCCACCCACCCACATACTTCTGCTTCCCCACCCATGAATTTCCCTACACTGGGGCATCAAGCCTTCACAGGACCAAGGAACTCTTTAAGGGATTTATTTGTTCCTTCTTTAAGGGACTCTACCTGTTTGCCTGTGTTTTCCTGTATTTCTTTGAAGGAGTTATTTGTATCCTCCTTAAAGGCCTCTATAATGTTCATGAAATGGTATTTTAGATCATTATCTTGCTTTTCAGGCATCTTAGGGTATCCAGAGCTTGTAGTGTTGGGTGAACTGGGTTCTGATGGTGCAGAAATGCATTGGATTCTATGGTTTATGATCTTGTTCTTGCCTCTGGCCATCTGGTTATCTCTGGCCTGGGTGTCTCTGACTGGAGCTAGCCTCCTTGTAGGCAGCTAGAGCTCTGTGATCTAGGCAGATAGAACTCTGTGACCTGGATTAAAGCCAGTCTCCTTGGAGGCAGACAGTGGTGTCTCTGGTTAGGATGGGCCTCCTATGTCTCTGGTTAGAGCAGGCCTCCTATGTCCCTGGTTACTATAGACCTCTGGAAGGCAGGCAGGCAGGCTATGTCCCTGATTAATGCAGACCTCCTGTGCCCCTGTTTACTGCAGACCTCCTGGAAGGCAGACAGGATGTAGAGTGTGGGAGGGTATCAAGCCAGATGATGTGGCTTGGTAGGAGAAGTTGCCTGGAAGGAAGGAAGAACTTGGAAAGGCAAGTAGGTTCAGATCAGCTACCTGTTTGCTTGTGTTTTCCTGTATTTCTTTGAAGGAGTTATTTGTATCTGACCTGTAGGTGTCCCAGCTGGTGTGCGTATTTGGCTGAGATTCTGATCTGTGTCTTTGGTTACTGCAGACCTCCTGTGAGGCAAGTAGGCTATTGGGTGTGGGCAGGTATTGTGGGCTACTGATTTCGCCTGGGTGGGGAAGCAGTCAGGAAACACCAACTCCTTTTAATAAGGATTCAACCTCTCCTCTAGCTCACCACCCAGCAGAGGTAGTGGAAGAATAGAATTATTAGAATATGGGGGAAGTGGACCTGTTCAACAATAGTTTTTGGGTGTGAGCTTAATCTTCTTTCTTAGCAGTTCAGTCTCAGTAGCAAACACCACATAAGACTCAGCAGCTGCAGACCAGTCCTCTAGGCAGGCAGACACTACACACGAACCAGCAGCTACCATCCAGTCCTCTCGGCAGGCAGACACCAGGCACAGATAGCAGTTAGTTCAACCCTGAGGGAACTGCCAGGCTTGGCAAGTGGCCTGAGGCGAGGCTGCAGAAGCAGGAAGCTGCTGCAGTAACCTCATGAGCAGTTCTTGGGGGTGAGTTTCTCTCAATGGCAGTGTTACCACAAGTTAAGCTCAACAATGCTTGGAAGACCTAGAGCACATGCCCAGCTTTCTTTCTTTGTACTTAGCTTGCTAGTCCATGCTTCCTGGGGATATGGTAAGTGATCCTCTGAAGTCCATCATCTTAATAGTGTACAGATAGGAGAAAAGCACTAAACCATAGCTAGTGTTAAGAATAAGAAACTGGATTAAATTCATGAAATTTATTAATTTAATATAAAAGTATGTAGTAGTTCAAATATATTAAAAACCAAATGCTACACATAATCTCCCCAAATCTGGTGTTGGCTTTTGCATGCTTTTACAGTTGCTGTCTCCAAGCTTTAGTGAGACGTGTTTTTATACTTCTTTTATTTCATGGTTTCTATGTTCTACCTCAAGTGTTAGAGTAGGAAAAGAAAAGAAAACAAAAGAAAAGAGTAAAGAAAGATTGTATTTGGTTTGCATTTGTCTCAGCTATCTCCTTCAAAGCTTAGATGTTTTCCATTTATATCTGATTCTAGAAGTATTGCTAGCACATGCAATTCAAATAACATAGGTGAGAAAAATAGAGTCATTAATATTCAATATTAGATCTTTTTCTGTTTCTGTGGACCTATTTTGTAGATGTGATTAACATCTACATTTATTTGACATGTTTGAGTAGAAGCAATTGTTATTTGTGATGTTGATGTACCTCACTCCATCAAGGCAAGATCCTATAGCAACTCAGGACTCACTGTGGAAAATTAAAATTCTTTCTCAAGAGTACTCTATGATGCCAGAGGTAGCAGCTCACACCTGTAACCTTAGAATGTGGGAGGCTGAGATTGGATGCCATAAAACTCTGTCAGTCTGGGGTACAAAAAAGACTTTGTCCTTAAATAAACAAAACCAAACCTAACAAATAAAAAAAATACTCCCAAATAAACAAACAGCTTTAATAAGATACTCCAAACACAATAAAAAGTGCAATGAAACAAAATACAACTCTACAGTACTTTCAGCACCTTTACTTTCTCTTTCTCTCTTCACATTTATCACCTCTCTTTTTTCTCCATTTCCTTCTCATAAACTCCATATTTTCTTTCTGGTGGATTTAGGATCCAGCTTTCTACTTAAACCTAAGTTAGGGCCAGGCTAAGGTAATTCTGATTCCACTATAATCATTTCAAGTAAGTTTTATATTATCGTCCTAGTCTTTAGTCACCCTGACATCTGGTCTCTTACCATTCCAGCCTTTTTTTGATTTTGCAATGGCCAGATTAATTTTCTATAGCTTATCTATTGGACTTTTACTTTAATTGAAATATCCAATATGAATTGAATTGATTATAGACAAGAGTACCATAGGGTCCTGTACTGCAACATATGATAATGGTTTTCATACTAAGCCTTTCAACTATCAGTGTACCTCTGTCTAACAGGATGGTACTTTCACATGGTCTTCTGGTTACCATTTAGTCAACTAATGTCTTTTCAAACAGAGATTTGTTCAAATGTCTGTGGTTGATTTAAATTCTTTTTAATGCTTTGCTTCTTTAAAAACACAGCTATGTAGGGTGCTGGAGTCATGACTCTGAGCTTAAGAAAACTTGCTATTCTTGCAGATGCCTTGAGTTTCAGTCCTAGCAACCATTTGGTGGTTCATAAATATCCATAGTTCTTTTTACAGATGATCCCACACCTTCCTCTGACTTCAACTTACACCTGCAGTTATGTAATGCATACTTATATACACAAACAAAGCACACTTATAAACCTAAACATTTTTAAAAGTCTTTACAAAAGATACAGCCAGAGACTTCTCCATCTATAAAATCAAGTCTTACTTTCAACATAAAATCATATTTTTCTCTTTGGTAGGTGTTTTGAAGAAAGAGCATCATATGGGACAAGAGATATATAGGTTGAAACTCTCCTGACACGTATCAACAATTGAAGTATAGATAAATAATTTAATCTTTCTCCCTCTGTGTAATCACAATGGAGTATGTAGGAATCAAAATATTTAACTTCATATGATTATAGATCTGATTTGATTATATATAAACACACACATGTACAATCTTAAGAAGATAGAAATGATGCCTACTAGGTTGTTCTCTTCTTCCAGCTTATAGACAATGACCGGTACAGAGCAATGTGCTCAGGGATTATCAGCTACTAATAATATCATTGCTGTTGTTGTCATTGACTGCCATGCTTTTTTATGTTGTCCAGCATGACAGAAAGTGGGGAATAGTCTGGAATACATTGGTACAGGAGACAACTTCCTGAACACAACAGCCTTAGCTCAGATACTAACATCAACAATTAAAAAATGGGACCTCATGAAACTGACAAACTTCTATAAAGAAAAGGACACCATCAATAGGACGGAACTTTTACATTAAATTAGCTGCATTCTCATTTGTTTGTTTGTAGCAATTATTGGTAGTTGATATTATATAAAAGAAAACTATAGAGAATACCAGGTACGTGGAGGTTGATTACTTGAGCAATGTGAGTCTGGAACTAGATTCAAACATTATTTAATAGCTTTTTCCCTATAGAGATTGTACAGTCACTTCTTATTGCTGATAATCTACTAAGAGACTTTCTGCTGCCCCATGGCTCTTTGTGCCACATAGATTTACTTTTGTTCACAGCCATTTTTAATTATTTTCTACCCCCTTTCAAAGCCTATAAAATAATAATATGTCACATTTTTAATAGTGCCGCAGAGGAAATGATTTCTAACATGTGAACATTTAACAAGTTCAGACTTCCATGAATGTGTATGAAAGCAGATGATGTTGTTAACACTGCTCTGAAAAGAAATTTCATTCATTCCTTAAGGACATTGATTGCCAAGCAAGTGACTCTCTTCCACCTTAATTTACCTTCGTAGATTAGTACATCCTGATATCCATAGAACATACAGATTCTTACATCCTATAAAACGTCAATAAAGTGATATTTTAAGAAACAAAAGTATAAGCTCCTGAGTCAGCTGTTACATTTTTGCCAAAGTAATATTTTTATTGATTATTTGAAAATTTGACATAAGGCACCCTATCACGCTCCTTTCCCAGTTCTTCTAGGTCTGCCTCCTTACTCTTGTGACCTATCCCAAAAAAGTAAAAAGAGAAATAGAAAAATAAAAAATATATATATACCAAGTCAAATTTGTGTTTCCCAAATACTCAGTGGAGCATGGTCAAATTTCCAGTGGTGACACCTTAAAGAAAACCAAATCCTTCCCTATACCCCCACCCAGCCAGAACGTATCAACTCTGACAAGTTATATTTTAACATCTCTACCACATATTTAAGAGTTCGTATAGTCACCAAACCCAGACACGATTATGGATGCCAAGAAATGCTTGCTGAAAGGAGTCTGATACTGCTGTCTCGTGAGAGGCTCTGCCAGAGCCTGACAAATACAGAGGCAGACTCTTGTAGCCAACCACTGGACTTATCACGGGGTCATCAATGGAAGAGTTAGAGAAAGGGTAGAAGGAAATGAAGGGGTTTGCAACCCATAGGAAGAACAACAATATCAACCAACCAGACTCCCTCCGAGAGCTCCCAGCGACTAAGCCACCAACTAAGGTGTACATATGGAGGGACCCATAGCTCCAGCTGCATATGTAGCAGAGGATGGCCTTGTCAGGCATCAATAAGAGGAGAGGCCCTTGGTCCTGTGAAGCCTCAATGGATGCCCTGGTGTAGGAGAATTCGAGGGTGGGGAGGCAGAATTGGGTGGGTGGGGGAATACCCTCATAGAAGCAGGGGAAGGGGGGATGGTACAGGGGGTTTCAGGGGACCTGGAAAGGGGATAACATTTGAAATGTAAATAAAGAAAAAAAAGGTTCTCTTCAATGGCTTCCTGTCTACTCTGTTTCTTTGTGGTTGTGTGTGGGAATTTGCCATAGAAGCCTTCTATTGCTTTCATTCTCAACTGTGAGTCTGCAGTCATCAACACCACTGCAAAAGAAGCTTCCCTGCCTTTTACAGTCAGCAGTAACATGGACCACTTACCTCAGCATGGGCTCCAGTGGCAGTATAGCCAATGGACATCAATACAGCCCTTAGCTACAGCACAGACCAGAAACGCCATCATGGCTCTTCGTGACAGCACAGGCCACAGACATCAACATGACCTCCTGGAACAGTACAGACCACATACATCCACATGGCCTTTGATGGTAACACAAACTACCACAGCCATCAATATGACACAGACCATGGACATCCACACATATGCCACAATTTTTTTTTTAATTATTATTTTTTTTTATTTTTGATACTTTATTTACATTTCTGATGATTCCCCTTTTCTTTGGAAACCCCGTGTCCCCTCCCCCTCCCCGCCTCTGTGAGGGAATTCCTCCTCCCACCTACCCGCCCACCCATTCCCATATTCCCACCTTGACATTCCCTTTTACTGGGGCCACTAGCACCCTCAGGCCCAAAGTCCTCTCCT
>CM052701.1:110954862-110975704 GCA_028551405.1 Uromys caudimaculatus
AAGAGTTTATTCTATATCACTCTTTCCTATGGAAGAACTGAGAGAAAAACAAAACAAAAACAAAACAACAAACAAACAAACAAAACCCAAGGGCAAACATGGCCATTACGGGTTCTTGGACACTGCACATTCTGTCTGCCACATATCAAAAACTTAGATAATCTTTATTTGTCTAGTTAGAATGTTAACAAACAGAATGAAAAGCAGGGATTGTTATTTTCAATTTGCTTCTGAGTTGTTTAGGGTTATCCCAGTTCCATACCTGTGAAAAGTGCTTCCTCTTCAAACTGAATGTTTTACTTGCTGATAAAGAATCAGACATTTGGACAAATAGAATAATTTATGGATATGAATAACTTTTACATATACTGTATACTACCAGTTCTTGTTTACAAAAAGTCATGTGTGTTGCTAAGAATTTAAATGCAATAGCTCAAGTCTGTTTACTGTCTCAGAGAAGAAATATACCTATAGTATAGAGGAAAAAGAAAAGAAAATATTTGACTTGTTAATTATTGATACCGCTGTACCTTTGTTTTCCTTTAAAATTTGAGTGAATAAATTTGGACAATTCCTGGAAGAAATGCTATAATAACAATAATTTTAACTCTTGGGTATGCTAGGTTGAATACTGAATAATATTTTCATTGTCCCCGTTTCACTGAAATTTTTTCTTAAATCATAAAATTGTGGTGCTAGAACTTATGATACTATACATTTTATGTGTCCTCCCTATTAGTCTTTGTAGCTTCCATATAAATATAGATTTAGAGTTCAGTGATTGAATTCCTAGAGGGGATTTTTGTGAGACGTAACAGCAGAATGTAGTTGACACATGTTCTGTGTTACCCTAGGGCTACAGTTTTGATCACAGGCTGAGTGGATTCATTCTTGTCAGCAGAGAAAATTTCATACTCATGTCAGAGGTAAATTTTACAATGCTTTTGCCTTTTCAAGTACAAATGAAGAAAGAATAAATTCAATAGTGAATTATTTTAGTTACAGTCTAAGAAAATAATTGCAACAAGTAGAAACACAATTCAAACCTGGTCTGTTCAAGTCTAGCTATGCGATTGTATATATTTATTAATTTATACTATTACTCTTGAACTACATACATTGGACGGGAATCCAAAAACATATTTTCATTAATTGAAAATCTGAACAAATGAGTTCTGTATTTATCAACTCTTCCATAATATTGGTAATGAAGTGGTTTTTTGTTTCTAAGCCATATAAACATTGAAATTCATTATTTATAATCTTTTAATCTTAGAACATTTTAAGTCCCTGTTTCCTTTTACCGAAGTATTAGACACCAGTGAGACAGTTGCTTTGGATTTCTTTAAAAAAGTACATTTTTATCATAGGTTCCGAGGAAGGTTAAATATAAATTAGTCATAAAGCCAGTAAGAAGATAAATGATTAGGTTGTTTGATTATTTCTAAATGTATAGTGTTTTAATACTACTAGTGTTTAATTAAGGAGAAAGGGAGCCAATGTTATTTTATGTAATTATTTAAGACCTCAAAAATTAATGTTCTGCTCCCTCTGTAATGCTGTAGTTCTAAAGCAAAGCTGAGGACAACAAAGTCCTATTTGATAGTCTAGCCTTTCAGCCAACAGTTCTTCTTCCTGGCTTTGATGTGGGAATGGTTTATTTAATCAATTATTAATCAAAGTTATGGCAGTCTTCTTATATATTTAGGTAAAACTAAAAGATGACTTTCTCATGCCTTATTGCTTAAATAAAAGTTTAAATAGACTTAAAACATTTGACTTTGACATGGCAGTTATTGGGGTGATTTAAGTTTCAGAGAGCAACTAGTCTCACCTGGAGAATTAGATGAAAAGGTGTGCATGAATGACTTTGTGTGTGTGTGTGTGTGTGTGTGTGTGTGTGTGTGTGTGTGTGTAATATGATTTTTTCAGCAGTAGATGATGAGTCTGAACCAAAGTCCAGAACACTTTTGATAACCTTCCCTCTGATAACAAAAGCCAGTACAGATAATTTGATTAGTATTTTCTTTACACGGGTGTTAAAGTTGACAGGAAACAGCTGAAACGCAAACACAGTGGCGTAAGCCAGGCAGCTGGACACTCTGTGCATGGAGAATCTTGAGTAGTTGGTAACATTTGGCAGCTTTACATGGAAAAAAATGACTGCTAGCAAAATCTCAACTGCTGCTAATTAGCAGCAATGAACTGTGGGTAGGACAGTGGGTTTTAATGTGAGAAGATTTTTACAGTAACCACCATACTAAGGAGGGGAAATAGACTGAAATGCTCCCTAGCTGACCCTCGTGGCAATCTGGGCTGCATACTGCAATAATCCTGTAAATTACTACGCTTTCTTATACAGGAACTTGGAGTTAATTAGTAATTTAACATTCTTCTACACTATTAAATGTCTTTCTTGCATTATATTATGTTGTTTCATGGGCTTACCTTAAATACTAATGGGGTTTTGTTATATTTTCTCAAAACAGTAACAGTAAAATAAAAAGGAGCTAGAAAATTAATTAGTTATCTTTTACCTTTGATTTACCTGTTATTAACAATTAAGTGGTAGTACACATTTTTAAAGTGGTTTTGGAGGTTACATGGAAATGAATAGACGGCCAGAATATATTACTGAGCAAATGTGAATAAAAATGAGTAGTGTACATGCTTCAAGCCACTATGCTAAGGATGCAGAATGCAAAGCAGACCCAGTTCATATTTCTCATCTAAGAGAGCAGTGAAACCATTTGTGGGGGAAGAGAGCGAGAACAGAGATAAAGAAGGGAAACCTATTTACTTGGATCCTCTAATTTCCACAGACATTTTATAAAGAAAATATGCAAGACTTTTTTTTTTTCCGGAATAAGCCATAAAAAGTTAACCCATTAGACTGAGGTATTTAATTGACACTTATAGAAAAAGATGCACATTTTAGCTTTTTAGTTTGCAAACAACGGCTGTAGAAAGTGATGCTCAGGATTTTAGGTAACATCAGTTCATTTATGCTGCAAATACCTGACATGAAAGCCTGACATGAGCAGTAGCAATGGGATTATTTTAAAGAATTAAAAGCAATAAAAGGGTTAAATTTATTAGCTTTGATTTCCTTATCTAGCCACCTATTCTTTGAATGAGCTGACCAATCAAGCAATGCCACCTACGTGCACTTTAAAAATTGTTCCTATGCTGTGACATTGAAATGCTACTCTTATGCTGGGCATTAAAGATAAAGGAAATATTTTTATTTGGCATCTCAAAGATCAGTGTGAACTTCACAGTGGAACAATTTAGTGAAAGCAGAGCTTCAGAAGAAAAGCTATGAGGGCTGCTAGACACAGTCTGCATCCACACAAACATCTCCAAAAGATTCCGTCTCTTGGGACTCCCTCTAATAGTATCTGCTACCATTTAAAGCCCCATCCTTTGCAGCTGGATTTGAACATTCCATAAAAAATTCATCCACGCTTTAAGAGATTTCTGCTTTTCTGTCCTCTCCATTGTTAGACAAATTGAAGTGTGCACTCAGAAGCAGAGTGGCAGTGAACTGCGAATTTATTTACTCATTCGATTCTAATATTGAGAGAATCTACTCACTTAGTTCAAAGGGTACAGCAACAATGCAAGTGACATCAGGTCACCCAGCACTTCATAGCTACCTGTGAGATAGAATTGTTCTCTTTCCAGATAGGAAGTGGCTGAAACCTCTTTTCTCATCAATGTCTATTATGATTGATGGCTCTATGGTCACATTGAATATGCCCTTTTTAAATAATTCACAATGTCATCGCCGTAGTACTAGTTTATAACTAGCCTGTTATTTTTACCTTTGTTCATTCACTATCAGAAGGTTAGATAAATTAAGGGCTGTTGGTTTTGGTAGCATTATACACAACCAAAGTTGTGTTTGTAGTCCAACAGCAACAAAGCATCAGTTTTGTAAGTTTTTTCTCAGACTTCTGGATGTTTCATTCTCAATAAATCCTAAAAGAAAACTCTGATCAAGCAGGAGCATTTGTAAGACTTAACCTGAAATCTTACAGGTACGAATTCATCACAAGATTTTCCAACAAAAAGCAGTTGGAGACAGAAGGGGTGTTACACAAATCCTGGGGATTTGAGAACAAATATTGTATTTGTGTAATGTTTCCATAATACTGAAATTTATAATTCATTTCATATATCTAATACACGACTCGCTTAACTAGCATTGATACAAATAATCAGGACAGTAACCACTTACAAATGGTTATGGATTCCACTCCATGAAAAATTCATGATCTGTTATTTTTAACTTTATTAGTTATTAGAAATTTGTATTAAAATCTTTGAATGTAAGTGGTGGCCCTCAAAAGCCCCTTAATGTATGGAACATTTAGAATGATTACAAAGCTGGGTCACCTTTTTAAAAAAAATGTATTAGTGGTAGTCAGCAGTAGTTACTAAATGACTAAACGACTCATAATTCTATTATTATGTATTAATTATAGTTGAGATCCTTCCATAACGACAAAAATGAGAATTTATACTACTAAAGAAATTTATATTTTTAAGTAGACTTTCTTTAGTGAGTATTATAAACACAGTTTCATAGTCATTTGAAGGGTTTTATTTGTGCAAGGTTCCCCTCTGAGTACAAATATTTAAAGTCTATGGCTTAGGACACTTATTTTCTTAAAAATTTAATTCACTGTGCATATTCAATCTTTAATATAACACATGGATTTCTAAGAAAATTGTAGGCCAGTAGAATTCTATTACTGTAGTAATCCACATCAATATATTTTGCTTTGGGATTATATTTTGGAATTCTATTACTTATTTTATTTTTGATTATATTATTAAATTTTGCTCTCCAAATTAACAGTGTAAAGATGATAAAAAATATGAAAATTGTTTGAATTTAAATTTCTTGCTGTCTTTATATCATAAAAAGTGATCAACCTTATAGGAGAGATGAGTCTAATATCAGAAATACTTTAACTGAAAGCACAGCACTTCTAGCCATTTATTCACTCAATAAATAGTCATTAATCATTAAGGAATAAGGACATTTGACTTTTTGGGGAGGGGTTATAGACCATTTATTCCATCGATACAAACAGCCAACAAAAATATTTTTAAAACAAAGAAACCTCAGCTGGCAACAAGTGTTCTAAAGAAATAAAGCAAAGCAATGTGCTAAAGGAGGAGTAGGGAGATCTTTAAATAGCCTTGCAGGCAGGGAAAGTTTTCCTGTGTGGGCGACATGATGCTGAGAAACACAATGGACAGGCACCAGCCGTGCCCAGATCGTGGACCAGATGAGTCTGTATCAGTATTGCCAAGGTTCCCTCTGTAGCAAAAACAAACATGGCATTTCAAAACGACTAGAGTGATGCAGACAGGGGTGATGGAGATAGGAGTGAGGTGTTTAGGCTCATGAGATTAGGTCAAAGGAAGACCAGCAAATGAGCAGAATGCAGGGCCAAGAGGCTTGATGTTATTCATCATGCAATGGGGAACTATGGCAGATTCCAAGAGAAGAGACATCTTTATTTTTTAACATAGTCCAAAAGGTTTTTTACTGGGTTGAGTAAAGGCTATAAGTCCTGTACTGAGCGGATGTACTGTTCTTTCTTTTCTTGAGGATTTAAATACGTTGACTCCAGATTGTGGTTGGAGGAAATACAAAGAAAAGTAAATAAAAGTCTAATACAGCCTTTGACACAGTGTAACATTACAATAAATTTGACATCTCTACCCTTTATTTAAAATTAAGCATAAGAATTACTGAACACTAAGTTTTGCAAATCTTGCCACCACTTGAGGAAATTAATTTATATTTTATGTTATCTTATTATTGTTTTTTTCTTATTTAGCATGAAATTAAGTAAAAGAAAGTGATCAGGACAGTTATTGGCTTTAAAGAAGAGACTATTTAAACAGTTACTGATATTAGTAAAATACGTTGTTGGAGGGAGTAAGCTTCATGCTAGGCAGACCAATAAGCTCTGAAAAAATGACTTAGAATCTCAAAATATACACAGTGATCCATTCTAGCTGGAGTTGGCTGAAATTGACTTCTTAGAGCTCTGCATAGTCTTTACCTTTTTTTCCTGAAAACTTTTTAATTTTATAGTTTATAAGCCCTGTTTATAGTCTCACATCTTAAACACTTAATTATAACAGATTGAATTCTGAGTATATAAGTTTCCTAGAAGATAAGATTCCTTTCCTTAATTCCATTTGGCAAAAGCAGAGGGGAAGACAGTGGGGAAAGAGGAATACATTTCCTAGGTCTCTCCTGGGCAAGACAGTTGCTGTTCACTTCAGTAAGCTCTTGCTGTGAAGAGCATACCCTTATTTGTCTTGCCTGCTGAAAGAGACATTGACTGCATTTTCACAGTGGTATGAATGGATTTTCTGTCTCTAAAATGAACAAACATAGATTGTTGATGCTGATATAGCCAGAGAACCTCAAGCTCCTCCATAAGCTGTTTTTTGGACCATTAGCTTATGAACATACATTTTATTATGTATTACATATATTATATATATCATATTTTATGTTATTTATATAATGTATATTTATTATGTTTCATATGTATGTTATATAACTATATATAAAATATATAATATTGTATATATACTATATATGTATACATAGAAAACTTGATTTGCATTAAAAAACAGTAGTGGATTACTATTTCATATTACATATGAACATAGATGGGGCCAAAGAGCCTACAGAAATTTCCGGTTATTGGGAAGTAGGTAGGGTATTAAGTAAGTTCTTTTTCCAGAGCCACAATCTTCAGATGGGTTAGCAATTAGATAGAGTACATAAACATTCAATGTTTAATATGAATAATTTTTACTACTTAAGTTGTATTTCATTTGGTTCATACTTAAAAATTGCAGTAATTAGCATCACATTTTCTTAGAAAACAAACATTATGAACAGAAGACCTGACCCTGCTGAACCAAAGCTGTAGGATTTCCTTGACACACGACAACAAAAGAACGACTGAGAGAAGTCCTGATGTGGATCCAATATTGATGACGTCACAGAAGCCAGAGATCTCAAACCAGACCAATGACTCATTGCAACAAACATTTACAAGTGAAGCCATATGGGCGGAGGGATAGACTGTGGCTCTCCTCAGCTTCTACGATGAGATAAGTTTGTATGCTTTGTTTTGTTTTTATTTGCTTGTTTGTGCCTTTTTTTTATTTTTGCAGGGATGTTACAAGGGCAAAGGGCAGATATGAGGAGACTGGGAGTTTAGTATGACTGGGGCGCATGATGTGAAACTCATAAATAATCAATAAAAAGTTAAAAAAAAACTTTTAAAAAGTATACATTTTGCAAGGGAACAATCTTTTATCAATTTCAGACTCAGAGCCAGCTATTTTTTGAAGTATTTTAGTTTAAAAAGTATTTTTGTTTCCTAGAAGTTACCTTTTCTAATATAAGAGTTGAGAGCTATTATTCACAAATGAGAGAGAATATGTGATGTTTGTCGATCGAGGTTTTCATACTTCATTGATGCTAATTTGTTCCAGTTTCATTAAGACTTATTTTTTTTAGCAGTAGCGACTATTATGCAGATCCACAACTGGTCAAAATACAGAGAGGGTAAGTTTATAGGGCTGGTCAGTCCCGTCAGGTATCTTTCTAGGATTACCTTTACACCTAAAGCTCGGGGAAAATCATGAAAAGGAGTTCAAAGATTTTATGAGACAGAGGACCAGGTGGCCTATTGCATGTTAGTACCTTCTAGATGTAACGGGAAAACTACACTCATGAAATTTCAATGAAATGGTTGCCTAAACATGATCTGCGTAATGACAGCACATTGACATATCAACATGGATAGGGACATTTCACAAGGCCTCAGCCCTAGAGAAAGAGTTACAGGCAATCAATTGCTGCTGAGAGAGGAATCAATATTTTCCAGGGATGAGTCCCCTGTAATGTTGACTAATTCTAAGTGGTCAGTGGTAAACACACACACACACACACACATATACATACACACATTATATATGTTACATGTTACATGGTGCATGGTGTGTGGTGCGTGTTGCATTTTGCATGCAACACACAACACATTGTGTGTGTGTGTGTGTGTGTGTGTGTGTGTCTGTGTGTGTATAATTTTGTGCATATAGTGCCCTAACTCTGGGCAGTGTATACTGTCTGGAGTTACGTTCTATCATGTGAGACTGAAGTTAGAGTTAATATTTCTAAGAATGATTCAGAATTCACTCTACATTGCGCAAAAAATTCAGCATTGAGTAACTTCTATGAATAGATGCTGTATCCTAAATTCATGATTTCTCAAACTCAAGATGATTGTTCCAACCTCAGCAACAGAAGGTGCAGCATTATTGTCCCATGTATGTGAAGGAGAATAATGGTAATGTCATTGTCCCACAAGGAAAACCCTTAATTCTCTTAGTTCTATTGGAGCCAAACTTGATAAAAACAAAACAAAACAAAACAAAACAAAATAAAACCCAAAACAACCAGCTATGCACACATGAAAAGAACCCAATGAGATTAACTAGAAAATATCTCAGTGCAAATTACTTGATGTTAGTAAATTTGTTGCAAATATATAAAGTTACATCAATATGTTCAGTGGGAGTGATGGAGCTGAGGGCATGACGGTTAGAGCTGGTACCACAGAGATAAGAACAATCTTACGAAGATGAAGAAAAGTCCTAGGAGATAGGCCATAGGAGGAGCAATGGCATGATACAGTTTCCTCAAAAGCCACAGACACAGAAGTGTATGAAAGCTGTTTCTAGTTCCATAGAGTGTGTTTTATGACAGTGATGGAATAAAAACAGATACACTTGTACTTAAAATTGTTTACACTAACAGTCCACTGAAGCTGAGAATCTTTGTTTTGAACTGGTAATCTGGCATACCTTATATTTATGTGCTTATTAATACCTGATCTTGACCCCTCCCTTAATGAATATCCTGCAGTACATAATGTAAGAGTATATGGAGCCTTAAAAATGATGAGCCATTGATGGAGTTTACAGAGGTGAGTATTACCAGGCTTAACACACAAACCTGAGGATGTTCAGAAGCAGTGCCAGTAAGCTCTCACAAAAAGCAGCAGGGGTGAAAGGATGCATGGTAGGAAGGAGGAGGGCAGTTTGTTTGACACCCTGGTGCCTACTCTCCGGCAGCTATGCATATAACAAAGTTAAATGAGTCAGTTAAAGCGAAACAAAGAGGATATTTGTAAATGCTTGGGTCTGGGAAGGAAATACTAATACCCTGAGCAAATAAGCTTACTGCACAATTTTCTAAACCAAAAAAGGAAACAAAACCATATATTTTGTTATTTGTGATACTGTCTTAGAAAACATACAAACTGTAAGAGAAGGTGTATTTTCAGATGCCACCATTGTTAGCCCCTCCTCTGTGTGTGTGTGTGTGTGTCTGTGTGTGTGTGTGTGTGTGTGTGTGTGTGTGTGTGTGTGTGTGTGTGTGTGTGTATACCAGGAAAGACTGAAGAAATATATTCAAAGGTTTTGTTATTCCAGACATTTCTAGGGACATATTGAACAAAATAAAGCACCCATTGGAAACCCAAAGAATTTAAATGATATTTTTAAAAAATTTAATTTAATTTAAAATTTTAAAAAATTATTCATTCTACATCTCACTCACTGCCCCCATCCCAGTCATCCCTTCCCACAATGATTCTCCTTTCACCCTCCCCTTCTCCTCTGGGCATCCTCGACCCTGGCATTTCAAGTCTCTGCAAGGCTAGTAGCTTCCTCTCCCACTTCAGCCTGACTTTTATAACAGTCCTGTCTTTCAAGATATTTCAGCTAGTAAACAGAAACCAGAAGAACTCCAATCTATGATTTCTAGTTTATTCATAATTCTTGCCTTTTTGTTCATACAAGGCACCGTCATAAATGCTTTTAAATGATATTGGTGTGTGACATATCATTAGCTTATATTTACAAAATATAATCATCCATGTAAATTATATTTGAATACTTTTGATTTCTAATGGGGATATCATTCGACTAGAGTAACAGTCCATTTTATTGTTTCTATAAAGGCAAGAGGAACTTGAAGGATGACTTCATGGTCTTCTGATATCCCTTAGAACAATAGGATAAAAATGTTGCTCAGATTATTGGGTTATATGTAGAGCCATTAGTCAATGAGAGCTTTCCACATAAAACCTCCAACTAAAATGTGCAGTGTCTCATGTTACTGTTTGCCAAATAAGTTTCAAGAGCTTTGAGAGCAAAGTTAGGCTTGTGAGCACTTCAATTTTCTAAGTTATTTATTCTGACTTTTGATATCTTGTCACCTGTAAAATACAGTGTTCTCTAAGTATTTCTGTGCTGCCAAACTTTCTTACTGATTCTGTTGTAAATTTGGTGACCCCTATTCTTGCTTAATGTGTTGAGCCATTTCCTGTTTTCTGATGTTTCTTTAGACATGTCAGTTCCCTACCATAATAGTGCACTCTTCTTCAACAACAATGGAAGCTTTCACCAATAGTACAACCAGCATTGCAATCTGTGCCAGACCCTGTTAATACCACATGCTTGGCAGCTCCCTTTCTGGATCTAAATGGTTCTCCATCAAAGATAGATGTGACTTTTAACTATAGCCATGGTGTATAGTTTTGTTATGTTTTATATTGTCTTAGAGGTATCCCGTCTATAATATTGAATGAAGTCTGATGTTAACAAGATCCAGCATTTAATTTTCTTGTAACTCTATACTGTGGCTCTAGTCATGTTTTGAGTAGATGATACTATACTACAGAATTTGACTCCATTTCACAACAACAACAACAAAAACGACAACAACAACAACAACAACAACAACAACACTGAAAAGCATATCAAGTTGATGATAGCTCCTGATTAATGTAGTATATTTCAAAATTCGGTCTTAGGCAGAAAGCAGAAAAGTCATTTAAGGTAGATTCCAATGAACTGACATTTTGGTCTTTATTGTGGCATTTAGAAGGAAATTTCAAGAAGCTGCTAAAAATGCTCAGACTTAGTTTTGTGCTAGAAAATTATTATTTTCATTTCTAAGAGTTCCTAAGTTTCTGATGGCCTATTGATGATCAACTTACTGGTGAGATATCTTCTTACTTGAAACCACTGGTCTGCAAAATTTCAGATTAATTTCAGGCTATGGTTACAAAGAATACTTCCTATTCAATGTCTTGGGATTAAGATAAGCATCAAATCTATCCCTACTGTGTATTTCATGTATGATACACGTGTTTTAATTTTAGAGAGAAAAGAACAATCTGAAGGCAGTATTATAAGTGTTTCATTACTATTAATAAAACATACAAAAAACTCCCAAATATACAGAGATAAAGGAAAACACACTTTATCTTTGATGATGAATAATGGCTGATGGCTGATTATAATTCAGTAAGATGCTCTCATCTATCAACTAAGAACTGACTAGGGTTATCCAAGAGTTTTCTAAATGTAGCTGAAGTGTGAGAATTCCATGTTGACTGTCCATATGTTTTAAAAGGTTGATTTTCCACAAAAACAAAATAGAAATAAATTACCTTTACCCATATGAAGCCCATTATAAGTAAAACTGGGTTTCCAAAATTCATGTTAGATGGGATTGTAGTGTCTGAATGGAAGTCTTTACTTTATGAAAATTACAATTATTTCAATTTTTGTCCACAATCAGCTTGAAATGTTGCAAAACTCTGCAGGTGCTTGCTGTTATAACAAAACCATGGGAACAGATGGTGCAAGGTACAGGCCAGCTCAAGGGATTAAATGTGAGGCTTTTGAAATTTAAAATTAAAGCTGGGTGATCTTGGGAAAACCTGCCTGCCAAACATGCTTGCTTCAAAAATAAAAATAAAAAAGTTATCCAAATTCTCTTGACAAGCTTATTTATATTCAAATGGCTAGAAAATATTAAATAGTTATAAAGTACACTTGGCGGGGTACTAACCTGACCAAATTAAAATATGAAATGGTCACGCACATTATGGTGCTAAACCTTTGCATGCAGTGGTCTCTCTTATGTTCTGTTGCTAATGGGAACCAATTGCTTTGGTCAAGAGGGGACTTTCCAGGTTCTGAAATAAGGATGTTCTAACTTTCTTGTTTAAATGCACATAAGGAAGTGGTTTAGTTGAATCATTGATGATTAACAGGGCTGTGTCATTAGCTACCTGTAGAACAAATGCCATAGTTAAATTTCAAGACTTAACATGACCCATTAGACTTCATGATTTTTATCTAAAAGTATATGAAAAAAACCACATTCAAAGAAGTATTAAATATCATTCTTATTATATTCATTTTGACACTGCTAGTATATTTTATAATAAAACAATATTAGTTAGTGTATTTGGACATTGTTTCATAATACCATGTATAGGTGCTACCCTTATTGTCCCCATTGTTTTGGTAAGGACGATATATTATCTATACTTACAGTTATAAAATCATGTCACTTGCTAAAAAGTAGTAAATCTTGCATATAGAATGGTGAGTTTTGATTCTAAGTCTACTTTAATTTTCTGCTTGCTAAATATATTTGTTAATTATCATCTGTGTAGTAGTACACATTTTACACATAAAAAGGACAGTTCTTTTTTTTTTTTTTTAGAGAAGCTGAGAATGGTAGTATATTGTATCATTGACAAATGGCAGTGTATGTAGAACTCATGGGTTTCTTGAGGTATGGTTGGGTATTTTTCAATTGACTGACTAATTTGGTCAGATATCCTTGTAGCGACATCAGGCAGGGAAAGTCATAGGTATATGCAAATTAGTCTGTTTCTCCTCTAGAAAACCTGCCAAGTAGCTTGATATCACTATTTTTTTCTTCTCTAGGTTATAATCTTAGTCATAGTCATAGTAGTAATTTTTCATATATTCTCTAAGTGATCAAGGTGGTTTTATAAAGTTGATTGTGTTAGACCTATGCATAATACATTGGTACCTGGATTATAAATAACGGGGCAAGTAAATCCTAGGCCTTGACTTAGGTACGTTTGTAAGATAAATTGTAAAATATGTCTAATTATATGTTGAAGGTGTTCTATGTTGGTTGAATTATGTCTTCATGAAAATAATTAAATATATGATCATTCCCATTTTAAGCATGAATAAACCAAGGCTATGGAAAGGATAATTCTTTTATTTAAAGGCCACAAAGGTGAAATGTGCAGCTGCTGTAATTCTCACACTGGTACAATTGGCTAAAATTGGCAATTTACTAAACCAAATAACTAAAATTTGGTTTAGTGATGTCTTCAGTATCAGTGTCTTACACCGATGTTCTTGAGAGCAACAAATGAAATTGGTAATAGTCTGTAATTTTTGGGTCTCTGTGAGACACCACTAGCTAACAATTCCAAAAGAGATAACCCAGTTTAACACTGTTTTTTGTTTTGTTATGTTTTTTTTTTATTTTACTATGGTATGCAGTAGGAGCATTTTGCCCTGTTATGTAATAATTCAGTTTGAATTCTCTCTCTCTCTCTCTCTCTCTCTCTCTCTCTCTCTCTCTCTGTGTGTGTGTGTGTGTGTATTTTAGGTAGCTTCTACAGGAGTGGGTTTCTACATGACGTCTTTATTAGGTCACAATCATCTTTTGAGAGAATACTGACCCACAAAGACAAAAGTCACACATTTTCTCTCATTCTTTGGATATATGTTTCAAATTCATATATATGTGTTTTAGTTGAAATACCCATAGAGGTAAAGAAATTAATAATGGGTCCAGGCTGGTAGTTTCAATGGACATAGAATGGGTTAAATGGAAAATGGGAATAAAGCACAGCAGGATGAAGGTGAGATAGCAAACGAGTGGAAGGACAGGGTAGGAGAAAAAGTCATGTGCCTCCCTAGAAGCTATCGTAAGCATTAAGACAGGGATATGTGGTAGAGGTTACATTTTCAACAAGTAGGGAGAGGGAGCATATACTTACATCTGTGCCCCACTACTTTGCTTCAGTCTACCTACAAAAATATTTATAGTCACATTTTGAAATACCATTCCAAGTTGAAATGTACTAAATTTTTTATTATTTTACAATTAAATATGAGAAACAGTCAAAATTATTGCAGTTAGAAAAACAAAGCTATACAATAAAATACTGTGAAATCTTCTACTTCAAATCATCACTTTACATCGAAAATAAAATTTCCTGGTTATGTATTTGCATGTTGGCAACTAGAACTCTTCATATCTTGGTAAGGAGAAAGATCAACATATTCTATATTCATTGCAATCACAAAATGTAACTTTTCAAGGACTTTCAGGAGAGTAGACTCAATGGGTGAGACAAAAACTGAGTTCAAAATGTATTTCAGTAATTTCACAAGTACATGTAACAACTGTAATATCATTAGAGAATGTTGGAGACACAAATTTCTGGGTATTATGAAATGGCACAAGGCAACAACTATCTACAGCCTTTTATTAAAATAAAAGTACATGGATTTGAAGAGAGTTTGGAAAGGAGTAGAAGGGAAGGTATATGGGGAGGAAAGGGAAAATTGTTTAAAATTATCTATAACTTCAAAATGTATAATTAGATATTTATGCCCCATTAAAAAGATATCTATCTTTCACCCCACCATGAATTTTATAACTATTAACAACTGAACTGAGAATAACAATTCGTTCAAATTTAGAACATCTTTACAATTTAACATTCCTGTATTGTTTGTGTCCTTGTTAATGTGCTAGAGAATACATCTATCATAATTTCTTATTCACAGACAGTCTATTCTTAGATTATAATATAATCATTTGTCACAGATCCTTTATTCACTTTCCCAGGCTTGCTTTCTCTAAGAGTTTGTGTTTATTAAGCCTGTTAGAAACAGACAGACTCTGGAAGTCACTGTACATTCTTTGTACAGTTGAACTTAAGATCTTAGAAAGAGATGTGTTCCGGCTCAAGTAAGCCAGTGGCTGATATGGTACCTAGTGGCAAAGGCCTAGGAGGACATGACAGTGGCAGAGAAAGTAGGTTGATGAGGTTCTGTGCTACTGAAAGCCAATTTGGTCGTGATAATGGACTGACTTTTCTTTCCCCTTTCATGTAGCTGACCTATCTTGTCTAAGTAAAGGTTTTATAGTCTTTAATTAGGTAGCATGGTTGGAGAGATGGCACAGAACAAAAGTCCGCCAGATCAGACCAAGCTTTCTGCTTTGTACACGAGACATTTCATTGGGATGTTTTATTTGGCAGGTACAGGCTGGCAAGCACAACTGATCGAAATTAACTAGAAGGGATAAAAGTAGCTTCTGGGAACAATCTAAAATTTAAAAAGGAATTTACAGTGAAGGCTGCTATTGTCTGTCTCTCTGCACTGCATCATTGAAGCACATACTACTCTTTTTGTGAACCAGCCCTGTGTCAAAGCCAGTGTTTATTATAGCTGAAATTTAGAAATAATATAACATGCTAGGTCCAACTACAATTAGTGTGTTGAGACATTGTGATACCCATTACAGTCTTTAGAATATTTTCTTCCTAAATTTGCTTTCTAAAGAGATTTTTCAATTTGTCAGAAAGATAACATCATCCATTCCTTATTATTCATAAAAAAGACAATCCCTACATTGAAACATTAGTGCAACAATGCCACTACTGACATAACCAGGTAAAATATTATCTAATAGGGTATATTGCAGTGCATCAGAATTATGTTTTCTAGCATTATGAGCATGGTATAGTTTGATGCAAAAGGAGATATTTGTTATAGTGTTTTAGAATTTTCAAGCCTTAAAGTGTTTCTCATTTTAAATTATTCATCTATTTTCTAGTTTGGTGAGGCTTGTTTAGGTGTGTCTGATTTGTGATATCTTGCGTTTTGAAAATATCACCTATTTAAAATGTAAATTAGCCTACTTTGGTAGGAGGGAATGGATTTTGGGCCAAATGTCTAATAGTCAAAGCATATGGTTCTAATCCAAACTGGGGTTTTCCTTTAGTGGAAATAATTGGATTTACTCAGTGTCATGTTGGTTTTAGAGCTTCTAGGAAGCTTGCAAACTATATCACAGTAGTTTAAGAGTTTGAATCATCTGCTCTTGTCAGTTAATGAAAGACAGAGCAATTATGACACCAATTACAAGAGAAAAAAAATTATGCCCTAAGTTACTTAGAGTGTATGTCTCAATTGTGGAGATCATACACAGAATATTTTGGGGAGAAAAAATTTCATGCTTCAGGTGCAAGCTTGCTCACTTCCCTGTAGTCCTTAATAACATCAAACATTTATGATCATGGGAAGCTTGGAATTTTTCTATATCTCCGATTCTGATTGAAAAATCAAGTTTCTTTTCCCATAAGCATCTAAACATTCACTTTAAAATCAGCCACAATTTTAGAATTATAGAGTATTCTCAATGTTTCCTTTTGGTATATTTTGAGTATATCCCTGCACAATTTTTATCCTTATGAAAAATCATATATTTTGATTTCTACCAAAATTGGTGATTTCTTATAAATTATTAAAATTAGGCAATAGCAATAATTGTCCTACAGTATTTATGGGGTCAAAATATTAAACATTTTAGTGTGAACTTTCTAAGGCATAAATATTTATTTTACATGAGTAAGGGCTGTGCGGCTGATGGGTTACCTTCACCATTTTGGTCCCAGGGTAGGCCTATCTTCCAGAGAATACCTCTGATTGTTATTGTCAGGAAATAAAAGTACTAAGTAAGTCTAATCACAAAGTAAACTATGCAAGCAAAGTAAAGCCAGCCACACATTTTTTAAATCATTAACATAAGCTATGTCTTGTAGAAAAATAATAAAATCAAAATTCACTTTTATGTTAAAAGCAAAAATACAGTAAAAATTATCATTTAACATATGAAAACATTCTTCTGGATATTAAGGGTTAGAGGAAACCAGTGATTAAATGTGACCTCTAACAGAGCAGAGTTATTTAAAACTGGTTCATACAAAGGGAGTGATTAAAGGAGGTGGGCAGTGTGTGTATTGGTTGGCACCAGTAGCCAGGACAGATCTGGAGGCCAGAATATCATCATAAATTTCTGCCTTTTAAAATTTCTATTCCTGTGATAAAACATTCACTAAAAACAACTTGTGGAAGAAATGATTTATATGATTGACATTTTCTGTCATAGTCAATAAGGAAGTGAAGTCAAGGCAGAAAATCAAAGTAGGAATCTAGAAGGAGAAACCATCGCTGGATGCTGACTACTGTCTTGCTTGCCACACTTCATTCCTTTTGCTTTCAGATATAGCCTGAACACTCTGGAAATGCAATAGTGGGCCAGGTCCTTCATCATCAATCATAAATGAAAAATATGGCCTACAGACTCACAGGCAATCTGATGGGGGAAAATCCCTCAACAGAAGTTCACTCTTCCTGGATAACTTGTGCTTATGTCAAGTGGATAAATTCCTGCGCAGGACAGAGAAACGATGTTTACCAAGCATGACAGTTGAGTTAAGACAGAAACTCAAATAGTAGAAGGATAGGACCAAAGTAATCTTAGGCTGGCAGTACAGTAAAGCCAGCAGCTTTTGTCTCTGAATGATCATTAATTGCAAGACAGAAGTTAAAAGAATTTAAAATAAATGCAAATTAACAGGGGCATTAAAAGGGCATAGAAATAATGAATTTATATATCATATTTAGCTCCATTCATTCAGGAGAGTACAGTTAGCTCACAGTCAACGTTCACTAAGATGGAAAGTAAGGACCAAAGGTGCAGCAAATTTTTACAGGTGACAAACGACAACAACAAAAACCTCATTCTCCAGTTTCGAGTGGCACACCTCATTCTTACATAGCTAAATAACCCCTGACCAACCAGGTTGTGAAATTTGAATACAATCAAAGAATCTTAAGTCATAACTCACTGCCCTGAAATATGAAACAACAACCACTTCCTGACCGTTTCATGGGACAATCACAACATCTGAATTCTAACTTTAAAATTTCCAGAAATCAGAAATATTATATTTGAGAAATCTGTAGTCAATTAAAACCATGTCCAACAAAAACATATACCTAAAATATTTACATTTGATATCAATTTTATGAATAAATTATAAAATAACGTTCTGCTAAAACAAACCTCAAAGTCATGAAAAGTTAATTAATCCAAATAAATTAAGGGGAAATAGTTCAGTGGGTGAGAATGCTGCTTTAGTGGAGAAGCTGAGTTTGGTTCCCAGCACTCACACAGATGGCTCACACTATTGGTAACCCCAGCTCTGATTTGATGTTTTCTTCCTGCCTCCATAGGCACCCCAGTACATGTGTGCATATCACTCCTCCACACACAAATAAATAGTGATATAAATTTTATAAAAATCAAATAATATAATAAAAAAATTAGTAAAAGAAAGGCAATTTCCATACAATAAGAGCTAATAAGTCTAAATATGTAAGCAGTCATATTAAGAATAAATTGGAAAACGTTTATATATATACATATATATATATGCAAAGAGATATTCAAGGAAAATAACAAAATAATTCATTTAAATACATAAAATTCAAGTGTGAACTCAATAAAACAGTATATAAATATATTAGAAATAGAGATGTGGGAAGCAACTTATGCTCAAATGAATGACTGGACATTAATGGTAAGGGAAAATACACAAAACCTTGTGTTAGGCACTGGGAGAAATCAAATTCTTTTAAGTACCGTAACTTTGAAAAAACTGAACAAAACCAAAGTAAGAAACAAAAGAAAAACACAAGAATTTTTCTATATAAATTTGTATAAAAATCTACAGCAAAAGTGTTTACAGATCAACCCACATAATGACACAGTATCATGATCTGCATCACATCTTATCAGGCAATAAACACTGGCCTATAAAGGGCTGCAAGAAACTATATGGAAATTAACCATACTCTCATAGTAATAAACTCTTGGTATTTATTAAATGAGGCTCAGAGATATAAAAAATGACAACTGTCAATACAGAAACATTTGAGAAATTTTTGGTGCCAAGATACTCATTAGAGTCAGAGAAAAGCACTGTAAAACATAAATGATGCTCCAAAGCCATCCTTACTGCAAAAGAAAGAAAAGAATAGTAGCCAGGAAAAGAGAGATATAACAACATAATTCACTCAGCATCAAAGTCAACACAAATGATCTTATGACAACATTTTAAAAATTATTTCCAAGAAAGAACTACAAGATCTACATTATGAGATTCATTTGTCACCTACAGTCTTAAAAGTCCAGCTACAGGAACTTACAATCCTTTAATTTATTTTATTTAATTTTACTTTTATTGGTTATTTTATTTATTTGCATTTCAAATGCTATTCCCCTTCCCTGTTTCCCCTCCGCAAACCCCCTATCCCATATCCCTCCCCCACTTCTATAAGGGTGCTCCCCCACCCACCCACACACTCCTGCTTCCCCGCCCTGGCATTACCCTATGCTGGGGCATCGAGCTTTCACAGGACTAAGGCCCTCCTTCCATTGATGTCCAACAAGGCCATCTTGTGCTACATATGCAGCTGTAGCCATGGGTCCCTCCTTGGGAGCTCTGGGGGAGGTGGGGGGGTCTGGCTGGTTGGTATTGTTGTTCTTCCTATGGGGTACAAACTCCTTCACCTCCTTCAGTTCTTCCACTAACTTCTCCTTTGGGCTCCCCGTGTTCAGTCCGATGGTTGACAGGAAGTTACAATCTTTATCAGTGAAATTTTTTTTAAATTAGTGGTGTGTGTGTGTGTGTGTGTGTGTGTGTGTGTGTGTGTGTGCTGTACATATGCACATGCATGCAAAGGCCAGAGGTCAATGTGAGGGTCCTCCTCTATCAGATTACCTCTTCTAAGATAGGGTCTCTCACTGTATCCAAGACCTACAAATTCAGCAAGACTGGCTGGGCAGGAACCTCTAGGACTATACTTGTCTCTGGCCCAGTGCTGGGATTACTGATAAGAACCATGTCTTTTTGTCTAGATTTAATGTGAGTGTTATTATCTGAATTCAGGTCCTCATGCTTGCTTAGGAAGCAGTTTAGCTACTGAAGCCCAAATATCTTTTCAGAGTATGAATATTTAAAACTTTAATCAAGAATACCTTTTGGGCGAGTAATTGTACTTGTAGAAGTTTATCTTAAGGTAAGAGCCACAGACTTAAAACTACTGTCCTTGAGATCCATTCAGCCACATTTGCACTAGCCAATAGAAGATATGCTTGAGGAAACCATTTTCCATGGTCCTCAAGAAAGGTGATTATTATTGTTTGTTTCTGAAAGAAGGGAGTGGCATTAGTGTCAGATTGGACTATTCTACAAACAGAAGTGAAACAGAACAAAGAGTAATTTGGAAGCAATATCACAGGTGAATGAATGAAATGGAATCAGGCTCAGAAAAGAAGTTTCAGAATGGCCACCAACTAGCAGAACTTTATTTTATTAGACAGAAGCCCTAAAACTGAGATGTTTCTGTGGATTGTCCTAACTTGATGCAAGGATCTTTGCAGTCCAGTTTCTACCAATCAGTAGATGCGAGCTGCATTTAACAAGCTTAGCAGATGAAAGCATAACTTTGAGAAAAACTCTAATGGCAGTGTCTGTTTGCCAGCACATCAGCTGTGGGGGGAAATGACACAGCCTTGCATTAAGAATCTATTGACCCATGATTTGGACTACATATGAGGCAGAAGAATCACCTCGATGGCCACCAGGGAGAAAGGAGAGGACTTTGGGCCTGAGGGTGCTAGTGGCCCCAGTAAAAGGGAATGTCAAGGTGGGAATACGGGAATGGGTGGGCGGGTAGGTGGGAGGAGGAATTCCCTCACAGAGGCGGGGAGGGGGAGGGGACA
>CM052701.1:110975804-111003034 GCA_028551405.1 Uromys caudimaculatus
TACAGGAAAGCAATTCAAGTGTCTATAGGGGAAATCTAGTAGAAGGACCCTCTGTCACTGGGATTGTGGGATCCTGATCATCTCCTCCTCCACATCCTTTTCTGTCTCTTTCTCCCTCTATCCCCAACCCTCACTAGGTATTAGCTGAATGATTTACTCCACCACACACTTCTTTCTTGATACGCTATCACGGTAAAAAGCTATTGGGGTCAGGTAATTATGAGCTGAAACCTGCAAAACAGAAAGGCAAAATAACCGCCTTTCTCTTTATAAGTTTATTTATCATAGGCGTTTGTTAGAGCATGAAAAGCCAATATACTTTGTGCACTTATTACTTTTTCACAAATAAACATAGAACAGAAATTACAAAACAAAATACAGTGGAGTACAGGGATAATAGTAAAAAGAAATTGGAAATATTTTGTAAAGGTTCATTTCCTCTACTGCTCAAGTCTCTAGTCTATGCAAAATAATGGCGGGGAAGTCTGTAGGTTATTATACAATAGATGTACAGAAATACCTAAACCATCCGCTTACTTGGTAGACAATTCTTGGTTCTCATTCTATGAAAGCCCATAATCTTGAAAACAAATTTGATCTTGTGTGAGGTTTGTCCATTAGTAGAAACACAAGCACTTGTATTAAGCTTTCTCTTGCATATGTGCCTTACTGTTCCTCATCTCTAAATGGTGACAGATCACCCAGCCTTTTCTACGGACATCTCAACACTTATCGAAGTATATTGCAGAACAATTCTCAGTCCTTTTGAGAAAATTTTCTTCTGGACTTTTAGCCTTAATGAGATTTATAATCTTTTTTTTATAATCCACTTTCAAAGCAGCTTAGCTCAATATTGGTTCTTCTTCTTGCTTAAGTAACACATAGAGACTGAGACGACCATGCCACCAGATACATATCTAAAACAAATACAAATTTTGTTCTAGCTGTTACTTCTGGAAGACAAAGAATTATAGATTACTGTTATTCCCATGTCAAAAACTCCTCATTTTGTTTGAGTTTCAAGTCACGTAGCTTCACTATTTAGTTTGCCCCTCATATTCATTTCAACATCCTACATATCCTGGGCATTAACTTGGTAGATGATACTATTGCAACATGGCACCTCTTCAGAGAAAGAGAAGGCAAGGAGTATAGTTTTGATTCTTTCTTTTCTAAATATTCGTTTTACCTCTTCTAATTAATTGTGTTCCTTCCAGATATGTATTTTAAATTTATAAAACAATTATATAAACATTCATTGTACATATCACAGCTAGTGCTTTCCCAGCTGAACTGGATGGTAAAAACCATTTTTATGTTTTAGGTAAAGAAATCTTGCTATAGTAGAAACATACTGCCTGCTTGGGAGAAAAGATAACTGTTTGCCTTAATTTTCTTGGTGCATATTGATTAAGTTTACAGACTTCTTTACACCCTAGATTTTCATCACTAATGGTCTTATTAAGTAGAACATGGCTGGTGTGCAGACACAACCCAGCATTACAAGTCGGTAAATGGGTTCTTTGTCCTTCTTCTCTTAATTATTTCTTTAGTCATTTAACTTATAATTACCTTAAAGCACTATTATGGGAAGTGAAGTACCCCAGTAATCAGCTCTGGGACAACAAACAAACAAACAACAACAACAAAACAAAAACAAAAACAAAAACAAAAACAAAAAACAAAAAAGGAGAGAATTGGTATATAATCAAAGATTATGCCAGTATTATTTGGACCCATATTTTGGATAATTTATCTTCAGAGCACTATTTTAAAGTATTTTATATGTGACAAAACTTTCGTTTCAGGCACTTGTCCTAAAAGACTGCCACAACTCTAAAGAACAATTAAGAAATATTAAAAATTGGAAGTCAAATGAAAGATGTTATAATTTAATCACAATATCAATAGACAGGTATTAACACATAAGGTTATAAAGTTTAAATAGTACAACAGAATGACAGTCAATTCTCTTTTCAGCAAACTTCAGTAAGCACGAGTTCAAATACTCAAAAGTTCTAGTATGTAAAGAAATTAGGGAGAAAGGAGAGGACTTTGGGCCTGAGGGCGCTAGAGGCCCCAGTAAAGGGGAATGTCAAGGTGGGAATATGGGGATGGGTGGGCGGGTAGGTGGGAGGAGGAATTCCCTCACAGAGGCGGGGAGGGGGAGGGTATAAGGGGTTTCCAAAGAGGAGACCTAGAAAAGGGGAAACATTGGAAATGTAAATAAAGTATCAAAAATAAATAAATAAATAAATTAAAAAAAAAAAAAGAAATTATGATGACTTAAAATGTCCCCCATTGAGGTACATTTAGTTTTCTCTTTCCTTAAATATTCTTTTATTCTCTAATTCTATAAAATTATTACTTAAAGAAAATGAAAATTCATATGTGTAATACTCCTTAACATATAAAACGATTATGCTATTTTACCAACATGAAAATTTCAGTTGTTCTTTTAAAAAGTATACATAATTTTTATCCATGTCCTTTCAAGCCATATTCAGAGATCTTTATTGGTAATACAAATATGTATTTAAAATATTACCAATAATTTTACTTGAATCTTTTGAAGGTATTAATGATCTTCCAAAGATTCATTATTCACCAAACATGGAGTAGTTAACATTTAAGCTTTAATAATGGTTTCCAGGTTGCTGTAGATGTTTTATTCAAGAGGAAGAATTGGATTGTGTATAACCCCATGAAAAGATACAGTAATTAATTGGAAAATTGCTACGACACTGGTAAGTATTTTAAACCTTAATTATTTTTTTCTTTTGCTTTCTGCCTGAGATGATCAGAAAAGCTGGCACATTCACTTTGAAAAAAAAAAAAGTAGAGTATTTAGCTGGAAATCTAAAATGTTAATACTGAAGTTTTTCTTTCTTTTTTTTTTTTTTTTAATTTTACAGACATTCAAAAACTAAATTGTCTTGTTCTTTGTAAGTTTTAAATTAATGGCTAGAGCCAAGAAAGGGCTTAATTTGAGGGAAAGAAATCTTAATGCAAGGAACTTATTCTTTTAAGCTCCCGAGAAATGTAGTGCATTTATCAGCCTTGAGTGGATATCATTGTGTTTATAACAGAGTGGAGGCACCATGCAATTTTGCTCCTGAAATTGGTTTATATAGATGACTGGCTGCTGTGAAGTGTGTGTCAGAGTTCCATCCAGCTGTTATGAAGTCGTACAATTGTCATTGCTTCTTATATTGTTGTTGAGAAGAGCTTGAGAGCCCAGCTCAGTCAGCTGTTGAATAGATAGCCCAACACAGTTAACGTGGCATACATTGTAAAGAATTACATGCCTGCTACAATGAGCTTTGGGCCTTTGGTCTAGATAATAATCCTGGTGGGTGGACCACGTGCAGTGGCTGTCTGATCACTCAGATATAACTGACGAAACATAAAGAAAAATGTCAGTCGGCTGAAAGAAAAATGCTGTCGCAAGTTTGTTTAAGGTTCGTGTAAATGGTTATGTGTACTTTTTAACCCTAACTCTCCCAAACACTTGACTGCCAAGCTTAAGGTCCAGCACAACATACAAGACCCAGAGGTTCAAACTTATTTAGGCTGCATTTAGTTATATTAGTGTGTATGCAAACATTTATTAACTGCATGTTTTGGTTACAAAATCAGGGCTTTTCATTTCACAGAAAATGCAAGCTTTTTTTTTAAAAAAAAAAACAAATCAGTGTATGTATGCATTGTTTAAATAAAGAATGGAAAATACAATTGTTGATAATTTTGGGGTGATGGTGGTTTTAAATTTTTAATTACTAAAGCGATAACAATGGCAATGTAGACATCTGGGGTGATTTTTAATTAAAATGAAATGAAAACACAGGAGAAAATATCACTATTTGCCACTTAAGCATAGACACAAACACTGGGATAATTAGCATGCTATCATAATGTCCATGGAGCCCAAAGGATGGGGAAACCACCGATGTTACAGGATTTCTAACTTAAAGCATCTATTTTTCTCCATCTTCTAACTTGTGCTCTGGACTTGTCGCAGCCCATATGGCATGTCACAAACATGGCCCGAAGCAGGACTGCTCTGACTACTATACCCATCGGAAGGCTTTATGGATGTAGCATCTGCTTAAGCGGAGGGAATTTTTATGTCATGTAATTTATGTCTTCAAAACTAATCCTTTCATCTCCATCGCTCCCATGAATAATAGCTTATTACTGCACATAATGTACATAAGAAATAAGAGTCCTTGTTCTAGTGACCCATGTGATCCAGAAGAGTTTCCATAACTTGAACTTCTTTTAAAAAATATTTACAGTTGGATTTTACAAATGTGTATTTAGCATTTACCTTTAAAAAGAGATGTTAATGAGAAAATTTTAAATGTTAATTGTATACTCTAGAACCAAGAAACTCAGTCAGCTCTCTTAACCTCATATTTTTAGAGTAATAAATAACTTTATACTTTATTTAAACATATTGTAAACAACGAATTGACTTTCAACGTGAAGACTCATTTTTATAATGGTAACAAGAGACTCAATTATATGACAAACTTTATAAATGATGCATCACCCATCAGCTAAGATGTTTAGTTTAAGCCATTTATATTTATAATTCTTGGAGATTATTTTGATGGATAAGTTTGTTACATCAATTTTTCTTAAATTTAGCCCAAGGGACCCAAAATAAAGTTTTAATGGTTTTCATATAATTTACTACATTTTTTTACCAAGGTGTTAATATACGTGTGAAAACTCCCTTTGTTTATCATAAACAATCAATTTTCTGTTATGGTGATTTCAAAATGTTTTATTGCTAACGCTAATGAAATACGATTAATGAACATGTAACTAATTATGTTAAAAGCCTAGATACTGTCTTGAATTTGAACCCTCCCACAAAAAATATTATTTTCCGCAATGTTTGGGTCTGGTCTGGACTGGCCCTTAAACAGATTTAGGAAATAGAGCAGGGGAAACTTCCTTTAAATGTCTCTACAACTAAACCTCCAAAGCTTTAAAAATATTTCACTTATTTATTAAGAATTTCATATACAAGCCTGAAAAATGACAACATCAATTGATATGCCAATGTGGATGGGGAAGACTCCAAAACCTTCAACCTTCTAGGCTTAAACTCTGACAAGAGTGCTGCAACTTTATGTCTTCCTAGAGGAGTTATATGGAAGAGAGCCTGGCTTTGCTCTTATCTAGTCAAATTTACCAGCAGAATAAGTGAGAACATTGGAAACACCCAGCAGTGATGGTCTTCCGGTGATAACTTACCGATGAGTAACCCCAGAGAGAAGCACAGCAACCATCAACCCTGCTGAACCAGCCCCAACATCTAAGTCATGAACACATAAAGGCTTATTGTTTTAAGCCACCAGTGTTTGATGTGATAGGCTACATTCTGATATAGATAACTGAAACAGATGGGTGATTATTCTGATGATTTCTTTGAGAAATATTTTCACAAAATAACACCACAATAATAGCAGTTTTCTGCCTCAAGATATGAACTTGTATTTTAATAACTTTCCTTCTAAACATAAGAATTTAAGCACAGTGTGTACACATTTGTGGTTGAAGAAACAGAAGCCCGAACATCTGTCTCTGTATTATCAAATGTGCCATCTGAATAATGAAAATTGGGTTGAAACATATTTGTTTTTGTTTTTGTTTTGTCTAAATTACAGTATACTCAACTTTCTCCCATCTTGAATAACTTTTGACATCTGTCGGTTGTGTTTGATTGTTTAGGAAAAGAAAGCCCATCACCCTCTGACGTTCACAGGTTTATTCACTTGCTCAACATTGGTCCCCAGAGAAACCATATTTTGGAGTTATATCAGAGCTAGCTTGAATGCCTCAAGCAGAACAGCATAGAATTTTAAGGACTGCATTTTCATTTCTAAAGACCTGCATTGATGGTGTGGTTTGGCTGACCTTGAAGCTAGTTAACAAATGTTTATCAAAGCATGCTGTTTGCTTCTAAACACACAAACTTTTAACAGTGAGTTTTAAAGAGATATTTCATATGCTCAGGCCTGGCTGCCGTTAGAGTAAGAATAGGCTATATTCTAAAACTATATTACATTTGTGTTTTGGTATTTAAAAGACATTGGACATTTATAAGTTGGAAATACTTGCTGCTCTACCTGACTCCACCAGTGCACACCTTTTCTTAAAGACACAGGCACATTAACTGAAGCTCTCCCTTTCAGAAGGCAACTTAGAATCATGACCAGAGTTTACTTTCATTGGAAAACATTAACAGACACAGTTCATGATAGACTTTCCTGTGTAAGAGACAAGCCTGTATTTGGAGTACTTAAATTGATAGTACTGTGTCATGCTAACCTCTTTGTCACAAATGGAGCAAATATGGAGGCAATTTTAGATAACATGTTAATAAACAATAATAAGACAGAACAAGAAGTGATATGGAAGGTTTATAATTGTCTGGCTGTAAAAAGTGAATAATAAAACAGAATTGCAGGAAAGTATGGGTATATTCATTTTAAAAATTGAAACTTTTATCTGTCACGAATCATATTTCTAAAAGTCCAATCAGGTTTAAGATTATACTCAAAGTATGTGTCTCTTCTCTAGATTTATTGATACAGTTGGAAAAGTTGTTAATTATTTATCCTTCACCATGTACAAATTCTGAAATACAAAGGTAACATAAGACTCTTATATTTAACAAACACAGCATATCTTTTCTGAGAGTGGAATGTGGAAAGGCGGGCTGCTAGGCCTCGCATTATTAAGCCCCTGTAGAAATCATTTATGTTTCAGGGGGTATGTGTTAAAGCTTTAAAATTAGAACAAACCACAAGTTAGATACAGAAGATTATTACCTACCAGATCAATTTCTAAACACCAGTTAATTTCAAAGTACTCATTTGTTGGCATGAGATCCACAGCCTCCTCACTTCAAAGAGGGCACTGCTGTGCTCCCAGCAGGAAGCCCAAGTTCAGAGCACATTTAGGATAGAGCTCTCAAGCTTTGGAGAATCCACCGGCTTGGCTTGTTGAACTGTAAAACAGAGTTTCTGAAAACTAGGCGTTGCAATAAATGTGCATGGTGTCTCTAGATTGCTTTCTTGTAAAGCAATATGTGTAGCGTTCAGAGTCTTTCTTACCCAGTTTTGTTGCAGCCAAAGACTTTGCTTTGATTAAAAGAAGAAAATATAGCTAGCGTAATTACGTGGAGCTAGTTCTCTACTCATATTTTAGGTATAATTTATATTCCTACTATGGGTGCAGTCAAGAATATACGTTGAATATGCTGGTTCATTTGTAATACTGCTTGTTTCCCATTAAATTATAGATATGTCAACTTATTAGTCAACAAAATATATTGAACAGCTATATTTTCTCTTCAAAACTAAGAGCATGAAAGTGAACAAAAGATAGTACTGCATGCTTGAGACTTGTACTCAAGTACTTGATAAGCCAATAAAAATAAGTAAGGATATGTGCATACTCACATTCATGACATAGAGACCAATGAATGAGGATACATTTTATCACAGACTTCAACCGAGGAAATGGATTTCCAGTTAGTGGTCTTGAGGAAGAGTTGGTGAAAGTTACTAGACAGGTGGAAAAGATAAGTGTGAAAGTGCCCATTTGTTTCTTCCCATGCTCGATTGAATTTACAAATTTCCAAGTTGTCTTAAGAGAAATTTCTTCTTGCATTATAACTGTATCTTAATGGTCTCTCTTGTTCTCAGTTGGTTATGTCACGTGGTATTCTTTACTGACACATGTCCGTTTCACACGATCGCTGCCATCATTGTTAGGGTAGAGACAGCTAATCTATTTCATCTAGACATTCATGCTTGCACTTCACTGTTCTGCAGCTTTACAGTGTTCACTGGACCTGGTAACCTACCATTCATTGCCTTCAGACTTCGTGCTGCCAGTTCGAGCATTCCCATTACAATTTGTGTATGTTTCCTCTGCCCTCTGGACATGTTACTGTGGAAATTCCCTTGTTGATCCCACATCTCTGTCTTCATTTATTGCTTTATTTTTATCAAGTGACAGTTTGAATTCTACCCCTTTCCTTACAGGTTCTGGGTCTCTGCTCTGAAGACACTTGTTATTGCCAGGCTGCTTCTTTAGTCATACCAATTGACAGAATGCTAACACTGAATGGCCTGGTCCTCATGATGACAACAATCTGAAATCTCCCTGCTGACACCAGACATCCCTCTGTGTCTTACCAAAACAACCTTGTTCCTTCATGTATAGAGAGCAGATATATGTCCTTAGCAGCCCCGAATCTCCCATGAGTTCTAAAAAGTATGGAACTTGGGAGTCACCACTGTCTGACTAAATAGAATCAGAATGTTCATATCATTTCTAGAGGATTTATATTCATTTCACTTTTTAAGGAGAACTGGAGTTTATTCCCTCACAGCTGAATTACTCCTAATTATAAATATCTTTAATAATGGCCTCCATGTTGTCAGAATGTGACTCTCTTGAAAGTAGATGCAAAGCCGGGCAGTGGTGGTGCATGCTTTTAATCCCAGCACTTGGGAGGCAGAGGCAGGTGGATTTCTGAGTTTGAGGCCAGCCTGGTCTACAGAGTGAGTTCCAGGACAGCCAGGGCTACACAGAGAAACCTTGTCTTGAAAAACCAAAAAAAAAAAAAAAATTATGAAAGTAGATACATAGCGTCAGCCAGCACTATACTTGTATTAGGCTTGAACCAAAGTTTGATAATATTTGCTGTATTCAGATGGTCACAGTCACATATTTGTTGCATGAAATTGAAGATATTCAGTCTTCCCAATGGCTACAGTGATATAGAGGCTATATTTTGTACACGTTCTCTGCACTGCTGTTTTCTCCATAATGTACATCCAGCATAGAATTCAATTCTATAATGATCACCTGTAATAATGGATGTTTTGTTACTAGAATAACTCAAAATATAATACTTTATTTAATAATTTGAAATAAAGCTCATATACATTTCTTACATTTGTATAATACACCATCTCTAATATGGAGGAGAAGCAAAATAATTTATTGCTTATGTATACTAGCCCTAACTTGTATGTGTCATCTTCAGATGTGCTTCTGGGACTAGACACTCAGTAAAGTCATGTGATGAGGTCATGGACCATCTCAGGTATGCTTAGGGAATCATTTTCCTTTCCGTAAATAATAGCTGCCAATTTTGAATTTAGCAATACCATTTAAGTATTTTTTATTTAAAATCAAAGCACATTTCAATTAAAATTATTTTAGTTGACTACTCTTTATGCAATAATAAACTTAAATAAAAATGGTGGAGACACTTCCATATCCCACACTCAACCTATGCATTATGACTATCTCACATTAATATGGGTTTAATAAATTAAGAAAAAATGTGATAATCTAAGTAGTAAAAGCTTTAGATTATTTACATTTCCTGAGTTCTATCTGACATCTATTTCTATCCCAGTCTCTCTTCCAGGGACCCATCTTATGCCTGAAAGTCTTTTCACTTTCATTGATGGTTCCACAAACTTGCTTTGTTTTGAATGACCTTGAACATTGTGCCTGACATTTTTGTAAGATGTTTCTCTGTCAGGAGTTTACTGATATTGCTTTCCTGTGATGAACTGAGGTTCCATAATTTTGATATGCGATGTCTCACATCAAAACAATGTACCAAAACCACTTAGGAATGACATAATTTATCTTTGATGTTACTGGCCCTGATCACATATCCTACAGAATGTGCCAGATTACTTAGCCTCACCCTTCTTTTCACATTATTCTTAAGAAAGTAGACACAGTACACAGCCCACACTTACAGCAGCAGAAGGCAGATTTATGTTTTCTTTCACTAAATGTAGAATATTTCTGTAGACTACTTGGCAGCCTTCTCCATTAAACTAAACTATCACCTCACTTTGCAAAGTGTGGACTCATGGATATTTACTTTGCATCGTGTTTATAAAACAATACTTTGTTTTGCTCAAGTATTTCAGCTTTGAACTTAGAGGATCATTTGACTCTAATTCCATTAATGTAACATTTTTAATGTTATTATTTTTAACACTTCCTTCTTCGATTACTACAAGATGCTTTACCCTCATTTTGTATAATTTATGTCTGGTCGTAGAGCCTCCATTTTTATAACAATTCTTCATTTTGTTTATGCGGAAAGAGAAACCAATGTTAGGAAGTTAGGTGTGCTCACTGAGAGTTAAAGTAGCATTGCTTGCAGATCCTCACAGAAAACAAAAGAAAAAAGTGCACTATAACCAATCCCCAAGACACACACACACACACACACACACACACACACACACACACACACACACACACAAACAAAAAACCCAAGTACTTTTAGATTAGAAAATGATGAGGTCAGAGTGACGTCTCCAAATCTTAACCACTGCAACAAGTTGTATAGATGATCCCAGTTTCCTCCCTTGTTTATTAGCCCTTCTGACTACAGTAATGTCACAAATATTTACTTTATTGTCCAAAAATACCTTTTAAAGTGTTATCCTATTTTATGGCACAATTTGATATTGTGGAATAAATATATTAAACTAAGTGCACCCATGTATTGTGGCACAATTGGAACAAGATGTCTTTTAGACTAAAGAAAGAAGAACGTAAGGATATCTCTATATTGCAAGACTTATGCTATTTTCAAGTAACTTTGTTTTTTTCAGAATAAGACCCCATCATAATAAGAACTGGCAAGGATTGCTAAAGGCAAAAAATTAAGCACTGAAATTAAGTACGTTTGAAAATACATTCAACACTAGTTTATCATCATATAAAGATATTTATCAGAGTATATTCCTGACAATTGGTGGATAAAACCTCTAATTTTCAGACTTCTATCTTCTGATATACTTGGTACCATGAAAAACTGCACAAAGACTTGAAAGGTCATATTAAGTACATGGGGCCACATTATTTTGTTTATTGAGCAATTTGCCTTCAGTTTAGTTTTGCTTGTTGTGTTCTTATTGAGAACAGAGTTTCCAGTGTGATATATGATATATGATATATGATAGGTGATACACAGTATACAAATAGTCTCTTTTGTACTCAAATAATAGATTTCCCTCATTTTCTCTAGATCCGTAGACAGAATTGGATATGAACTTGCTTGTTTCCAATCTCATCATCATGATGGGAGCCTGAACACATTGCCTTCATTTCTTAGACTTCAATGTCTTAAAAATTGTTTTCTCCTATAGTTTTTTTCTTTCAAAAATGTTTTATTAATTATTTGAGGATTTCATAAAATGCATTGTGGTCATAATCATCCTTTTTTAACTCTTTCCAGATTCTCTACTACATGCTTTCTGACTCAACTTCAACTCTCTCTCTCTTTGTCTCTCTCTGTCTCTCTGTCTCTGTCTCTGTCTCTGTCTCTGTCTCTCTCTCTCTCTCTCTCTCTCTCTCTCTCTGTCTCTCTCTGTCTCCATTGAGTCCATATTGTATTGGTTAACTACTCCTGGAAATGTAGTCTGCCTTGAAGTGCGATTGATATGCTAAGTGTCCTATCATTAAGGAAACTGACTTTCCTTTTCCTAGAGTTTTCAAATGTGAATAGGTCTTAATTTAAGGATGAATTTTATTATCATTTCTCTTCCCTTATTCTTGGATCTCATCTGGCTCAAGCTTGTGCAGGTATTATGTATGCTGTCACAATTGCCATGAATTAATATGGGCAACAACCTGCTACATTTTGTCCAGAAAACAGTTTTCTTGAGATCACCCCTAACCCTGGCATTATCATTGTTCTGCTCCGTATTCTCCCTAGCAGGCTTTATTGAGAGTCAGGTATGTGTGTTATCTCATGGCTTAGGCATTAAATCTAATTAAAATGTGTTTAATTAATCCTATGACTTTTATGCCACTATCGCACTGATGAGTATCTCTTTCCCAGTTGGTAGTGAATGTAGCTCATAGAGTTCACAATTGGGTAAAATAGATGTCTACTTTTTTCCTTGGCAGCCTGTATAGGAACTTCCATCACAGTGGAAGATAGCCAGTGAGGATGACACTTCCTGTACAGTATCAGCAGGTTGTTTTTTAATATTATACTCAGTTACTGAATATAAACACGTCTTAGATTATTGTCTATTACTGTGATAAAACATGGCCAAGGCAACTTATAAAAGAAAGCACTAAATTTGGGACTTAGGGTTTAAGAGGGCTAGAATCTTCTACTATCATAGAGGGGAGAATGTCAAGAGGCTGGCATTGTAATGGAGTAATAGCAGAGATTTCACACACAGAAGAAAAAAAAGAACAACCTCTAAGGCAGAGAAAGCTAATTTGAAATAATGTGAATGCTTGAAATCTCAAAGTTCATACCCCTTCCAACAAGACCACATTTTCATATCCTTCTTAAACAGTTCCACTCATTTGGAACCAAGTATCCAAAATATATGAGATTTTCCAGGCTATTCTCATTGAAATCATCACAACATTGGAATAATTTCTGTTTATTTTTCTCACTTTTAATCTGATGGTAAGATTTAAGTAGGATGTATCTCTTGGTGGATCAGTTATCAGTTTATTACTATGTCTGCTTTTATCACTTCACTTCAGCATTCACCATCTTTATATACAGTAGTAGTGTAGAAACTTCTGTGGTTCCTTTTAAGGACGTGAAATTTAATTTCATTTATTAATAGTTTCTAAAATGAAAATCTTGTCATGTTTCTTTCATTCTTTTTTTTTTCCATTAGAACACCAACATCAAATGATAATTATTTTCTATGGTTATTTTTTCTGTTGCCATAGATCTGGTCTTTACCTCCAACTACTCAATGCATAAAGAAATATTTGACCTTAATCATTTTCTTAAGAGTCTAACAATGCAAACTATGGTCAGATATTTTACACAACACATTGATTGTTCTGCCCTTTCCCTAATATGCCTGTTGTTTTTCTGTCCATTCCCCATATTACTTACATAGGAATAGCTTATTATTTTCTAGACATTTTATCAGTTACAAATTGTCATAATAATGCCACAGAATAAACAAACAGACAGTTGGCACACCACCAGCAAAGCTGGGAATCTAAATGGGTCACCTGACCTTGGATGGACTTTTCTTTTTTTAATTTTTTATTGGTTATATTGTTTATTTACATTTCAAATGTTATTCCTCTTCCTGGTTTCCTCTCCAAAACCCGCTCTGACTACCACTCCACCTGCCTCCACAAGGGCGCTTCCCCACCCGCCCACTCACTCCCACCCTAATGCCCTAGCATTCCCTTATGCTGGGGTATCAAGCTTTCACAGAACCAAGGGCCTCCCCTCACTTTGATGCCAGATAAGGCCATCCTTTGCTACATATGCAACTGGAACCATGTGTATTCTTTGGTTGGTTTAGTCCCTGAGAACCATGAGGGATTTGGGTGGTTGATATTGTTGTTCTTCCTATAGTATTGCAAATCCTTCAGCTCCTTCAGTCCTTTCTCTTCCTCCATTGGGGTCCCCTTGCTCAGTCCAATGGTTGGCTGCAAGCATCTGCATCTGTATCTGTAATGCTCTAGCTGAGCCTCTCAGGCGATAACCATATCAGGCTCCTGTCAGCAAGCACTTCTTGGCATCAGGAATAGCGTCTGGGTTCGGTGGCTGCATATGGGATGGATCCCTTCAACTTAGATATCATCTAAGAAGGCCAATGTAATTCTTCTAAGCAATGTTTTTCATCATTTAATATGATAGCCTAGGCACATCCTCATGACAATAGTAAAGGACCTAAAGAGGACAAGGAAAACACAATATATCAAGACTGCTCAGAAACAGCTCACTGTCATATCTACCTTACCCCATTTACATAACAGGTAACATCACTTAAAAAAAATTCTCGGTCACATGATTCACGGAAAATGCAGGATTGAAGTGATTAACGAAATATTTCTGTCTTGCTTGTAATAGAGCATTTTCTGCTTCATTAAAATTAATTCTACATTACTTCTTCAATATTTTGAACATGAAGCCATAAGTTACTCAGATCCTTGTTTCAGAAAAGTGTAGTTAATAGTCATTAAAGATACCCATTGTTTTAGTATGTGGCAAAAAGCAGATATTATATATCTAATAAAAATATATACATATAACAGATGTGCAGCTTGGTCTTCATGTGGGTCCTACAACAGCTGGAAGAGGGGCTGTTCCTGACTCTGTTGCCTACGTATGGATCTTCTTCCCCTAACTGGGTTGCCTTGTCTGACTTCATTGGGAAAGGATGTACCTAGTTCAGCAGTGGCTTGATGTTCCAGTGTCATTGGTATAAAGGGGGCTTCCCTTTCTCTGAGGAGAAGGAGAAGGAGGATAAGGGAGGTGCTGTGTAATGAAGGGGCAGAGAGGAGAAGGGGGCTGTGATCAGGATGTAAAATGAATGAATAAATAAATAAATAAATAAATAAATAAATAAATAAATGCACATATATAAATATTTGAACATATGTAAATGTTTTTATAATTTATAAAACTAAGATTTTTAAGAAAATGTAAAAGTCTTCAGTACCTAATGCGTGGTTAAAAATGGTTATTTGTTATAGAAAAAAATAATAATTATAAAGACCAAGCATGTAACATCTTAGAAACTAAGTGAACAGGTAATTTACATGTCTATAAGAGATTGTTAATTTACATTTTTGCTGGTAAATAATTTCAGGATTATAATTTTCAGCCATGCCTTTGAAAATTGTGTCATTGATTCAGTTAATTTTCATTGTATCTATAATAGGCAATCACTTATGAAAATAAACAGGTATCACTGTTTATTCTTTTAATGATCAGTACTTAGTTTCTGCATGAAAAATATAGGCCAATTTTATAAGTCTTTGTCTCACACAAGTAAAGTATTCTCCCCAGTAATCAGAAGATACAGCTTACATGGAAGTAAGCTGTTAATACAGCCTCTTTCCCTTCTCGGCTATCAGACAAAATGATGAATGACTGAACGTACCCTAGAGTGCATTCACAACACTGTCGCATACTGATACAAGACCTATTGGTGGTCTGGAGCAGATGTAATTTCTGTCTTGAATTTAGATATGACTTGACTTAGAAAAATAAGCCACTGCTGAAAGAAGTTTATGTTGCATGTGGTTTGAGTTATTAGTGTAGTGTGCCTTATAAAGGATTTTAAATGCTTATTACTTTTTTGGACACATTCCCTCTTCTTCTACTTCAATAGAGTTCAGATGTGTTATTTTGTGTATTTGTTTAAGTTAAATAAATAAGATTGCTTCCAACATGTTTCATATTAATAAACAAAGAGAAATTGTCTAGCGTTGGCATGTGGTTGGATGCTAGGTACATTTTATATATGTGTAATCAGTTATAAAAGCTGCATTGATCACTGTTTCTAGCCTGTCTTGGGAGAGGTGCGGAAAATGAGAATTCTCTATAATGGTGAGAACAGGATGAATTTTCACAAACTTAGAATATTAAGTATCACTTAGATACTAGGAGATAGTATCTAGAAGAGATAAAAATGGCAACAGATTTTAACTACATTTAGAACACTATTAAACCATAAAGTATACAAAAATTAATCTTTTCCATCTTTTTAGGATGACTGAATAAAAATCACATGAATATTATTGAAGAGATAAAATATCAGACTACTTGTTTGTAGATATATGTGTGTGTATATATATATGTATATATACATATATGTATATATAACACATTCTATAAAGATATAACCAAGTACCCAGAAAACATTGAGCAGAAGATACAAAATAATTAATCTTGATAATTTTTGAATGTTTCTCTCTGTTTACATACCTCCTGTATATAACAAGGTGGATATATCACACAGAGTTCCTATCTTCAATGGCTTCAGGAGAGGGAGATCACTTATCAGTAAAAGTTAGTGACCATCACCTTATTCTTTTTTTTATTACCTTCTCTATTGATTATTTTATTCTAGTAAATATATTTCTTCCTTAAAACAATAAAGCAATAAATGATGCAGAAGAATGAAGAATCTTTAACTTGTTAGGCTATTTACTAGATGGTCTACCTGAATGATTGGCTAGATGGTTGAAACTACAGAAAATTATTGTGGGATATTAAAGAATCAGTTCTGATTTATTATACTGATGGCTGACATCTGATTAGGTCTGATCTGTCTAATTAGATAGTAATTGATTTCTTCCTCTCTCCATTTTTTGATACACTTCTATAGCTTTAAGCCCTTTTAAAAATTTATTTATTTTTATTCTTTAATCCTCTTTTACAGTCCAGATTGCATTGCATTCCCAGTCTACCCACCTCCAACAGCTCCCTATACCATACCTCCTCTCTCCCACTTCCTGTTCTCATCTCCACGAGGATGTCCCCACCCCCACCCCCACCCTATCAGGCCTCTCCACGCTCTGGGCCCTCAAGTCTCTTGTAGGTTAGGTGCATCTTGTCTCACTGAGAACAAAACAGGCAGTTCTCTGCTGTATATGTGTCAGGGGCTCATATCACCTGGTGTATGCTGCCTGGTTGGTAGCTCAGTGTCCGAGAAATCTTGGGGTTCCAGGTCAGTTGAGACCACTGGTCTTCCCTTACTATGCTGTAATATGCTTGCAGACAAGAGCCTAGCAGACTGCCCTCTGACAGGCCCAACAAGCAGCTGAAAGAGTCAGATGCAGATACTAGCACCCAGCCAATGGACAGAAGCTGAGGTCCCCTGCGGTTGAATTGAAAGAAAGCTGGTTTAAGCCCTTTTTAAAACATTTGCAGCTTTTGAGAGCATTCCATTTAAGTTAGGGAATATCTGAAAAGATAAATTGGCTGTGTTCAAAAAACAAACAAACAAACAAATCACTATTTTACTTATTGTTTTAAGCCATTGTAGACTTTTCAAAAATGTTATATTCCCAACATGGCTCACACTTACATAATGTTACTTAGGATCCTTAGTGTTTTCTTTAAGATAAGAGAAATATTGATAATTATAGAATTCAGATCCTGGGTGTCTTTGAACCCTGCAATTTTTTCTAACCCTTCTAAGTTTTAAAACTATGGAGCCTTATTGCCTGTGCTGCATCCTCTTCAACTGCATTGTCATTGTATATTTTTTAATTGAGTGGTACATCTTATATAGAGGATAGTCTAAGGCAGGAGCAAGAGATGGAGATTAGTCAGCAAGAAAAATACAGAGACAACAAAGTAAAAGCAGAGGCTGAATACAGAGGAGATTACAGAATAAGTCAGGATGGCTGTGACACCATAGAATATTGCTGATGTAGAACTGAGAGGAAGCAGAAAAAATATCCACATGATAAGGGGTCGGTTATTGTTTTAACTTCTTACATTTATCTAACTTAAGTATTTCAATGAATGATTGCCTAGACACAGTAGAATTAGCTATCATGTTTTAAAATTTTGTTTCGGGTTGAAAATTTAACCCATAGATTCATTTAGTGTCTTTATAAAGTGGCCACTATTATCATCAACTCAGGAAATGGCAGGGAATTGATGTGTTGTGTTCTCGTATAATTAGCATGCTATAGGGCAAGAATATGAACTCAATAAAGCTGGCTTTCGAGTCTCAGGACTGAGACATTCTGCCAGGAAACATCTTTGTTCTGGTTCTCTATCACTGGCCTCCAGACAACTGTTAACTTTTACACTGGCGAGCAGGTGTTTTGACTACCTGAGCCAGATCTCTGCACAACGCAGACTAAAAGGAGGCAGCGGCATGATTGAACCTATTCATGTTCAAGTCATGAGTATTAGTTTGTAAGCCTTTCCAAAATTGTTTGCATGTTTTTTAAAGGAGATGCTTGAGGAAAACATAAAATTAACACTGAATCCATGAACTATTTGATTCTGTGAAACCATCCATTGAAATAGTTTGGAAGTGTGGAAGGAAATATTTTTCAAGTAGAAGTGACTATCCATTAAATAAAACTTTTGCCTATTTATTTGCTAAATAACCCTGCTGCTTCTATATAGCAAACTGACTTCTCTATTTTCCAAACCATTTTTTAAAATTTCACATTACTACTTTCTCACTACTTTTCTCAAGTCTGTAGTGAATATAGTGAACAGATATGGAGAATGTTAAAGAAATTACAGTCACTTGAGTGGACCATATATACTGATTCACAAGTGTTGTACACAAATAATGTGCATAGAAAACTGAATTAATTGACTAGGTTTTGATTATGTCTGTATTTCTTAACTTCTTACATGAACAGTATTTTAGAACCACTATATACATTAGTGGAATTAAGTATTCTCATTGAAATCCTTATCAAAAATAAAATATATATGTTAAATAATTCAACAAATACAAATTAATAATGCATATCATATTAAATTGCCTTATATTCTGGGTGAAATCATGTTAAGTCCTGAAATATTTTAGCTTTAGTCCATCTTTGTATGCATATGTAGTCTTTTGATATCCTTAAATGTAATCATTCAAGCCTATTTTAGTTAGGTGTAAGTAGTTTAAAATGGAAATGCTAAAGTCATGGTGTTGACAGAGTCTAGAGAGAATCCATTTGTGGAAAAATCTGTTTTAAAATAATTTCATAAAAGATTTTTTTTCTTCTCTTTAAAAGTTTTTTGGCAAAACTTTCAATAACTTTTAGCAATACCAACGTTACCAAAATTTCCCTAACTTGAATGATAAGACATAGAAAGTTGTATCCTGGAAAGCAAATAAACCCATATGCTCAATTCTAGTGAGCTCTCCCATCCAAATTCCCTTCTGCTTTGCCCCACTGTAGAGCAGGTCTGCACTGAGAATGTCCTTCAGAATGTGAAATTACCCCATGGTATTGTCAAGCACTCAAGAGGATGTTATGGATGTGGTCGTTTATCCTGATTGTCTGCTGGATCTGATAGAATCTTCAAATTAGAAAAGAAAAATCACCATCAGTATGTAGCACTATATTTGATCTAGTGGATTTAAGAAGTGGGTGCCAAATCTCCCTTTCATTTCAAGCAAGACAGTAAATCTAAAAGTTAAAATGAAGATAAACAGAAGTTAATTTTTAAACACATGATTTTTGTCATGGGAACATTGTACCAGAAATTCGGTTTATAAGACCAGTAAAATTTCCAGTACAACCTTCTTGGTTCTTTTGTTTGTAAAATTCAAAAGCGTTGCATCATTGATTCAAAAATCCCCTAAAATGTATAATTGGAAAAACATTCTGAAAATTAAAATGCTTATATACTTTTACCCATCCATTACCACTGAGGTGTTAAAATAATTTATTCCATTATATTAACAATTGTTTGATGCATTGAAAGATAATTTGCCATGTAATTTTGTTAAACCTAAAACTGTAGCATATTTTCTTGATAATATCATTAATATATCAAGAGTAAATAAAATGTTTAGTGGTAGGCACATTAATTATCGCCTTCATCTATCGGTGTTTAAAACTTAGAAATAATTAAATGTGCTTTAATAAGGTATGGTTCTGAGAATGCAAGATCGTTTATGAATTGCTAGAGGTGCATGGAACTGCGTTTCCCCTGAGAGACGAAATTTATGCCTAACACCCCGCTGATTGTTCAGAAGGTAAAGAACCAATAGCGGCATGTACAGAGGTTTAATTTAAAGTGTGTTTCTCACTAGGCTGCTCACAACACTTAATTAAACTCTGCTGTTTTGGCAATGACAAATGCTAGAGTACAGAAGGAGCCCGAGTCACGGTGACTGAGACGCTTTCGTAATTTCTTTCATGTGCTCTGGCAGCCAGATCCAGGTCAGAAAGAAAGCGAGCATAAAAGATGTATTTAAGGTATTTGGACAAAGTTGCTAGTTTTAAGAATCTATTTCCAGTGTTTGAAATGTTGCTTTATATAAAAGATTTTAAGTCCTGAGGTGTTGTGGGAAATATGCCACATGACAGGGAAAACCCATTTACAATGCGTTTAAAGTCATTATGCACGGTGAAAATTTTCTTTTTAATTAACAGTTAGAAAACATGTAATAATTCAAATTTACACAGATACAGAGAGATTTTACTTCTAGGAACATCTTCCAACTATACTTTATGTAGTTCATACTATAGATAGGTTTATTTCTGAAAAAACACTCCAAATTGAGGAAGTCTACTATTTAGTTAAAACTTTTAAAAGATCCCAACATTTCTCTTTATGTGACAGTAACTGTAAAATGAAGTATAAGTGAGTGACCTTTGCTTTCAAAATCATTTCTCTTGAAACAGTTTCAAAGATGTCTGTATGATTCCTCTGCATAAAATTCTTGACTCTTATTTTAAGGGTTCATATGAAGATCTACACTGTAAGGAAGCTGAGATGTGTTTTCATATTTTTTTTTAATCTCATAGAGGTCCCAAAACTAGAACCAATAAACTATTGAAGACAATAACAAAAGTAGCCAATATTTATTGAACGTTTACAAGATGGCAGAGGTCATTTGAGCTTGTGAATATGAATAACTCACCCAGTTTCCAAGGCAATGTGTGCATTCATTACTTCATATGTCCACTTTAAATACTGGAAAGCTGATAGCGAGAGAAATTGGGAGGTGTATGCGATGCACATCTTGTTTTGAAGACATCAAGGGTTTCAGATTATGGAGTCTATCTCTTAAAATTATATTTAATACACTATCCTGACCAGTTGGATGACACAAATTGGAATCATAGAAATCAAAATTAGACCAAGGGCCAAGTGAATCACACTGGGTAGTGGTTTTCTTTCTTACCACAAGACCTTTACTCTTCCTTACATATTTATATTGCTGCACTAAATTTAGACATTTTCCAATTCCTGTTAGGTACAGAAGGCGCAGGCTGGAAAAGTCACAGAACTGCGTGTTACTGCAGTGTTGATAAATGATAGAATTAAAGCCATGCAAAGCTTAGTTTATCCAGGAACTGTTTCTTAGCATACCCATTTTTGTTGCTTGTTTTGTTTTGTTCTTGTTGCTTGATTGCCACCATATCTCTCAAAAGCAAATATGTGACAATTCCAACAACAGAAGGTAAGGTTCACCCACCATTGCATTCTTGTATGGTAGTGTTAAAAAATCCTGACAGATGACAGATTCAATGTTCTGTGCTAAAGGTTTATATTGAAAATAGTTCAAAATATCTGTCCTACATATTTTCCTGAACTCATATTCTTTTCTAACTGTTGCCATAATTCCAAATGCATTAATTTTAGACTGAAAGATTATACAAAGATTTTCAGAGAATGAAGATTATAATTTGGGGTATATATCTCAGGAGTTGAGTTCTTGCTTGTCACTAAGGAGACTTTATTTTTAAACTCTCATACTAACTAAAATATTAAATATAAACAAATGACAAAAACAAAGAATGTAATCTTCATTATGTAGTGGGTGTCATTCATTCCTTACATGAAGCTCCCCTGGGTAGAAAATACCAATGTTGCAAGGCAAATTTCTCATATTTATATACTTCCCATAATAACTACTTTTTCAGTTTATTTCAGCTGGGGAATCTGCAAAACATGTTACTGCTTGGGACTGACTGTTATGGTAACATTCAATTTTCTATGAGAGAATAAAATTAAAAGTGAAAATATAATTAGTCCATTTGGTGTCTGAATTGGGATATTCTTGATTAAGCTGTTTTTAAAACTCTATAATAGATGCATTAAGCCAAATGAGATGTTAGAACTTTAATGTATGCAGAAAAAAATCACTGAACTCTAGAATAATGACTAAAATTGTCTTTGATCTCAAGCAGTCAGGACACATAGTGTAAAGAGAACGAGTCACTGATCTCATTCTTTGTGAAATATGTTGCACATTGAACCTCGTGAATTCTCCAATATAATATATTAAAAGTACCATGGTTGAAATTTCATGGCTAGAACTTGTGCACAACGTCTAGAAAAAAAGTAAAACATAAAATTCACACCTCAAGGGAACATTAGTCCCTTTCACCAGCAGAAGGAACCTATTTTCTTTTGTTTTATTAGTATGAAAGAGATTTGACCAAGGCCAAAAAAAAAAAAATGTTATTTGGCAGAATTTATGCCTTTTTTCTTAGTGTCTCAGTAAAGTATTTTGATCAAGTGATATGTTTCTCCAATTGACTTCTCAAGCCTTCCTTTTATCTATGTAATTTTCAGTATTTGGAAATCACTATACTCACACTGTAACTTACTTTACTCATTGTAAAGGTGATGCTTTCCCCCCCTCAGGTAAGAATCTTTTGTTTTGACCTTAATGATGCCTTCCTACAGATGTACTAGTGATGAGCCCATCAGAATTATGCTCTCTACTTTCTTCATTTCAGAGCTGAGCTATCTTCCCAGCACAATACATTTTTGAGATGTCTATATTTTTCATGTATATTTATTTATTCTATATCCTGTTTTAAGTAACAAATCTTTGGCTATGACAAAAATCTCATTTGTTCCCCACTAAACCTTCAGCTCTGGAATAATGGTTGGCATTTAAATTGCTTGGAAAGTTTTTACTGAAAGAAAATTTAATGAGTAAGTGGATTAAAATGCTCAAGCTACCTCAGTGTTTATTTTTCTACTACCATGAAGGGAATTTTACAATTGTTAGCACATTTAGCCTATGTAAGATAGACTCACTCCCTGCTCCCCAATGGGGAAAAGCTCATTTGAAACATAAAACCCCCATATCTGAGATTACCAACTACAATCTCCTTATAGTTTAAGAAGTATTTCTCTACAACAGGAAACACAGATTCGAGAGATGATATTTTTAATGTTACATTTTTATTTACTTTTGTGGGTATGTCTGAGAAGGTATGGGGCATGGAACATGTGCATGACACCATGTATATGTGGAAGTCAGAGGACAACTTGTAGAAATTAAGTTTTTCCTTCCGTGGTACGAGGTCTTGCAATGAAACTCAAGCCACCAGGCATCCTGATCTTTGAGGACATCTTACTGGTTCCAGGATAGTAATTTATTTAGTTATTTTATTTTTTTCCTTTTATTGGAAATAGATTATTTTCTTATACAATATATCTTGATTGTTTCCCCTTCCTACTTTCCTCTTGTCTCCTCCCTTGCACCGCTCTCCTCTGTATCCATTCCCACTCTGTCTCTCATTAGAAAAGAACAGGCTTCCAACACAACCAAACATGGCATAATAAAATGTAATAAGATTTAAAAAAAAACCCTATCATATTCATGTTGTACATGGCAACCCAACAGGAGGAAAAGCATCCCAAAAGGAGACACAAAGAAAGAGACCCACTTGTTCTCATAGTCAAGAGTCCCATAAAAATAATAAGCTAATAGCTATAATATATAAATAAAGGATTTGAGGGAGAACCATGTAGCCCCTGTCCTTGTTGTTTACAGTTCTAAGAAAAATATCAATCAAATGACTCCTAAGGATATTCTGTATATTCATATATAAGTGTCCTAGCCAGTCATCATCAGAGAGGCTTCCTCTGATAGGAACAGATGCAGAGACTGACAGCCAGACATGATGGTGTGAGAGAGTCTAAGTAGAAGGTTTCCATCAAATCCTTCCGCTTAAAGCTTAGGGACTCCAGTGGAAGAGGAAGTGGAAAGATTGGAAGAATCAGAGCAGGTGGAAGATACCAGAAGAATGAGACCCTCTGAATTAACTAAGCAAGGCTTAAATAAGCTCCAAGATAGTAACTTATGTAACAAAGTACCAACATGCTCATGTTCATTTTGATGAATAACCATGCACTATTAGATACATTCTAGCATCTCTGAGGCTACAATAACATTGCAAACCAATGAATAAATAGAATAGGATTTTTTAATAATAATTTCATACTATAAAATTGTTTCATTTGTTTTAGTTTTGTTTGATTTCAGGAATACTCATTAATGCTTGTTCAAATCCTCCCCATTCATTTTATCTTCTCTACTGCAAATATGAGCAAATAGAAGGAAAATGGTAATGAAGAAATTGTGGTAGTTACAGTTCATTATTCCTGTCAGCAACTAAAAGACCCTTTGTCTCCAGCTTTTCCAGATTTATACTCCCCTAGGTCTTCCAGAAAGGTGAATGGCGTTGAAAAATCAAAGCATCCCTCTCTCCTTTATCTTCTTCAACACTCAAAATAAACTTAAGTCACAATGGGATCTTAGTGAAATTCACTTGTCTGGACACTCAAATCTCTCTGTTCACATCCCATCACTTTCCTCGTAGTGGTCAGATAGCACACTCAGTAATGAAGGCTAAACTTCATGTCCTCAACATTTAAAGAAGCAATTCAAAGCAGATAGTGAGCAATTCAGCCCACACCTATTTATGCTTGTCATTTATTTTAAAACTGTAATGCTAAAACCAGACCATTTTAAATGGTAGATAAAAGGCAGTGAAATTGATGAATGACTCTTGGCAAGTACAGTAGAGTTTCCGTGGGGCTTTATACATTATTGACACTGTCAGTGATTTCGGTGATTGTGGCTACAGCTGGGATGTTATTATTGCCATGTTGCTGTACTTCTGTTGGGAGGCTATTCCGTGGTCACAGCTGGAAGTGTTAGTGGCATTTGATGTTCATGACCTGCAGTAATTGTACCATTTTATAAGAGGAGTTCAAGAAATCCATAGTCAAGAATTAAGCTGTACCGGACCAAGTGACTTAACACTGGTAGGAAAGGGAATGAGCAGGAGTGGCCTCAGTCAGAATTCAATAGTTGCCACTAGAGAATGAGCAGGTCGTTATGAGGGTAATGTAATTGGACAATGGCGCCAATCTGCACAGGAGTCTGGGGTTGCTGTGTTGGCACTGACACATTTTCTTCAAGGCAGTCTTGGGTAGGGAATTTTGTATGCCTTTAAGGCCAAGTGAATTCTATTCCACAAAAGCATTGTGTGATGAATAGCCCTTTTACTTTCTCTGAATTTGTTTTACAGATTATAAAAATAATACATGTTCATTATGGATAATGTGCACAATACAACCAAGGATAGAAAATAAATTTAAAACCACATTTAGTCTTATTGTGCAGACATAACCAATTTTAATATTTCCCCAGATAAATTTCTAAAATATATACATATGTATTTTGTGTTTATATGTAAATGTATACATGTACATATGAAGAAAATTAAATGAATTCTATATGTGTAATTTTTTTTTACTTTTTAATTTTGTCTTTTTACATTTAAAAGTAGGTATTAAGCAATCAATTTCATTATAACTTTTGGTTATCTAATCTCAACCATGAAATATGGTAGTCTTGTAAACCAGAAACTCTATATTCTCAAATCTTTCACTGAAAATCAAGCATTATTAATGGTGTATGGCAATTACCAACATGGACTGCCTCGCCAGTATATTATTGTTGTGCTTGTTGATGATGTTGTTTTTCTCTATAAAAAAACAAACATAAAGTTAAGGAAAAGATTGAGATTTTGTAGTGAGGAAAGTAACCAACGTGGTTAATGAATGCACTTTTCATTTATGAATGGGCAAGGATCCACCTGTGCACTGTATGCTATCTTATGAGCACACCAAATAATAGGCCAGACAAGCATTTTGTCCCATCACCATTGAGCCAGAACAATATGGTCCTCTGTTTTGCAAGATATTAGTTATCTTTTGAACACTGTAGTCCACTCTCCTCTGTTTCTCCATAATTATGAACAATTAATTTTACCTAAGTTCTCACCAGCACTAAGACTTTCTATAGCGCATATGATCTCTCTACTGATCTATGATAGTAGACCCTCTGTTATTCTCACTGCCTTTTTTTTGACACTTTTACAAAATTGTCTTTTATTCTGACAACTTCATGCATGTATTTTTCACTTCTTACTATCCTCATCCACCCTACTGTCCCTAATGAAACTGTTCTTCTCATCAATTCTTCCTCTAACTTTGATGTTGTTTGTGAATGTGTGGCATATTGAGTTCAGTTAGGCTTGCTTATATCAGCATGGTTGAGAAATTATGCACTTGACTATGGGCAACCTAGTCATCAATGCACTGCTAACGAAGGAGACAACCTTTCTCTGAGCCACCACTAAAGATCAATAATTCTTCAGCAAAGTATAGAACCTTATGAATTCTTCCTTCATCCACAATCAAATATATGTGGGCCCACTCTTGTGTAGATCTTGTAAGGATAATCATAGCTCAGTGAATACACAAATGCCACATCTAGGCCATGTCCAAAAAGCATGGTTATGTAACTATTTTCCCATTTTTAACTTACTCTATTTTTTCTTCGGCCCCCTCCGCCAGGATGTTTCTTGAAACTTGGAAGATATTATATAAAAGACCCACTTTGGGCTCAGTATTCCACTATCTCTTATTATTGACATTCTCTACTGTAACCACTACCCACTTCTATTAGAACCTTCAACCAAGGATGAGGGCAGCAGAGGGCCAAGCTTGTAGGGCAGCCACCAATACAGCCAGGAAGTGGTTAGTTACCTACCACATAATGTTTATGTCACCACTGCACCAATGCGTGTATATTGTCAGGATGGTCATTAGTGCATTTCATAGAGTTAACAGTTGGGTAAGAGTGTTGATGACTTTTCTCCCTCAGCAGACTGCATAGAGCAACTGGAACACATTTGGTCCTGTTTTTGTTTATCTCTTTTTGGATATATTGTTTGTTTGTTTTTTTATAGGCATAAACTAAGCATACAGCTGAATCTTTCTCAGCCTTGTGTCCCCAGAGTTCACAACTGATCCTTAGGAGACATGAGTAATGTAAAGCCAAATTGGGAATTAAAGAACTTCACCAGGCTCGGGATGGCTAGATATTTGGTCAGATATTATTGTGACTGTCTCCATATAACACTTCTTGAAGAGATTTACAATTGAGTGGATATACAGTAAAGTTATTGCCTTCTCTAAGGTGAATGACCTTCATCTAATTAGTTGAAAGCTTGTATTAGGCTGATTCTCCTTAACTTAGAGACCAGGAACATAACTCTGCACGTGGCTGGACAGTGGCCTTTTCCTGCCTCTGTACTTGGACTTAATCATTCCTTCTTCTTGACTTTTGAGTTTCCTAGCTTCAGGTTGAAAACTCCACAATCATTCTGTTTACTGAAGATTTCAACTTAAATATTGACCACAACACTGGACTTTTAGGTCTTTGGCTTGCCATCTGCCGATCTCAAAATTTGTGAATTCCAATATTTGTGTGAGCAAATTTTCTTTTCTTCTTCTTCTTCTTCTTCTTCTTCTTCTTCTTCTTCTTCTTCTTCTTCTTCTTCTTCTTCTTCTTCTTCTTCTTCTTCTTCTTCTTCTTCTTCTTCTTCTTCTTCTTCTT
>CM052701.1:111016189-111255210 GCA_028551405.1 Uromys caudimaculatus
ATATATATATATATGTATATATATTTCTATAAGTCTAATGTGGCTTCCACTGTATCCTATTGTAATGTAGTGCTTTTGTATTGTAAAACATAAATACATGTATATCTTCATATAGGGCAGACACATAGTTACCTGCCTAATGGCAAAACATGAGGATATGCCATGCCTTTTTTACTTTTTTTTTCTGTTTATTTTTTATTTTTTGATACTTTATTTACATTTCCAATAAAGACTTGCTTTCTTTGCGATGATTCTTACTTTACCCCTATCCCTTTAGTGTAACCCCTCTTTGCCCATCTCCCACACACAGCAGTGAAGGGTAGTAACCCTTGCAGATTGTGCACCTGAAATAATTGATGACTGAGTGAAACATACAGCAGGTGTTAGGACACATGCAAATTTTGACAACCAGGGGTATTGTGGTGGAGACAGAAGATTTGCTGGTATATTAGTCTCAAGGATAAAGTGAATGCACTGTCAAATGGGATGGCTATTCACAGGCCTGATATCATGAACTATTTCTTAGTAGAGTTAACTATTTACTGTCACTGCTACTAATGAAAGTTATGCAGAGATACCATGTCTCCATACTGCTTGGGTCCCAGAAACCTGACCGGGGTTATGGGGGAATTAAGAAAGAAAAGACATATTGGCACATGTACAGAAAACCTGGGGTCATGTGGGTTGTTTCCACTCTGAAGGCATGGCACTAAGGAGCAACAATGGAGAACCTCATAAATTTAATTATGTAGGGCAAGCGGTTGAGTGGTGGTAATAGTGGTGGAATTAGCGAAACTCAATAAGAGGTCTCTGTAAGACATCTATGAAGGAGGGCGACTCTTCAGCTATAAACATCTGGGAAGAGGACATTGCACACTGATCAATAATTCTTAAGTACTCATGCTTGGACCAGAGGAAGGCTTTATCATTCTGAGCCTGACCCCAGCAGGGCTTTGCTACTTTTATAGTTCTGAGATATTGGTCCTTGACATGGCTGTGCCCCTGTCAACAGAATTCATTTACTCAGATTTTCATCTACTCTTTGTAAAATTATTTTTTAGATTATAGCATAATTACATCATTCACTGGCTCTTCTTTCTTCCCCCCCACGCAGTTTTAAGTACTCCCTTGGTCTTTGTGTGTGTATGTGTGTGTGTGTGTGTGTGTGTGTGTGTGTGTGTGTTAACAGTTTGGTCTATGTAATGTTATTTGTATGCATGTTTTCAGGGTTGACAACTTGCTGTTGCATAACCAACTGGCACAGTCTTGACTGGGAAACAATATCCCACTCTCAGAATTCCTTAGTTGCCTATGGTTCTTTGTCTAGGACTGAGACCTCATATGCTTTCATGATGCTCTCTGTCTTTAAAGACTGAGGCTCACAATCAAAACTGCTTCTGCTTTTGACACATTCCGTTCATTCAAGGCTCCTTCAGCTCTCCCAACTGAGTTCTGTATATATGATAACCACTTTGAAAAAAATAACAGTATGAAACTGATTATATTTGATCCTCTTCTGCCTGGGGCTGGCAAGGATTTGTCTAGGCAGAACTGAAGAAAAAGTGCTGAAGTTCTTTCTCCTCACATTACCCAAGGACTTGCAGTTTAATTATATTACTGTCAAGCAGTCTGCATAATCCAGTAGAGTTTCCTGTTAAAAATTCAGGTTAAGGACTGGCAATATGGCTCAGCAATTAAGAGTGCTTCCTGTGAACATGATCTGGAATAGGACAGAGGGAAAAGACCCTGAATTTGAATTGTGACCTCAGCCCAAGCTATGGACATGCCTTCAATTCTTCAGATTACAACTGGCTGGTACACAGAATAGGCATTTGTGAAGTGTGGGAATGAGTTGCAATTTCAGGATGCAGCAGGCTTGTTGCTTTCTTCTCTGCATTTCAGTAAAAGCCCAATCTTTACTGTGATACAGGTACTTCCTTGGCATCTTACTGAAACTTCATTACAGTAAAGCCATTATGTAAAGAAAACTAAAATTGTATTACCAACCATTTCTTTTATTATTATTTTATTTATTTATATTCTAGTCATTGCACCCCCATTTCTGTCCCCCCTCCCACAGTTCTTCAGCCCATCCTTCTTTTTGCTTCTGAGGCAGTGCCCCCTACCGGATCTTCCCCTCCCTGGGGCCTCAAGTCTCTCCAGGATTAAGTTCATCTTCTCCTACTGAGGCCTGAGCAGGCAGACCTCTACTATATTTGTGCCAAGGGTCTCAGACCTGCCCTTGTATGCTCCTGGTTGGTGACTCAGTCTCAGGGAGCTCCCAGGGTCTGGGTTACTTGAGACTGCTGGTCTTCCTATGGGGTTACTCTCCCCTTCAGCTTCTTCAATTCTCCTAATTTAACCATAGGGGTCCCTGACTTCAATCCAATGGTTGATTGTATGTATTTGCTTCTGTCTCAGTCAGCTGCTGGTAGGGCCTCTCAGAGGATAGCCATGACAGGCCCCTGTCTGTAAGCACTTCATGACATCAGTAAGAGTGTCAAGCCTTGGTGACCCCCATGAGATGGATCCCAAGTTGGGCTACTCATTGGATTGCCATTCCTTCGGTCTCTTCTCCATTTTTGTCCCTACAACTCTTTTAGACAGGAACAATTTTGGGTCAGAAATTTTGTTTGTGGGCTGGTAATGCTATTTCTCCTCTTCAGGCCCAGTTTATATACTGGAGGTGTACTCTTTGAGTTCCCTCTCACCAATGTTGGGCATTTTTAGCTAATGTCACCCCCATTAAGTCCTTAGAGTCTCTCACCTCCTGGGTCTCTGGTATTGTCTAGAGGGTCCCTCTTCTCACCCTCCCCATGCTGTTTATCTTCACTCATTCCCTTGGCTCTCTGGACATCTCTCCTGTGGTCTCCCCATACCTCACCACGATCCCCCTTTCCCTCCCCTTCACCTCTCCAATACAGGTTCCTCCCTCTGCCTCCCATGATTATTTCCTTCTCTGTCTAAGTGGAATTGAAGCATCCTCACTAGGGCTTTCTGCTTGATACACTTCTTATGGTCTGTTGGTTGTACCCTCAGTAGTCTGTACTTTTTGGCTAATATTCACTTATCAGTGAGCACATATGATGCATGAATTTTGTGATGCAATGGATTTGAAAAAGATCATGCTTGCATATTAAAATATATTTAAGTAAGTTTAGGTGGAAAAAGAGCAGAAAATTTTAAACGAAACTTATAATACCTGAAAATTACCAGAAAAAGTAATTGTTTTAAATCGTAATACAAAGAATAGGAAAATAACCTTCTTTTGTAGGAGTTTTGACCATGTAGAGACAAATTTATATTGTATTGAGAGAGGCACATGGTGCAGAAAGCTTAAGTTTTTCATGCAAAACCACTCTTCCTTTCCCACTGAAAAATCCACATCTGGCACGTGGCTTCCTACAGAAGTCAGATTTCAATGCTGCTTAGCCATGTGACTGGTTCAGCTGTTACCAATGAGGTTTTAACAGATTTCAGTTTTCCTCTGCCTCTCCCTAAAGTCTGAAATGTACCCAGTGATCCCTGAATTTGACACCTGTATTTTAGCTACACATGCTAAAATGCCAGCCAGTGAGTCTGCATACTGCATACTGCATGCAGTATGATATGATTCTGAATATTCATAAAGAGCACATGCCCACTCTAAGCCAGCTTATCCATGTTGGAATTATTGTATGAGGAAAGAATAACATTATTCATGCGCGTGTGTGTGTCCATGTGTATGCGTCCCTGTGTGCACTTGCATACCATATCATGTATGTGGAAGTCAGAGGACAACTTGTGGAGTCAGTTCTTTGCATCCATCCTCGTGTGGTTTACAGGTATGAAACTCAAGGTTTTGAGTCCTAGTGTGATTTTTGCATGTGTGTATTGTGTGATATTTGTATGTATATATGTATGTGCATGCTTGGATGTGTGAGTGCAGGTCTACAGGCAACCACAAGTGTCAGTCTTCAACTTTCAACATAGTTGAGACAGTCTTTGTTCAGTGCTATATATCACATCTTGCAGGCTTCTGAAGATTCTCCTGCTTCCATCTCCAGTCTTGCTGTAGAAGAGCTGGGATTACAGGTGCATACTATGATACCCAGGGTGGTATGGGTCCTGGGGATTGTACTCAGGTCTTCACACCTGTACATTCAGCACTTTACCCACCGTTCACCGAGCCATTCTCCCAGTCCCTTAATCAGTGTATGTTATAACATCCATGCATCTCAGATTTTAATCAACTGGATCATGGTTTATGATATCTTAATCTGTTGTTCAATTTGCCATGTAAGCATTTTGTCAGGAAATTCTGTGTCTTTGTTTAAAAGGAAAACTGCAGTACAATTTTTGTGTGTGTGTCCTTATTTGCATTTGGTATTGAAGTAATGCTGAATTCATAGAGTGATTTTGGTAGTTTTTATTCCTCTTATATTTTATGAAGTATTACCAGAATATTCAAATTCATTTCTAATTAAGGATAGAGTAGAATTCAACACTGAAATCATCTCATTCTAGGGTTTTCTTTGCTTGGTGATTGTTATCCATTTTTATTCCCCATTTAATATAGGTCAGATTGAATTGTTTAAATTTTTAGGTTACATTTATCAAGAATTTCTCCTAGAAATACATTTCTTTTGACATTTCCTTTTTAAAAGAATATAACTTTTCCAATATTCCCACAATGGATTAGTAATCTTTTGTTATATCCTGTTCCATCTCAAACTTAGTTTGGCTCAAGGGTTAGCATTAAGTGATTTTCTTTTTCTTCAAAACGTAACTCTTAGTTTTATTGATTATTTGTAATTTGTATCTTAATTCTTTAATATCTGCTCTTATCATTCTTTTAAATTGAAAAGAGATTCTTTCCTTCAATCAACATATTCTGGCCACTCTTTTCCCTCCTTCTGTTTCTTGCAGCTCTTCCCTTCTTCCCTAGATCCACTCTCCCTTCCCCATTTCCCTTCAGAAAAGAGCAGCCTCCAAGAGACAACAATCAAACACAACAAAACAAGATATAATAAGACAAGGCAAAATCCATCATTTTGATGCTGGAGACGACAACCCATAGGATAAAAATAGTCCCAAGAGCAGGCAACAGAGTCAGAGATACATTCATTCCCACTATTACGAGTCCTACAAAGACACCAAGCTAACAGCCTTAACAAATATGTAGAGGAACTGATGCAGCCCCTTTCAGGCCCCATGCTTGCTGCTTCTGTCTTTGAGAGCTCATTTGAGCCCTGATTCAGTGAGCCATGTTATCCTGGTGTCCTCTATCCACTCTGACTCCTACAATCCTTCCTCCCCTTCCCTGAGATTTGAGGGAAAGGATCCAATGGAGACTTCCAATTTAGACTCTCTCTCTCCCCATAATGTCTGACTGTGGGTCTCTGGACTCACTCCCGCCTGCTGTTGGAAGAACACATGGGGAAGGATACTACATATTCATCACAGGGAAAAAATTCCACCAAGATGGCATTCCAGTTCTAAACAGCTATGCCTCAAGCACAAGGGTACTAACTTTTGTAAAAACAAACAAAGAAACACTACTACAATTTAAATCACATACTGACTCTCACACACTTATAGTAGGAGACTTCAAGACCCCACTATCTTCAATGGACAGATCACCCATATAAAAAGTGAACAGAGAAATGCTGAAGCTAACTGACATTATATACCAAATAATCCTAATAAATACTTACAGAATATTTCACCCAAACAGAAAGACAATGCCCTGGCCATTTTAATTGCTTTTTGTGCAATGATTTGGAGCTTTGTTTGTTCTTATTTTTCTAAGACCCTGATTTGCACCCTGGGGTTATTTAAGATCTCCAACTTTAACAAGAGAACTCACAGTTGTACACTTTTATGCTATAACTTCCTCTGCTGGATTTCAAGAATTTTGATAAGATGCATTTTCATTTGATTCAATTGTAGGAATGTAAAAACTTCCTCCCTGATCTCTTCAAAGAATCGTATAGCACTCAAGAGTATGCTGTTCAATTGGCAAATATTTGTTTTATTCCATCATTATCTGATAGGATACACAGAAGCATTTTAACTACCTTTTGATTGCTAATATTTGCTTTCTGGCTTAAAGTGTGATCAATCTTAGAAATGTACCATTGACCATAGATGTACAACATATCCATAATCATATATCTCATAGCTATTGAATGGGTTATGCTTTAGCTTATTGCCATGTTTATTTGATTATGTGGTATAATTTACCTATGAAGTTATTGCTGAGTTATTTAACTCAGTCATCTATTTGTTCATTAGAATAAGTTAATGATGTCATTCACTCCAATTATTTCTGCACCTTGTTGTTCTGTTTATCCGGTGGTGTTATTTAAGGGAATTCAGAGGCCCACTTTGGTGTATATTTCTATGTATTTATGTATCTATATATCTATATCTTCATATCCATCCATACATACATATATACATATATACATATATACATACACACATACACACATGATATAATATGACAAGGCAAAATCCCTCATATCAATGCTGGACAATGCAATCCAATAGGAGAAAAACAGTCCAAAGATCTAGGCAAAAGTGTCAGAAACACATCCATTCCCACTATTAGTAGTCCTACAAAGACACCAAGCTAACAGCCTTAACATATATGTAGAGGAACTGATGCAGTCCCTTTCTGGCCCATGCTTAGAACTTCAGTCTCTGGGAGCTCATCTAAGGCCTACTTAATTAATTCAGTGAGCTGTGTTCTCCAGTTGCCTTCTAGTCAATCTGACTCCCAAAATCCTTCCTTCCCTTCTTCAGAGGGGTTCAATAACTGCCTATCTATCTATCTATCTATCTATCTATCTATCTATCTATCTATCTATTTATCTATCTATCTATCATCTATTGGTCTATGTAGCTAGACATACAGGAACAAGTCATGGAGTTTGGGTTCAACTTACCACAGCCTGAGGACAGCAAGTAGCCATAGAGAGGTACTCCTAGGAAGCAGACCATACTGAAACTGTAAAACATTCTGGTGTCAGGGACTGAGGTCACATGAAAAAGGTTACTATGGTAAGTTTTATCAATTAGGACTTTTTCTTAGACAGTTTATAAAGTGCATTCAGATTTTATGTCCCCAGTCCTTTGTTATCTTCTCACCCCTACTACCATCTATGCTTCTTAGAAGTGTCCCTCCAACATTGATGGCTCTTTGGCAGATTGGTATCATAAAAAATTATCTAAAAAATAATAGTTACACCTCTAGATCCAAAGATCCCCTTAGCCATAGGTTTTCAATTATATTTAGAGTACCAATTATTAATTCAAATAGAGAGGTTCTCAAATACAATGAGAAGGCATTATATTATTCTAGTGACAGTCGTAATACACTTAGACTAGTGAACCATCTGGCAAGGCAGGTATAGTGTAGACTATAATATTCACAGCTTGGTAAGGCTGTTCATTTATTTACTTTCTTGTCAGCCAGTATAGCAACTGTGGCGGTGCTATTAAAGCTATCATGTGGAAAGGAAGTTTCCAGATGAGCTCCAGCATGATTTCTCTATGTCTTAGAACCGACATGTGTAGTCACTTCAGCAATCTGATAGTATCAGCCAGTTCTGGTAGATAGCTAAGAAGAATGGCAAGAAACTATACTGTTTGGAGGGGTCTCTGTGGACCCTGGGGCCTCCCTGTCAAATAAATCATAAGAAAGTATTTCATATCTGACAGTGGAAAGTTTAGTAACTCATGGCTGTCAGGATCAGCATTCACTAGATATACAAGATCTCTCTCTCTCTCTCTCTCTCTCTCTCTCTCTCTCTCTCTCTCCCTCCCTCCCTCCCTTCCTCCCTCCCTGTCTGTCTGTCTGTCTGTCTGTCTCTGTCTGTCTCTGTGTCTCTCTGTCTCCTCTCTCTCTCTTTCTCTCATGGTATTTACAGTGTTTTAAGTTTTTACGTGACTTATTTCATACATCCTTAGTTATAGTTAATAATCTTTATCTTTTCCCATCTCCATTCTTGTTAACCCCCCCTTATATTTATCCTCTCTGGTTTCCTATTATCTTCATTTATTTATTCCCCCCCCCCTCTTTTAAGGGCCTCTACTCTAATGGTCCTTTTCATTTTTTTCAGTTCTGTCAGTATTGCAAGTTCAACACACAAATCCAAAGAAGCTAAGATCCATGTGTTCCAGATAACACATGACATTTATCTTTTCTAAGCCTACAATACCTCAGTCATTCTTTCAAGTTTCAGCAGTTTACTTGCAAATTTTATAACTATTTTTTCTCTACCGCTGAATAAAATTTCATTATGTGTATATGCCACATTTTTATTGCCTATTCATCTGTTGATGGACATTTAGGATGATTCTATTTCTCAGCTATTGTGAATAAATCAGCAATGAACATAGTTTAATAAGTAGCTCTGAAGTATAATACACATTCCTTTGAATATATGCCCAGGAATGGAAGAGCTGGATCAAATGGAGGTTCTATTTTTATTTTTATTTTCTGATCAATTTCAAACTCATTTATGTCACAGCTATACCTGTGTGTACTCTTACCAACTATAAGGGTTCATCGTTCCCCAAATTCTCCAGCATTTGTTCTCATTCCATTTATTGCTGATAACCATTCTGATTGTGGTGAAATGAAATCTTAATATAGTTGGTGAACATTGATTTCTTCTTAATGTTTTTTTTAATGAATTCTTTGTGTGTTCTGGATATCAATCATCTGTCAGTAGTGCAGCCAGCAAGATTTTCTCCATTTCCAAGAGATGTTCTTTCATTTAATTGACAGTGTCCTTTACTATAAGGCACTTTTAAGTTTCATTGGAGGGGTTTTACTTCCTGTGCTAGTAGAGTCCCATTTAGAAAGTCTTTGTGACCATGTGCTTTAGCTAAGACTTCAATCACTATACTGAATAGGAGTCAAGGGAGTGAACATCTTTATCATGTTTGGGATTCTAGACAGGAATCTTTGATCTTTCTTTGATATGATGTTGGCTATAGATTTATCACATTTAGCCTTTACTATGTTGAGATATGTTCCTTCCATTCCTAGCTTCTCTGTGAACGTTATGAGGGATATTAGATTTAATCAAAGACCATGTGTTTTCTAAGGTAATCATATGATTTCTGTCTTTCGGTCAATTTTTTTAATGTACATTTATTGATTTACACATTTTGAACCACTGTTGAGTCTCTAGAATGAAGCTGACTTGGTCATAATGTTTGATCTTTTAAAAGTGAACTGGAATCTAGTTTGCAATTTTATTGAACCATTACTATAATTTTGTTATTATTGTGATTTTTGTTTTCTGAAGCTTGATTTACTCAACCACTGACATATCTGTTTTTCCAAGTAGTTGATTCTTATTTTTAAAATGAAATATTCCTTCTGGTATCCTCTGTAGGTCTGGCTTGGTAGTCCTGAATTACCTTAGCTTATTTTTATTGTAGAAAGTTTTTCTTTCTACTTCAAATATAACAGATAGCTTTGCTAAATATAGTAGTCTGGGCTTATTTCTATGATTTTTTTTATAACCTGTAGAAGATCCATCCAAGGTCATTAAATTCCAACATCTCCATCAAAAAATCAGTAGTTATACTGATGAGTCTGACTTTATATTGAATTGGTCATTCTCTATTGCTGCATTTTAGATACTTTATTATCTATTCAGATTTAATGTTTTACCTATTATTGATACGAGTGATTTATTTATTTATTTATTTATTTACTTATTATTATTATTATTATTATTATTATTATTATTATTTTTGGTTTTTTGAGACAAGTTTTCTCTGTGTAGCCCTGGCTGTCCTGAAACTCCCTCTGTAGACCAGGCTGGCCTTGAACTCAGAAATCCACCTGCCTCTGCCTCTCAAGTGCTGGGATTAAAGGTGTGCGCCACCACTGCCCGGCTGAGTGATTTATATTTTATTTCTGATATTTAATATTTTATATGGTATCTCCGTAGATTTGGGTGATTTTTGTCTATTGACAAAATTTCATTGAAATTGAAATAATTTCATTGAAAATATTTTCTGTGCCTTTGACTTGGATTTCTTTCCCTTTGTGCACAATTCATAGACTTTAACTTTTCATAACATCCAAAGGATCATGCATTTTTTTTGTTCATGCTTTTTCTTAAAATAGCATTTTTATCTTTCACTGAGTGACACACTCTACCTTGTCATCAAGCCCTGTTTACTTGATCCATGCTATTGGTAAAGCTTTCAATTGAACTTTTTATTAGAATTATTGACATTTTTATTTTGTGTAATATTTTGGGTTGGATTTTCTTCAGTATTTCTGTCTTCTTACTAAATTATATTATAATAATAAAATTATATATGGATATGTAGGTATTTTTCTATATTTTTATAAAAATCAAAATTTAAATATAAAATATAAATATAAAATCTAATATTTTCAATAGTTTGCATATTTTATATACAGTATATATATAGTATATATAACATAATTATATTTATTATTATAATTATATTTATTTGCATGCCCTTAATTGTCATTCTTTATTTTGTTCAAGTGGCTTGTGTGTGTGTATGTTTTCTCAATTTTCATTCATTCTTTGTATATTACTTGAGTTCTTTGAACATGTATGTAATTGTATTTTGAATTCATTGTCTTGATTGTTATTCACTATAAGACAAAATACAAATTGCTTATGATATCACATAAATTTCCAGTGATAGGTCTCAGTCAACCTGTGACTTTATCACACTCATTTATACAAATACCTTTTGTTGACGTTACACAAACTCCAAACTCACTGGCAGATTCTTGTTACTATCCTAGATTATTTTGCAATTCTGCTTAATATACATTACTCTGTAAATTGTCTTGGGTTCTTAAACAGAGTAAGATTACCTGCAATTCAGCTTTATTTTTGTTCTAAATTTCAGTAGATTTACTTATTTTAAATCTTCATGTGTTTAGTTAATTTGTTTAGAAAAAACCCTACATTTTCTTTGTTTCATATGTAGTGACTGTTTACATTACAGTGTATAAAAGGAGTGGAGAACATAAAGATGATAGAATTTATGTGGACTGTAATGAGAAGAAACCTCCAGACATAGCATGGCTATTGTCCTCAGTAGGTGAGATTACCTCTAGGAGATCAGAACAAGATTGGGTTAATTAAGTTTCTGTCATAAAAGGAAGAGGTCTCTGGAGACTATGCCCTTTCCAAAGGATTTATAAATAGTTAATTATCACCAGTGGAGTGGAAACAGGAGGCCTCAACTTTCTTAGAGTCTTATAAGCATCTAACGGTTGCTAGAGGAAGGGATTCCTGAGCGCAAATCCTTTCCTAAGAATGTAATTTTTTTTCATATAGCTAATAGTTGCAAGGGGGAGAGAATTTTTCTTCAGTTACGTAGATGCTGATAAGTTGTCTGTGTTCTTTACTCATATTCTTCTAAGCAACCTTAATCATAATAATTATATTATCAAGGGATAATGAATGGAATTATCTTTGTTCTGTCATTAGTGTTGTGTCTGAGGTAAATAGATGTTTGCTGATCTCAGGAAAAGTTCACAGAACAGTTGGTGCCCAAACACGGGTTCTGTCAAAATCAAATATGAGTTTGGGAAAAGTGTTTTCCTTGTATCTGCTGTAGATGGAACCGATTCTAGGCTATCTGAAATTAGAGAATCTATAGGGACAATCTTGGTATGGCTGCTATGTAGTATGAAATTACATGTCTTCTTGATACAGTAGCAGTTGTATCACTCTGCTATGGGTGAAAGACATACAACCAAGGTTTATCCATCTGGAGGTAGTGTGCATATGAAAAGAACAAAAAATAACCATCCTCCTCTATGTATTATGGAGGAACAAGTCTCTGTGCATAGTGTGGTTCACCACGGAAGTGCAGTCTCAGGCCAAATAAACAATGGACTAGATAGTATTTAATAATTCTTAAAAGTAGAATGTATAGAATGGGCCTGTAAATGAGCTGTGACACTGTTTTGTGTGGTCCTTGCTCTGGAAAATAAGACATGCAACTGAGGCAGGACTATTTCCAGAAAGAATGTGCACACATAAGATAGGGGTATAAGAAGAAGCTGACATGTTGGTATTCTCAAGGTTAGGGCTGGCTAGGTGGAAACGATGAGATGCAAACAGTGAGATGGAGATTCTGGTATGTCTTTTCTTAAGATTTGGTGAGAATAAGTATAAGGAATACACACAAGACCCTTGCCAAGTACCTTCATGGAGTACAAAGATTGCAACCAATGTGAATAATCAGACAGGGAAGGAGATAATAGGGTAGAAGTTACAAAGGATACCAATTTTTCATGAAGAAGGGAATATGCACAATAAGAGAACAAAATTAGAAGCCTTTGTAACCCATCACAGGAAACTCTAATATCATTTAATATTATGCCTTTGAGCAGACTTCTTACAAAGAAATAAAAACATCTCCTTACTCCCACATTCATAAGGTTAGTGCACTGAGACAGGTAAGATCCGCCTGAATGCTGTGGAGGCACAGACACAGTCATGGGCCTTGCTTTCTTTTAGATGAAGGCTGCACAATGTGTGATGCAAGAAGAGCGAAGTCAGTCCCTGACCGAATGGAAATCTGCATGAATATCGGAAACTGATTAGAGAAAGAACACGAATGACTGAGGAAACTAGACATAAGAGATCCAATGTTTGATGCCCAGTTCACTGGATCTGGTAGAATTTGCCCGCAGGAGGGACAAGAAAAACATTCATTGAACAAGCACCTTGAGTGGCTTTGCTGAATCCAGTGGCGAAACACAGTCTTTGTGTGGTGCCGGAGAATCTGGAAAATCTGAGTTATTCAAATAGGGGCATCAATCAGCTTATAAATTGATAATAACAATCAAGAGAGGAAGATGAAATAAGATAAAAGAGGTGAAAGAGGCTGTCTGAGTCACTTGAAAGCAATTGTGGACAAATGTACATCCAGTGCTTTCTAGGGTTTTAAAAAAAAAAATGACAGAAAGCCAAATTCTGTGCTTATGATACTAGGAAAAACTTCAGAGCCTGAATGAAGGGATAAATGATAAAGGAATACAGATGAAAAAGACGATGCTTATCCCAAGAGTAGGAAGTTACTTCCCTAAATGAAGTGAATACATTTCTCTCCCTCAAGGAGGTGTTGGAATAGAAATTGTTCACTTTGCCACCTAGTCTACTTTGCCACCCAATGTGGTCACTGGGGAGGCACCAGTGAACTGAAGATCAGATCTAGAGACTGCCAGACCCTGGAAGCACCAAGTGAGAGAGCACAGCAAACCTCTCTTTGGCCCTTGGCTGCTCAGAACGACAGAAGCCAGCTGAACCCCCACCATACCTGTGGAGGTGCTGAAATGCGTAGCAAGCTGTCAGGGATGAGGAAGTAGCCAGACACTAGAAGAATGCTTGTGGAGTGTAAAGAGTTAACCCCTCTCCTTTTTCATGCCACTCTACCAAAACAATGAATTCTTGAGGAAGCAATGGAATAGAATCTACCCATGTTATACTAAGACCTGGCTAATATTTCTTTTTAATATTCCCTTAGCTGATGATCTTGCCCATATGTCTGAAAGTAACCCTATTGAAACTCATTGTTTCTCCAAGGTGTATTTGAGTAAAACCATTTCTTTGATCTATCACTGTTGTTCTATTGAGATAAATAGATATTTTAACACATACTTTCTTCACATACAATAATATATTTCCTCTTCATATAATAAAGAAGAAAGGGAATTGCAAGTTTGCATTACAACACAATTTGAAACAACACAGCTTTATTACAAGAATTACAATAAACATTAATAAGGATTGTAATTGAAATATAGAAGAAAGCTCAGAAAGGTTATTTGGGTGGGTAGATAAAACTTACTGTTGATGATAAATATTTTATCTCTTTGATTTGAATGGCAGATACTCATTCTTGTCATTTAAATATTCTCCAGTCAAACAGCTAGTCTGTTAAAGGATAGATTTCAATCTACATCCAAATTATCATAAAACATCACCTACTCTTGTAAGTCTTAGAACAAATTCATATGAAACCATGAAATTACCCCAGAACCTCACACCTCCTATGTCCAAATTATACATATATTTCATATTATACAAGTTTTACAGAATATTTTTATGGAGATTATATATAATATGGATAAAATTCTAGAGTTTGGAGTGAACAAGCTTTATTGAACTTAATATCATGATATCTCACACACTCTCTCTCTCTCTCTCTGTCTCTCTCTCTCTCTCTCTCACACACACACACACACACACATATACATACACAAACATGCACACAAACACACACACACACACACATAGAACACACAGACACACACACGGGGAAATGAAAATGATAGATGTTTGCCAAGTCAAAGCATGTAGCTGAAATTCTGCTAGCTCTCCTTGCCTGCTCTGAGACACTGCCTCAGATCTGAAACTGTTAATGCACATAGACATTAGCCAGCTGGGAGACCATTAAGAGTCTCACCTTTCATTTTCTCTGGTAACAATAGAAAGGGAAGCTTAGTTATTGCTCCTTGTTAGGATTTGAAATACCACATGAAAAAGTAGAGATATCTAGGATTCGTTGAAGTCCATTAAGAGAAAGCTGCTTTCTCCTGGTAAGAAGAATGGATTCTGAATTCTACTTCTGATCCCATGTGGAACCATGACATTTTAATCTGCCACAAAGATTACAACATTATATAATATTGTACCTTCCCTTAAGAGTTAATCCAACTGGGCCTGTCAATCATCTGCCTAAGAGTATATCCCTCAGGAAAACTTATTCACCCAAAGACATGCTAAGGCAATGGGAATAATAATTATCAACTTAATGAGATAAAAATTTCTACGCCCAGAACCCCTTCCCTCAATCAATTGTTTATATATCTTCATTGCTAAATCTGCCTGAGTTTCTGTGTTTAAATTCAAGAGTAACTTTCTATTTTGCTAATTTTTAGTTTTGCTTCAAATAATGACCAAATGCCTAAAGATGTTTTTCTTGAAGGTTGGACCTTCTCACTGTTTCTCTGAAGAGCAGTCCCATTCACAGCTATCCGGTGACTTCAATGCCTAGCTTAAAGGGCACATGTTTCTATCCTTTCCCTCTTTCCCTCAGGAAATGGCTGACTTAAAAAATGATAATAAAAATGGTCTTGGAATTTCCTTCTGATCTAGTTTTTAAATTCTTTAGTCAACAAGACTAAGAATCCACAGAATGGAGCCCCAATTTCTATATAACACAACTGTTCTTATATATTATCTCTGGCACAAATAAACATGGACAGTTAGTGAGGGTCAAAGACCTACTTTGTAACATTTGAATGCAATTATCCCTTTTATATTGCTAGAACTATAAACCACTCAGAGCCAGGTCAGTCAATATAGGAATTGGATAGATGTTTCATTTTGTCAGACTGTCTTTCCAACCTTCCAAGATACTAACAGCTTTTGCAGGAATATGGAAACTCTTCCCATGTGTAATGGAAGGCTCACAAAGGAAACGAAACTATAAATACAGTTATCTTGCTATATGCAAGGACAATAACATCATCCCATGGCTCAAATACAAAGTCAGAGTACAAAAGAAGTACTCTAGAGGTATCTTTGAATGTAACCATAAGACAAGAAGTCTCTGCAAGTAATCAAATGGAAGATTATAGACCAAATATGAATGGCACAAAGAAAAAGAAAATGCACAACTGACTTCCTTCACAAGGCTGGTTCACAGTGGTGATTATATTGCTACACTCAGATTCTAGATCTTCTGTATAGTAAGGATGCTACCACTTATAGTGTGAAGAATATGAAACAGAGAGTTTCTGAAATATAGTTGTGGGAGTTTGAATGAGAATGGCTCACATAAGCTCAGGTATTTAAATGTTTTATTTTTCCCAGTTGGTGGACTATTTAGGAAGGATTAGGAGATGTGGCCTTGTTGGAAATGGTGTATCACTGAGGATAGGTTTTAAGGTTTCAAAAGCCAATGTCACCTGAGTTTTTGATCTTAGCCATTCTGATCTAATTAAGTGAAATCTCAGGGTCATTTTGATTTGCATTTCCCTGATCACTAAGGACTTTCAACATTTTTTTAAGAGCTTCTCAGCCATTTGAGACTCCTCTGTTGTGAATTCTCTGTTTAGTTGTATACCAATTCTTCTTTTGTTTTTTTTAATATTTATTTACATTTCAAATGTTTTCCCTTTTTCAGATCTCCCCTTTGGAAACCCCCTATCCCATCCTCACTCTCTGCCTCTATGAGGGTGCTCCCCCACCCGCCCGCCCATTCCTGTCTTCCCTCCCTAGCATTCCCCTACACTGGGGCATCTAACACCCTCAGGCCCAAGGGCCTCCTCTGCCACATATGTGGCCAGCACCATGGGTCCTTCCATGTCTATTCTTTAGTTGGTGGTCCAGTCTCCAGGAGCTCTGGGGAATCTGGCCAGCTGACGCTGTTGCTCCCTCCATGGGGCTGCAAACCCCCTCAGCTCCTTCAGTCCCTTCTCCAACTCCTCCATCTGAAACACCACACTAAGAAAATACCAACCATTCATTTGAACTATCATGTATTAACAAATAATATTTAAAGTTTTGATTTATTGATTTAACAAAATCAATAGATAATTTGAATAATAATCATGGCTAATGGGAGGTGTATATTCTATGGCTTCCAAAGATAATTCAGTAAGCTTCCTTTTTTGATGCTATTTTAAATTTTGTAAGTTAAGTGGAGCTTTACCTATATAGTCTTCTCTGTCTACAAAAGTAGTAAGAATCTCTGTAAATTACTTTATTAATAAACCCTTTGCTCCACAACTTCTTTCCAGTCATAGTGTTTCCTCACAGCAACAGAAACCCTAGCTAACACAAGTTAGTTCAGGAGTAGGATATTCCTCTGAGAGACCTGTCCACATGTTCTGGTGAGGAATTTGGAAGAACTTTGGAACTTTAGGCTAGAAAAGCCCATGAGTGTTGAGAACTCAGTGAGATGTTCTATAGAGGTTTGGAAGATAAAAATAAGAATGTGTGTGTGTGAGAGAGAGAGAGAGCAGAAGTTTAAGGACTCACTCAGTGTTATCTGTTATTTTGAATTAAGATTTTATTATTTCTATAGGGTCACTTGTAGGAGGACCAGCAGTCTCAGCTAACCTAGACCCCAAGATCTCTCAGACACCATGCCACCAACCAGGCAGCATACATCAGCTGAAATGAGGCCCCCAACACATATACAACAGAAGACTGTGGAGTCTGGGTTTAGTCAGAGAAGATGCACCTAACAATCAAGAGACTGGAGGCTCCAGGGAGTGGAGAGGTCTGGTGGGGTAGGAGGTAGAGGGTGGGGACATCCTCATGGAAAATGGGAGGATAGGGGATATGGGATGTGGAACAGTCAGAGGGTGGACTGGGAGGGGATAAAATCTGGATTGTAAAAAAAGATTAAATAAAAAATAAGATTTTATGATTCCAGTTATGCAAGGATAACCAATCAGCTGTGATTACCAAGATAATAGAACTACTAAAGTGAAATTTTTACTTTGCTGGGATTCTTGATGCTGATTAGCTAGACTGGAAAATTAGGGGTGATTAAGAAGAGACCCAGATCATTGAGGTGAAATCTGGGAAGTGTTTCTGAGAGTCCTTACACAGAAGCTGTGTTCCAGACGTTAAGATTGTTTGTCAAGCTGGTAGCCAAACTTGGTAGTGTAAGAGTCACCCAGGTGATACTGGTTTTGAAGGCATGAAGGGAGATCATAGTGAGTAGCTGAGGCTTGGCAGTGTGAGAGGTCAAGAGAACCTTACTCAGAGAAGCTTCCTCCTGCAGCAGATGGGAACAAATACGAAGACCATCAGACTGATACTATGTAGAGAGTGAGCAACTTTGAAACACTCAGCTCTAAATTGGACATCTCCATTAAATACCTTTCTTCAGGGCTAGGGAAATCCTGTAAGAAAGAAGGTTAAAAAAAGGGTAAGAGCCAGAGGTTATGGAGGACACCAGGAAAACAAGAAGAAATCCAAAATAAACAGATTTGTTGCTCATATGAACCTACAGAAACTGAGGCAGCATGTGTAGTAGCTGCTCATGTCTGCACCAGAAGGTGTCCTAGAACTGGAAGGAGAAGTGGACATATTCCCCCATCCATAACCCAGAAGCAGTCTCCAATTGATACCTACTTGCAAATAAAAAAAAAAAAATGGCTTTCTCCAAAGATCTCTCACTGGGAAAGCAAACTACTCTGAAGTGTATTCTGCATGCTCAGCAGTAAAGAGCCAACAGAAAATGAATTTAGTGGCATCTTTGAGGGTTCCCTGTTTCATAATACCATGTCAGGGCATATATATATATATGCCATATAACTTTTTAATAATTTTAAAAAACTATTTATTTATTTATTTATTTATTTATTTATTTACATTCCAGTCATTGCCCCCTCGGTCCCCCTTCCCAAAGTTCCTCATCTCATTCTTCCCCTCACTTGCCTCAAAGGGTCCTCCTCCCCTGCCAGGCCTCCCCTTCTCTGGAGCCTCAAGTCTCTCAAGGATTGAGTTCCATCCCTTTACCTAAAAAATTCATGATGTCCTCATTTTTAGTAGCTTAATAATATTCCATTGTGTAAATGAACCACATTTTCTGTATCCATTCTTCGATTGAGGGACATCTGGGTTGTTTCCACCTTCTGGCTATGACAAACAAAGCTGCTCTGATCATGGTGGAACATGTGTCATAGTGGTATGCTGGGGCATATTTGGGTATTGCTGAGTGTCAGAGGCTGCATATTTCCATTCATTCTCCTGGCCGTCTGAGCTTCGCTCCTGTTCCCCACCCCATACCTGATCTGTTCCCCTTTTCCCTTCGACCTTGCCTCTTCCACCTAGCATTCTCCCAGTCTCCCGTGACTATTTTGTTATACCTTCTAAGTAGGATTGAAACATCCTCACTTGGAGCTTCCTGTTTGTTAAACTTCTTAAGGTCTATGGAATGGATCATGGGTATTCTGTAATTGTGGATAACACTCACTTATCAGTGAGTACATTCCATGCATGTCCTTGTGGGTCTGGGTTACCTCACTCAGGATGATATTTTCTAGTTCTATCCATTTGCCTCCAAAATACACGATGTCCTTTTTCTCAATACCTGAATGATATTCCATTGTGTAAATGTACCACATTTTCTGTGTCCATTTCTCTGTTGAGAGACATCTGGGTTGTTTGTAGCTTCTGGCTATTATAAATAAGGCTGCTATGAACATAACGGAGCATAAGTCTTGTTATATGTTGGAGCATCTTTTGGGTATATGTCCAAGAGTGGTGTAGATGGATCTCCAGTTAGAACTATTTCCAATTTTCTGAGGAACTGCCAGATTGATTTCCAGAGTGGTTGTACCAGTTTGGAATACTACTGGCAATGGAGAAATGTTCTTCTTTCTCCACATGCCCAACAGCATGTGCTGTCACCTGAGTTTTTGATCTTAGCCATGTAAGGTAGAATCTCCAGGATCATTTTGATTTCCATTTCTCTGATGATTAAGGACTTTGAAATTTTCTTTAAGTGCTTCTTTGCCTTTCAAGATTCTTCTGTTGTGACTCTTTAGCCCATTTTTAAAATTGGGTTATCTGGTTTTGTGGAGGTTAACTTCTTGAGTTCTTTATATATATTGGATATTAGTCCTCTATCAGATCTGGGGATAGTGAAGATTTTTTCCCAAACTGTAGGTTGCCAATTTGTCCTATTGAAGGTGTCTTTTGCCTAACACAAACTTTTCAGTTTCATGAGGTCCAATTTATCAATTGTTGATCTTAGATCCTGAGCCTTTGGTGTTCTCTTCAGGAAATCCCATACCTCCCACTTCCAATGCCAATGAATTCAAGGCTGTTTCTCACTTTTTCTTCTATTAGATTCAGTCTATCTGGTTTTATGTTGAGGTCCTTGATCCACTTGGACTTCAGCTTTCTGCAAGGTGATAAATGTAGATCTATTTTAATACTTCCACATACAGACTGCCTGTTAGACCAGGACCATTTATTGAAGATACTTTCTATTTTACACTGTATGTGTTTGTTTTCTTTATCAAAGATCAAGTGTTCATAAGAGTGTGGGTTTATTTCTGGGTCTTTGATTATATTCCAGTGATTGACCTATTTGTCCTTGTACCAATACTATGGAGGTTCTTTCACTATTGCTTTGTAATGCAACTTGAGGCCAGAGATGGTGATTTCCCCAGAAGTTCTTTTGTTGTTGAGAACTGTTTTGGCTATACAGGTCCTGGGTTTTTTGTTTTTCCATATGAAGTTGAGAGTTGCTCTTTCCATGTTTGTGAAGCAATATGATGGAATTTTGATGGGGATTGCATTAAATCTGTATTGCTTTTGGTAAGATGGACATTTTCACTGTTAATCTTTGCTATCCATGAGCATGGGAGATCTTTCCATCTTCTGAGGTCTTCTTCAATTTCATTATTCAGTGATTAGAAGTTCTTGTCATATAGATCTTTCACTTGCTTCATAAGAGTTACACCAAGTTATTTTGTACTATTTGTGGCTATTGTAAAGGGTGTTGTTTCCCCAAATTTCATTCTCACCCTGTTTATCACTGGTATAAAAGAAGGCTACAGATTTGTTTGAGGTAATTTTATATGCTGTAACTTTATTAATGTTATCAGCTGTAGAAGTTCTCTGGTGGAATTTTTGTGTTCGCCAATGTATACTATCATATCAACTGCAAATAGTGATATCTTGACTTCTTTGTTTGCAATTTCTTTTCCCTTGATCTCTTTTTGTTGTCTAATTGTTATGACTAGAACTTTGAGTACTATATTAAATAGATACAGACAGTATGCAGTCTTGTTAGGTCCCTTAATTTAGGTGCATTTGTTTCTAGTCTCTCTTCATTTAATTTGATGTTGGCTGTTATTTGTGATATATTGCTTTTATTTTGTTTAGGCATGTACCACAAATTCCTGATCTCTCCAAGACTTTTAACATGAAGGGAAATTGTAGTTTGTCAAATGATTTTTCAACATCTAATTAGGTAGTGATGTGGCTTTTTTCCTTGAGTTTGTTTATACGTTTTATTTGTATTACATTGATAGATTTTCTCATATTGAACCATCCCTGCATTTCTGGGATGAACCTACTTATTCATGTTGAATGATGGTTTTGATTCTTTGATTTGGTTTGAGAGAATATTATTCAGTATTTTTGCATGAATATTCATAAGTGAAATTAGTCTGATATTCTCTTTTTGTTGGATCCTTGTGTGGTTTAGATATCAGAGTAATTGTGGCTTCATAGAATGAATTAGGTAGTTTCTTCTGTTTCTATTTTGTGGAACAGTTTGAAGAGTATTGATATTAGCTCTTTTTTGAAGGTTTGGCAGAATTCTGCACAAAAACCACCAGGCTCTGGGTTTTTTGGAGGAGGATTCTAATGACTATTTCTATTTCTTTTGGGGTTTAGGGACTGTTTAGATAGTTTAGCTGATCTTGATTCAACTTTGTTAAGTTGTATCTGTCTAATAAAAAACTTCCATTTCATCTAGATTTTCTAGTTTTGTAGAGTTTAGGCTTTTGCAGTAGGTACTGAGGATTTTTTCAAATTTCCTCAGTTTCTGCTGTTATATCTTTCCTTTCATTTCTGATTTTGTTAATTTTGATACTGCCTCTGTGCACTTTTATTGGTTGACTAAGGGTTTATATATTTTGAAGATTTTCAGAAAGAACCAGTTCTTGGTTTTGTTCATTCTTTGTATCATTCTCTTTGTTTCTAACTGGTTGCTTTCAGTCTTAAGTTTGAGTATTTCCTGCCTTCTACTCCTCTTGGGTTTGTTTGCTTCTTTCTGTTCTAGAGTTTTCAGATGTACTGTAAATTTGTTATTATGGGATCTTTCCAGTTTCTTTATGAAGGCACTAAGTGCAATTTAAATTTTCCTCTTAACACTGCTTTCATCGTGTCCCATAAGTTTGGGTATGCTGTGTCTTCATTTTCATTGAATTCTATAAAGTCTTTGATTTCTTTCTTTCTTTAGTGACCAAGTTATCATTGAGCAGAGAATATTTCCATTTCCTGGAATATGTATGCTTTCTGATGTTGTTGTTGTTTTTGAAGTCTAGCCTCAGTCTGTGGTGATCTATTAGAATGCATCAGATTATTTCAATCTTCTTGTATCTGTTGAGACTTGTTTTATGTCTGAATATGTGGTCATTTTGAAGAAGGTTCCAGGAGGTGCTGAGAAGAAGGTATATTCTCCTGTTTTGGGATGAAATGTTCTGTAGATATCTGTTAAAACAATTTGGCTCATAACTTCTATTAGTTTCACTCTGTCTCTGCATAGTTTCGGTTTCAATGTCCTGTCTATTGACAGGAGTGGGATATTGAAGTCTTCCACTATTATTGTGTAAGGTTCAGTGTGTGTTTAGTAAAGTTTCTTTTATGTCAGTGCCCCTGCATTTGTGTCGCAGATGTTCAGAATTGGGACTTCCTCTTGCTTGATTTTTCCTTTGCTGAATACCAAATGTCCTTCCACATCTTGTTTGATAACTTTTGGTTGAAAGTCTATTTTATTGGATATTAGTATGGCAATTCCAGCTTGTTTTTTGCATCCCTTTACTTGAAAAAAATTTTTCTAGCTGTTTAATCTGTGGAAGTGTCTGTCTTTGTGACTGACTTTGTTTCTTTTCTGCAGCAAAATGCTGGATCCTGCTTACAGATCCAGTCTGTTAGCCTGTCTCTTTTTATTGGGGAGTTGAGTTCATTGATGTTGAGAGATATTAAAGACAGATGATTGATCTTGTTATTTTTGTTGCTTGAAGTTGTATTATGTGTGTGATTCTCTTCTTTTGGGTTTGTAGTGAAATATTTAATTCCTTGCGTTTTCTTGGGTGGAGTTACCCTTTTTAGTGCTGAACATTTCCTCCCAGTATCCTCTGTCTCTGTAGGGCTGAATTTGTAGGAAGATATTGTTTAAATTTTTTTTTCATGTAATATCTTGCTTTCTCAGTCTATGGTGATTGAGACTTTTTCTGGTTATAGTGTCTTGGGTTGGCATTTTTGTTCTTTTAGGGTCTGGATGACATCTGTCCAGGCTTTTATTCTCTGGTGAGAAGGCTGATGTAATTCTGATGGATCTGCCTTCATATGTTACTTGGCCTTTTCACCTTACAGCTTTTAAGATTCATTTATTGTTCTGTGCTTTTAGAGTTTAGATTATTATGTGATGGGAGGATTTTCTTTTCTGGTCCAATATTTTTTGTGTTCTGTAGGCTGCTTGTACATTTATGGCTATTTCTTCCTTTATGTTAGGAAAGTTTTCTTCTATGATTTTGTTGAAGTTTTTTCTTGGTCCATTGAGCTGGGATTTTTCTCTCTCTTCTATTCCTATTATTCTTAAATTTGACTTTTTCATTGTGCCCTGAATTTCCTGGATATTTTGGGTTAGGAGCTTTTTACACTTTGTATTTTATTTGACTGATGTATCAATATATTCTATGATATCTTCTAAGCTTGAGATTCTGTCTTCTATCTCTTGTATTCTGTCGGTGAAGCTTGCATCTGTAGCTTCCAATCTTGCTTCTAAGTTGTCTATTCCAGGGTTGCCTTTGTTTGCATTTTCTTTATTGTTTCTATTTCTACTTTTAATTTGTGGAGTATTTTGTTCAATTTCTTCACCTGTTTGATTGCATTTTCCTGTACTTCTTTAAGGCATTTATTTGTTTCCTCTTTAAAAGCTTCTACCTGTTGTCTGTTTTTTTCCCTGTATTTCTTTAAGGGAGTTCTTTATATCCTCCTTAAAGGTCTCTATCATCTTCATGAGACCAGATTTTAGGTCATTTTCTTGATTGTTTAGCATGTTAGGGTAACCAGAGCTTGCTGTGGTAAATGAAATGGTTTCTGGTGGTGCCAAATTGCATTAGGTTCTGTTGGTTATGGTCTTGTGCTTGCCTCTGGCCATCTGGATATCTCTGGTATTAACTGGTCTGGGTGTCTCTGACTTGAGCTAGCCTTCTTGGTGGCAGGTAGTGCTCTGAGACCTATGTTAGAGAAGGTCTCCTTGGAGGCAGACAGTGCTGTCTCTAAATGGGTCTCTGTGTTTATGGTTAGAGCAGGTCTTCTGTGTTCCTGGTTACTGTGGACCTCCTGAGAGGCATGCAAGCTCTGTGCCTGGTTACTGTGGACCTTCTGTGCCCCTGGTAACTGCGAACCTCCTGGGAGGCACACAGGCTGCAGTTTGTGCAGACAGCTGATCTGGCTTTGGTAAGAAGCTTATTAGAAAGTAGGTGTAGCTGGAGGATAGTATGGTCTGCATCACCTGGGTTCTGTGGTTGTCCTAGCTGCAATGAATATTTGGGAAAGATTCTCACCTGTGTCTTTGGTTACTGTGGACCTCTTGGGAGGCATGCAGGCTGTAGCATGTGGGTGTAATGGACACTGATCTTACATATATCTCCTTAATTTAAATTTTTTATTTATATATATTTTTCCAGATCATTTTACCCTATAGGTCGTGTGTGTGTGTGTGTGTGTGTGTGTGTGTGTGTGTGTGTGTATGCACCTGCACACATGTGCATTATGGCTTCCAGTTTAGTGTTGTTATGGAATTTCTGATTTTTTGTTTATTTGTTTGAATTCTTATGTTGTTTTTAGTTTAATTTTTTTAACCTTTTAGTGGTGCCATTCCTCCTGTGTGTTTGCTTTGTCCTTTTTCAATGTTAGTTTTTGTTTTATCATATTATATTAATTATATCTTATTTATTATACCTTAGAAGCCTTTTTTTTCTAAAGAGAGACAAAAGGGACATAGATATAGATGGAGGAAGAGGGGGAGAAACTTGGAGCAGTTGTGAGTGGGAAAACATAATCAGAAAATATTATGAGAAAAGCGGAAGGGGAGAGAGTAATAGGAAGCAGTAGAGTAGATGAAACCTAAAGTTTTCTGGCTATACCTCAATCTCCCAAAAAGAATCAGTAGATCTTAATGTTCAAAGGAAAGGAAAAAGGAAGGTAGAATGTAATATTCAATCTCAGTTATTATTGATGCAATGCTCAATTTATGACCTTATAGAAAATAAAAACAGCTAGGTTCCTTGAATATAGAAATAAAACGATTGATTTATAAGAGTATCAGAGAAGGTGAGAGAACAAGTATAGATTTGTATATTTGTATCATTTATCTGCATTTTTCTACAAATAAATGAAGGAAATGACAAAAAATATCTAAATGACCATATCAACAATATTTACCTAAATACACATATATCAATTCATTTTTTCTTGTTTCTTTCCTCTTTTTCATACTTAGTTATATCTATAATTATGTTCAAACTTCACATTTGGTTTAAAACAGTGGATAGACAATACCTAAATATGACTGCTTATGGTGCTGAAGCTATTTTATGAATAAGTGTCCTTTCCTAAACAGGACACTTTTACCAACGCCCATAAGGCTCAGGAAACATCACAAAATAGGGAGTAAAATGGATGTAAGATGAACAAGACAGAAAGAAGGGAAAAAAAGGTTATTTACTCGACATGACACATCCATTGCAATCATGAACTCATAGCAGCTGTGCTTGTATATGTTAGGATGTAAATAGTTAGTCATGGATGTGGTAGGAGTCCATCGAGCCTTTCCCTTCCTTGCTAACTCTTGACTACTAATGGTTCCTAGGAGAGTGGGCAGTCATTGTCTCCAGGCGTCCACTCACTAGTATACCACCCAAGAAACACTGTATATTTACACACCCGTAGTCACAGATGTACTTGGCTAAACTCAGTGTGTCACAAAATAAAACAAGACAAAAAATACATGAATATTGACTTTGAATCCATGAAGGAGTCTAACGGTAATACAAAAGATGGGATGAGTTATCAGGATGCATTATATGCATGTATGAAATGATCAAAAATAACTTAATTGATTACAATGCCTTATTTTTAAATGGATAATGGAGAATATATGCCAGTTTCAACTGAAATTGTTATTATACTATAGGTGCCGATTATGCTACTCATTGATGGAAAATATTCTCTAAAATCTTAGAAGTACTAATTTAATTCTAAATTCACTTACTACTTGTGTGCCATACCTTATTCATTATGCTAGTTTCCACTGATTAGATAATTACATTTCAATCATAAAATGTAAGGAAAAATTACTAAGCATATATGTTGTATTTTCCTTCCTATTTATGATTCCATCATATTAAAAATGTAAATGAAACATATTAAAACAGGGGTGTGTATGTAATTATGAGCCTGTTTTACTGCATTAGTGAGCTAATAGTGTAAATGTCTTTTCAGTACTGATCATGTTCCTGTATTCCAAATTTATTCAAATCATTAGAAGCCTAATAAGTACAAAGCTATCATGAAGAATAAATACATTACTCCGTCCCTCAAAAAAGATATAATCTAATAGTAGATCAGACATTGATATTAATTAGAAGAAATATGTAGTGACTTCTTCTGAAATGAAACATTATCTCTCGGAGGAGTGAGGAAACTTGTAAGACTAAAAAACCATTTATAAATATTTTACAAATATTGAAACTTAGGAGATTCATTTTGACTAGAGTTATAACAGCAATAAGAATTGCTATAGTGAGGAGCTTCTCAGACCATCCAAATTGCCTGTACATTGTGCATAGAGTTCAAGGGATGCAGCATTTGTGAGTCAACCCTAATCCCAGAGAGGAGTTTTCAATGATGCAGTTGCCTTTCAGTTAACTATGTACCTGTCAGTCAACTCACACCTATGCTCTGTAAGCCCAATAAACTCAATGCCTCATCAAGTTGGACTTTGGCGGAATTTGTACAGTGAGCTGTCATGATGCCCTTTTGCTCATATTTTTTTTTTTTAAAGGAAAACATTAATACTGAGCACAACTGGTGGAAAGATGGGACCAAGGGTGACTTTGGGAGGTGCAATTGATGGTTTTGGCAGTGGATAGCCAGGCATGCATCTGAGGATGCACTGACTAAGTGTGGAGAATTCACAAGGATTATATCCCCACAGAAGTTCTCCTCCAACTTGTGTGTGGCATGTGATTTCTTCTTATGATAGTAGTTATATGGGACTTGATTTGGGTGTTAAGACATGAGGAAGTAGGCTGTGAGTGACTCTTAGGGTGAGCATATGATATGGAATCATGTGCTTTCTTAACAAGAAGTTTCTTTTACAGATGAGGGACTAGAGAATACATTGGAGTCCTGTGCATAGCATAATGGGATTAAATTGGTGGCAAGTTGAAGGTTTTGTCTGGCTGCTGCTATGCCTAATAGCATGTGCCTGAGATAGCCAAAGGGATTTGCTTATGTAAGAGAGGACTTAAAACAGGAAAGGAATATGCCTTCTAGCATCTTCCACATTGGCTTCTGGTTTATTGGGTAAACTAGATAAAAAGAAATGATGAGGTAAATGTACTAGCTTGCTGCTTCATTAGATTGTGGCAGAAGGGTGAAAAGGGAAAAGTATAAATTATACTTATGTTAATTAGGTCCTCCTAGGAGCCAAAAATTCTTGGAACTCATGGGAAGAGTCAATTTAGAACTTCAGTACAGATGATGGAAAATTCCATGGCTTAGCATGAAGATGGGTATTGTGGCATTTACAAGTAGTCCAGCAAAATAAGTTATGATAGTCAAGAAATCTTCTGCCTTAGAAATATCTGATTTGAGAATCATTTTGGAAATAGTGAAATAAATCCTCTGGCCTGGATATATATATCAGCAACTGAAATAATGAAAGAAGCACAGTCGTTACTGACATAAATGAACACAAAAGATGCTATGTCTGTGCCAAGTTCTCAAGACAGTTACAAGAGAAACTGATTCAACAGAAACCATAAAATTGATAAGGGGCATTAGTGAGTCCAATGTGGTTTTGATCTTCATGACATAAGAGAGTCACAGATCTCAGTGGCTTAAACTGGCGTGTAAATCAGGTTTTTAAAGTGTTAAAACAAACAAAAGAGAAAGCCAAGCAAAGCAGTCTATCCATGTCACTCAACGAAAATGTCACAAGAGGTACATTAGATAAAATTCAGTAGCAAAAATCTGATGGAAAGTGGAACCTTTATCAATAAGCCACTGGAATGCTCAGGATCTGACCAGGAGTCCACCAAAGAGAGAAGAGGGTAGAATACAGTGAGATACAGGTGATCCTTACTGTATTACTTGGTCTGCAGGATGGGAGTCTAGGGTGCTAACTATCCTAGCCTCTGTCTTGGAATTGCTGAATTTGTCTGGGAATACATATATATCAACTAGAGGATCCACATTGAATGGTAATTTATTGATGGCCCACCAATGGGCTTTAGTTATTGACCCAAATGTACATTAATTCACAAGACCCTACAAAATTGTAAAGATGATGGAACGAAGCAGATGAATATGAAGATCAAATAGTACCAGTGAAAAGGAATATATTTGTCCTAAGAGCAGACAATTATGTGCTAATTTAGTGTACTATGTTCATATTTCCATTACAGGAGAGGATTCTAAGTGCAGAAATGATGCTAAGGCACTCCCAATGCAACCCTTACCCTGGGAGAGTTTTGTCTGAGTATAAACTGTAAAGGCAGCCAAATGTGGCTAATTATGATGGAATCTGCACATGTACATTGTAGAGGGATTTTATTTCAGCAACATGCCTGCTCTGGAGAGGAACTGGCACATCTTTAATCCCTCTGGCTGGAATATAGACATGCCCTTTGTACATATCTTTAATCTCAGACAATGAAGGTAAAGTTAGTTTGCACATTTTGAAAGTGACATCTAATTAAGGCACAGACATAGTGAGAAATCAGAGAAAGATTTCACAGAATGAATCAGAGATAGGATATGCCCAATGCCCAATTCTCACAAGTTCAGTAAAGAGAGGCAACTTAAGGGAGCATATGAGAGAGATAGAGATAGAGATAGAGATAGAGATAGAGATAGAGAGAGAGAGAGAGAGAGAGAGAGAGAGAGAGAGAGAACAGAGAGAATTTGCAGGTGAGGACAGAATGATCCAGAAAATGTGAATGTGAAGAAGCCAGAAGATTAGAACAGACTGCCAGAGTTAGTTTGAGACCAAGCAGAGATATTCAGTGAGAAGCTGTGGGAAGCCAGTTTGAATCAGTCAGTTTGGAAAGACAGCAGTTTTGAGCCAGAACATCTGAGTTGAACCAGTCAGGCAGAGTTCAGAAAGAACTAGAAAGGGTGAGCTAATCCAGCAATAATCCTCAATGACAACATTACATCTGGTGAATAAAAAACACTTTTACAATACATACTATAAGGGGGGCATAAGTAGCAAACATGACAGACTGCCTGAGAGTCTGTGTTAAAATCAAAGAAATCATCAAGGAGTGAGAAAGAATAGAAATTATTTGCCAAGGCCAAGATCTTTAAACAGTCCACTCTCCTCTGAATATGCCAGATAATTTCTGTAGAATGGCAGTCTTATAGAAACTAAATTACATGATTTTCAAAATCTATGTTGTACAATATTGTACAACTAGTACATGAGATGGGATCTTTCCATTGGTCCTTGTTCACCGATCTGACAGTATTTTCCTAGTTCCTGAGATGTGCATTTGTTTGTAATAAATAGCAGGATACTTAAAAGTTCAAAAGTTCATTGCCAAGATTATCTTAAGAACCTTTTCTTTTTTCTTTCTTTCTTTTTTTTTCTTAAAGGCTATTACACAGGCAACCATAGTACTCTAATGTGCCTAGAGAGGACAGGAAATAGTTAATTCTTAAGTAGATAGCTAGGGAAAGAGTTTCTAGATTGGATCAGATAAAATGCTTCAGCATGAAATCTAAGATGGTTTACCCAAGAGCCCAAAAGAAAGCCTCTGAGAGCTGAGGCTTCTTTCCTGTTTGGTAAGTGTGTAGGATAACTCCCAGCACACAGACTACTTCTTCCACTCCTTTCAGCCACTGATAAACCACCCATATAATAGGTTTGGCTAGGATAATTCCCTTTCTGTGTCTCTGTTGGGGGTCACTGATAATAAGTTTGGTGCATTATGTTGCATTTCTGTCATATCAGGGCTCAGAGAGCAAGGCAGGGATATATTTCTTCTATCAGATTTGATGATGACATAGATTTATTATTTCTTTTATTATATGAATTAACTGTATTACTATTTCTTCCTTCTTTTCAGATTTATTATTTGTGATTTATTATCATGGTTTATGTTATTTTTATATGTAATTGAATTACCATACTATTTTTGTTCCATAGTATAAAACATTGTCATAATTACATATATCTGATTTTATACTATTATAAAGTTTAATTTAATAATTGTAATCAATTTTTATAACTAACATTATAATAATTTATTCATTTTTCCAATGATGTAGTTGTCTTCTATATACTGCGGTATGGGACTTTAATTTATTAAATTCAAAATACTTTCTACTTTCATACAACCAATGTTTTCCATGACACATTTTTAAAATAAGTATGTTAGGATTTTTTTCCATAATTTTTTAACATCTTTCAATATGATTCCACTCTAGCAATATAATATTTTTTAATCAGAGTTTTAGGTTATAGATCTAGACCTTTGTTTAAATTGTAGGTGACTTCTGTTCAGAGAGAGATGCAATTTTTGTTTCAGTTGTCTGTATATGCATACCAGCCTTTTCAGCACAATTTCAAGGGAGAGCATTGTCTCTAGGGAATGTTGTTGTTGTCTTTGCTGAAAATCACTTAGCCATAGTATGCCTCTGTGTTGGAGGACTTTCAAGTTTCAGTTCTCATTTTTATTGTTGAGGACATCTAATTTTCAGTTTTAACACATTCTTATCCAGATTAAAATCTAGGCTACCTAGATGTCATTATCTTCTAGGATCATATCAGATAGAACATCTAGAATATATCAGACAGGACAATTCATTCTTCCCTCATTTTTAACTGCTTTGTGTGTGATGTGGATCTGGAACTTGAACATCTCTATCTTGGATAACCTCGTGACCTGATGAGTTGGGCAGTTCAGAAACAGAAGATTGACAACTTGATGATATTTTGGAAACTGTATTATATCTCTAGTCTTTTATATTGGAAACACATCTATAAACTTACTCTGGTACTCATTTTATGGGGTCATCATTTTTATGATGTAAGATAGCTTTGATCTTCTTTTCTATATTTGGACTATAAAGATCAATTTACTAGTTTATGCACATGTCGCTTGACTTATAACAAGATAACACCTTAGGAAACAAATTTTAAATTGAAAATACCATATTTTAAAAAAGCTTTTGGTATACCTATTCTAGAAAATGTCAACATTTAAGAAATCCATTCTTAAATGTGCTCAGATGACTGACAATGAACCTACAATTGTGCAAAATCATTTGACAAAAGACCTATTCACTAAAAAAAAAATGCTGAATACCTTGTGTATACAGAAAGATGGATATTCACAGATCTGATGAGATAAAAAAATCACAATATCCAACATATGCTGTCAAAACTGTATTCTGGACAGTGTTCAGCATCATGTGGTTGACTTAAATTTACAATTCTACACCTAGCAGCATATTGAAATATCTTGCCTTGCATTGCTAGCCAAGGAAGGGTAACAATTCAAAATCCCATGTCATGATTCTTCTTGAAGTACATTGATTTCCATATTAGTTTCTTTTCTATCCCTGATGTTAATAAAACAAGGGAGATGTATTTTTTAGCATAGAGTTTCAGAGGAATTGCATTCATAATGTCATGAAAGACAGCAACAATGGAAGAAAAGATGGCAGAATTGGATGCTAGCTGTTCACATTATCACATTTACATGGAAACAGAATAACAAGGGCCAGGCTACTTAACCTCAAAACACACTCCTGGTGATGGATTTCCTCCAGCAAGGGTCTACCTTTAAAGACACCAGGACCTCCCCAAACAGTACCACCAGCTGTGGATACCGTGTTTATGTGAAAACCACAGCACTTTTGTAGAATCTTTTTTTTTTTTTTTTTGTGATAATCTTTTGGGGTTTTTGTTGTTGTTGTTGTTGTTTGTTTGTTTGTTTGTTTTTAATGTTTTTTTTTGATACTTTATTTACATTTCCAATGTTTCCCCCTTTCTAGATTTCTTCTTTGGAAACCACTTATCTCCCCCTCCCCCACCTCTATGAGGGAATTCCACCTCCCACCCACCCGCCTGCCCACTCCCATATTCCCACCTTGACATTCCCCTTTACTGGGGACTCTCCTCCTCCTGATGGCCAACAAGGCCCTCCTCTGCCACATATGTGGTCCGAACCATGGGTCCCTCGATGTGTATTCTTTGGTTGGTGATCCAGCCTCCAGGAGAACCGGGGTGGGGGGTGGGGGGGTGGATCAGGCCAGTTAACACTGTTGCTCCCTCCATGGGGCTGCCGACTCCCTCAGCTCCTTCAGTCCCTTCTCCAACTCCTCCATCTGGGACCTCACTCTCAGTCCAGCAGTTACTGTAAAGTGAAACTTGGGTTTTGGATTTGACTAAACTCCCAGAGATCTTTCTTCTTTTACTGGTCCTTGTAGTAGTAAAGTTACCTTTCACATTAAGGGATATCTTGAGTGTGCTAAAACACTGAAACTTCGGCAACAGCACTAAAAACAACACAATATTTTTTAATAACCTACGCACTACTTGTTGTAGATGTCTTATTATGTGTGTTGCATCCATAATATGTAATTCTAGAATCCTTCTGATTAAAGATTTTATTGGAAAGCCAGGTAAATAATAGCATTCTACCTGTATCATTTGCTGGCTTGTAAGGTAAGTCCTCAGGCAAGCCGTTCTTGTCTTCTGTCCATACTTTTAACTCAAACTCAAGATGAAATTGGACATTCGTTAGCTGATCTCTCAAAATAAGGTATCCAATATACTTTTTTTTCTATAACCCTTCAATTTGATTCTTCACCATTTTTCTTTACCGTTTTTCTGATGAAAAACAGAATTATTAATTTGTATTATTTGATTAGTAAAAAGCACATTTTGCTAAACAAGATTTAAAATATGGTTAGTTAATATGAAAAGTGTAAGTGTTAATTATCCCGTGGTAGAATTACTCTTACCTTAGTCCTACTGTAGAGACAGATATTTATCTTTAAGTACCCCAGAGCAAAGAATCTGTGAAGAAGACAGTTAGTTACCTTTGGAACCATATTTATCATGTAAATAGCTCAGAAAAGGATACTGCCAGTTACATCTTTAAAATACAAAAATGCATGCATTTCACTATTTTGTAAATGCCAGAGAGATGCTGCATCCGTGAGAGTTAACGGTGCGGCACTTTTGTGTTCAGTAGCATGAATCATTAATCATGAGACAGGCCATATTCTTGTACTGCTTCTGCTTTCATTACTTGGCCTAATTAAACAGTTCTCTGAACTGGAATCTCAGATTCCTCTGTTACAGATTATCATTAATTATGGTGAAAGTGCTCAGAGATGTTGGACTCAATTATATTCTACTCAGCGCTGGCGGCGTGTGATTCATTGCACAGCCTGCTCTGCAGATGTACTCTTTTCTTATCTCGCACTCCCACTTTTGTAAATTGGGCTCTGGCAGCCAACAAACTAAGAGTTATGTGCTGCGTTTTCATTAAAAACATGTTGGAGAAGCACAGACCAATTAAGGATTCTGTATTTTAGAAGGAGTGATGAGATGAACAGTGGATTCTGGGAGAATTAGCTCAGTGAAGAAGCAATCTCAATCTCATTGTACAGCTGAATTTGATTCCTATTTTGCTTGCTTCTGTGTGGATCATTTCCTTGAGTCTGATTTGAAACTTTTAAAATTTAAAGTAGATCAATTTATTGTTAGGCAATAGGAAAAGAATAAAAATGTTTGTTTGAAGCCTGCTTGAGCTACTGGAAAACATTTCCAGTGACATATGCCAAGCACATTATAGCTCAAAAGACACCAGTTTCATCAATTTTGACAGTAATTTTCCATGCTAGGCAATAAAATGAGTCGTACAGTACTGAGTCTAATACAGACTGGGCTAATGTGCTCATATAGACAAAGGCAGAACATCAGGATTTTCAGATGCTTGGTGGTCTTTGAGGTGTGTGCTTGGGAGAAGGGAATGGTATGATTTGACATATGGAATATGGAGATCAAATTCCCAATATAGTTAAAACACATTTATTTAAGGTTTTTCTGTTTTGGTTTCTTTTTCCTTCTTTCCTTCCTTGTATCCTCTCCCCACCCTGCCTCTCTCATATTCATCCCTCCCATCGTCCTCTGTCCTACCCCTCCCTTCTTTCTTCTTCCTCCCATCCCTCCCTCCCTCCTCCCCTTGCTTCCTCTTTCCCTCTTTCAGGCCCTTAATCAATCCTTCCTTCCTTCCTTCCTTCCTTCCTTCCTTCCTTCCTTCCTTCCTTCTTTCTTTTATTCCTTCATTAAATGACAACACTATTATCATAAAAATTGGGGAAACTTAAAATATATTTTACTAAATAAGTAGGGACATTTTTATAATGAATTATTTTTTCTAGTTCCTTTATTGATTATAAAATCATACTAAAATCTACAGACTGAAAATCTGTGTCATTATAGCATTCCCTGAAAAGAAATCTAGTTTATCAGATTCAAGTACAAATATACACAACAAAGGTTGAACTGAACTTCTATTTAAGGACTGCCCATTAGATACTTACATTATCTTTGATACTGCATGAATTATAATTTGAGGTTTTAGAGAAACTGAACTCCTGTTGTAGATATGCAAAGTTTGATATAAATGGAGGTTTAGCTGTTATTTCCTTTTGTGTTATGAGTATTAAAATATAATAGAAATTATCTTCTGTGGAACAGCTGTTATTAAAGTAAAATCCATTTTTGTACAATTTACTTTGGCAATGATTTTTAAAATAAAATGCTATCAGGGTTTGTACATAAAAATTTAAGTGAATATTGGCATGATTATTTTGTACAACTTACTGTCTGTGTTTTTATTAATAATACACTGTTATCATGACACTCAATAACAAGAGTTTTTGAACAAATTTCATAGCAGTATATGGTTTTATTATTTTATTTACAGGAACAGAAAAAGCAATTAAGTCTAGTGTTAAAATCCACTCACTTATATAAATAACTAAGGCCTTCCTCTTGAAAATCTGCTTGTAATTAACATATAAGAAAAATGAATAGATTTGATTTGTCCAGGTTAAATGGAAGGTAGAAATTTCTCTCCTCTTTAATCCACTTTAAAAGTGTAGTATAAAACCAGCAAAATTACGTGTGTATCTTTGTTCTTCATTTGAGGGGTTAAGAAATGTGTGATTTATCACAAAACTGCTCTTGGGGTCACATGGACACAGTGTTCTCCTGTGAGTCATCTCAGCAAGCCACACATTTCTTTAATCCTACTTCTCTTTTTTACAAACATCACCTAAGCTTGTTTGATAATGAAGCTGTCCTCAGTTGCATCTTAAATATATTTCCTATATTTTATCTTGCATACCTTCCCTCACAGAAGCAGCTGCAGCACTGTAGGAAGAAGATATTTCTTTCATTTTATAACTTCTATAGTTTATTTTTTATTTTTCTAAATACCTTTAATTTTATTGAGTTATAAACCATGTATCTTCACTTTTCTTGAATACAGGTCAAGAAGATAAGAGATTTAAAACACAGTGGGAGAATAAAAGTTTTAGGTCTAAGCCTTTGGCTTAACAGTCTGTAGGTTTTCATATTCTGCAGTAGTTTTGGGTTTTAATATATATGAAAATCAGTGGTCTTGTATCTATGCATATGTGTCGTCTATAATATAATTTTGACAGATGGAGAGCTGGATAAATCTAGTCCCTGACTACAGAAAAACCTTGGCTTGACTTGCACTCTACCAAAACTTGTTTAAAAAGGCATTCACGTGTATTTATTTTTTAAATAAAGATTCATTTTTTTTGGCCTGCCCTTCTCTCTCATTGAGATGCTGGCTTCCTATCCTTGCCTGTCCCACATCCACGTTCTACCTGAGCTGTTGTGTTTTTTTTTTTTTTTAAACAGGATTACTTCATGCATAATGTTGATAACTATACCATTCTACATCTCCTCCTTATTAAAAATAAATATGTTACCTTGCCCCTGTTTGCACCATCTAAAATTCTGACAATATCTTACTTTAAAAAAAATAGAGAGACATAGAAATCAGGAAGCCATTTTTTCCATGAGCAGCTCCAGACAGACTGCTCACTGAAAATGTAATACACTGCACCGTGTCACAGGTCAGCTGGCAAATGGCAATCTGAATTTTAAAAGGAATATGAATAAAATTCTGTTTTATTTTGAAAATGAACTTTCTGCCCTCCATCATGAATCCAATATATGTCTTAATCTTCTGTGCTCTTGAAGCCTGCGGCTCCTGGCTGAGTCCTTTGACTCCTGATCCTAATAAGGAAATAGGTTGTTTTCTCATCCTCGTCTCATTTTTAGAAGGGCTGAAACAAACAGTCCCCGATTTCAAATGTAATTGACAAAGCATAAAAACATGTATGTTATGTAATTTTAGGTTTACAACCACGCTCAGCACTGGGATGTTTTATTTTTAAATTTGATTAAGATGTTATACCTTTAGAAATGTGCTGTCAAGATTTGAAATCAAAATCTCCAAGTATAGGGTGCCTGTTTACCTTGGAACTGCACATGCGAGGCTGATCACTCATAGACTGGATAATGGTACACTTCAATCGGGAACATTTTCAGTTAACCTGGACATTTTTATGGCTACACAGAGGGAATGTATCGACAGAGTTTTAAAAGTGCATTTATGACTGTTGTTTCTGTTAAAACTCAGATGGGCATGTACCATGTCTGTGTCTGTGTTTGCTATTTTTCCTAACAAGAAGTAATTCATTATGTTCACTTTTTTCTAGACTTCTTGTTTCTAGGTTCATTTAAATGCATCACTTCTAATTAGAAAATATAATGCTTGCATTTTCAGGAAAATAAGATTTTGATTCTTTTTGGTATGTTTGTCCCTTTTCATTCAAAACTCCTAGGATTGGTGTCCTGGTATGGAGTCATAACATGAATCTGTTCTTAATGGATAATTATAGGGACTATTTTAAATAAGAGAGACATAGTAGAATAGAAAATGTTAAAACAAAGGTAATTAATTAGGCATGCTTGCTGTGAGTGGACCTTATAATCCTGTGTGTGCAATACCACAGCCTAAGTGCGCATGCTCAGAGAATAGAACTGTCTACTGCCATGAGTACATGCACACTCTGTGTGGGACCGAGTTGATCTTGAACCCAAGTGATGATCCATTGTAACACATATACTTTTTTTTCTGAGAGAAATCTATTATTGTTTTACATCATCCAGATGTGTTTTGAACAATAAGATGATTAATAAAAAAGAACAATAAAACAGTTTATTTCCTCCTAAAAAGATGTATTTTAAAGTTTTCATGTTGTTTTAACCATCGTAAATTTGAACTAATTAACTGCACCAATTATTAAATTTCATAAACATGGAAAACATTTTATAATAAAAAATGTTTGTCTATTTACCTTATCTTCCAGTAACACAGAGATTCAAAGAAAATATGCACTAAAACAAACCTGATATAATTACTCACAGTTCAGTAAACAATTATTCATTTTCAAAGTATTAAAATAAAACTAAGTATAAAAAGATGATTAAGACATAATCTATCAAGAGTAAGATATTTTAGTTGAGATAAACTGACAAGTAATAAAATTGTAATCAATGAGTCAAGCGGTCTAGGTAGGGTAGGTAAAAGACATATTAGACACAAAGAGGAAGACAAGAACCTGGCATACACAATGAGGAGACTGTTAAGCACTTCAGAAAAAGTGAGACCTAGTCTTAAAAGACAAGATGAGCTGCTTTAGATGGCAACATCTTTAGAACATCTTCTTGTACAAGAGTAAATTTTATGCAAACATGAAAACTTTAGCTCTGTACATCCAAGAAGGGCACATATATGTTGAATATGGAAAATATAAATTATCAAATGCAGAGTATAAATAACTTCTTACCATCAACTCTATTACTTGCCTTCATATTGTAGCCATGTTGCCCAGAAGGCTTGATTTCCCATTTCAATAATAATGTGTTTCTTACATTAAGCCAACTTAGACAGAATGTTATCATTTCAGTAACAGATTTGTATAAATCATCTTATAATAGTACACAGACATCTTGGATCCTATATGGGCACATGGATTAACACAATCACACTGTACAAGGATGATTAATTTTTGTGGCTATAAGAATAAAAACTTCTATCTTTTACTACATCTAAAGGCAGTAAGGAGATGCTGACATGAGATATTATGTTCACAAGTAGACAGATTAAAACAGAAAATTAGAAGAAACATATACATGCCAGCAAATTAGTCTCCAAGCCATATCAGAAACACAAAGTGAGGAACTGTGCTTTTATCTTTGTGGACGAAACTGTAAAATACCTCCTTCTAGCTGCAAAGGAAGCAGAAACTAAATTATAAGCTGGCATGTCCCATTCAAAGTCAAATTGTTTTATCAGAAAATAAGCAAGGCAGAATGTCAAGGTTTCCATGCTTGGGCCTAGTCGCAAAGTGCTCATGATATGCTATAAGAAGTATCCATCTAAATATTTGCTTTTATGTTAAGATGTTCTTATTAACTCATCAAGAATTTCATACAATGTACTTTTTAATATTTTTATTTATAATTAAAATATAGTTGCGTTGCTTCCCGTTCCTTCTTCTCCTCCAACTCCTTCCATATCCTTCCTTCTACTCCTTCTCAAATTCATGGAATCTTATTATTTCTATAAACATATAAACACACAAATTCAATATGCTGTTCCTGCTTAGTGTGGCTTCTAGGTAATATGTTTTTAAGATGGACGACTTGGCATTGGTTAATGAATTAAGGTGCTCATCTCGTTCTCTCAGCAGTTGTTAATGGCTTATACCTCTTCTACTAGGGGTGGGGTCCTGTGAGATTTTATCCATCTATGTTAGGATGTCAACTAGTGCTGAAATCGTTCAGGTATTCTTTAGGCCGTCATATGGTGGAGATTTTACAAATGTCTTTTCACGGAGATAATAATCTTTACAGAATGAATTTGATAAGAAAGAAAGAAAAATTACAATTTACCATCATACATACTATGTGTGTGTGTGTGTGTGTGTGTGTGTGTGTATAAGAATGTATACCTAGTTCCTGACATAATTAGAAGTTCTAATCTCACAGCAGACTTCCTGTTCCTCTAGCTTTTATAATGTTTCCACTCTGTCTTCTTTACTGTTTCCTGAGCCTTAGGCAGGAATTGTATTGCAGATAAGCTCATTAGGGTTGGTAGCCCCACTATCATTCATTCTCTGCATTCTAACTTGATGGCAGTTTCTATAATGATCTCCTTCTGTTGTAAAGGGACAAGGCATTGATGGAGGCTAAGATCTACACTTCATTGTGAGTTTAAGGATGAGCATTTAGCATGCAGTTAGGAATCATTTGGTTTAGGAATGGGACAGGAGTTGGTTCTCCTGTAAGACTCCTAAAAGGGGGAGGGGGCAAAAGACCAAAACAACAAAACAAATAAACAAAACCCACTAATTCCTATTATTTGTGCTATCCATATACTCTTGGATATGTGGTTACCCACTGCAACATGATTCATTTACTAGAGGTTGCATCTTTTTGTAAATAAGTTGTTCTCAACAAGGTATTTTCTTGGAGATAATAATCTTATCAACCAACCAGAACCCCCAGAGCTCCCAGGGACTAAACCATTAACCAAAGAATACACATGGACATGGAGGGTCCCATGGCTCCAGCCACATATGTAGCAAAGGATGGCCTTGTCCAGCATCAGTGGGAAGAAAGGACCTTGGACCAGTGAAGGTTCGATGCCCCAGTGTAGGAGAATGCCAGGGCTGTGAGGTGGGAGTCGGTGGGTGGGTGGGTAGCACCCCTTAGAAACAGGGGGAGGAGGGATGAGATAGGAGGTTTCTGGAGGGGAAACCAGGAAAGGGGATAACACTTGAAATGTAAATAAATAAAATATCCAATAAAAAATCATCTTTACACTATATATGTGTGTGTGTTATGAGTATATATGTGTATGTATGTATGTATGTACATACAGGTATATATAACATATATGTCTAGCTTCCAGACACAAAACAGCTGCAATAGTAAAGAAAACAGACTAACAAAAACAGGTAAATAATTTTGAGAACCACAATGTCACAGCATGCATGCACTAGTGTGATGATACACTGTGTGTGAAAAAACATAGTTCACAATGCCAATTCTTGGGTAAGGGTTTGAATTTTTTCAGAAGCTGTAACTACTGCTCTAGGAAGAGGACGAGGCATAGTGTCCAATGACTTCAGTGGGTGAATCTTCTGTGTTTCCAATGCACACTGTGTGAGTAAGTCTCAGTACCTACAAAGGGGAAGCAACCATGTTATCTAGTATAAGCTATCAGCTAGTACAGAGGCTAACAGGTCCCCTCTAGTACAGATGACCCCAATGTATCCATGTAATCTGTACAGCCTACATTAAGCATGCATCCTTTCTTATGAAGTAAACGAACAACCCTTACTGTCAAATATTCAATATTGAATAAAAGTTCTATTTTTTTAGGTGAAATTAATGACAAAAACATAATTGAGCAACCTGAAGATTATGTCTACTTAATATATAAGTGGCATAAATATGCTTCACTACAAGATACCGCGTAACGTAAAAATAGTACCATTGATATAAAATAATTTGATTTAAGATATAGAGAGAATACAGGTAATGATCTATAACTGTCTTCCTAAACAAGATGAAATAACCCAAAGATATGTAAATTATCAGTTGAGGTATGATGAATAGATGGATATTTGCATTGTGCATCCATGAACAGACCCAACATAAGAAATATAAATGAGATCTTCCTTCCAGTGATCTGCTTCTCCACCCAGAGAAGAAACGAAGGGCCCAATACCCTCCCACACACCACAGCCTGCCTGACTCCCAGAAGGTCTGCAGTGACCAGGGACACAGGTGAGACTCCCGCCCAAATGTGCATGCTAGCTGGGCACCCATAGAGCCCAGCTGACTCACAACCTGCACCCTCAACCCACCCCAGCTCCATCTTTCTGATCTGCTCCTCCACTGATGCCAGATCAGCGGGCCAATACCTGCCCACAAACCCACAGCCTGCCTGTCTCCTTGGATGTCTGCAGGGGCACAGTTCTTCTGGTTTGCAGCTCCTTCTGCAACTGGGGCAGATTTTTCAGCTGGAACCTAAAGACTGCCTGTCTCCCATGAGGTTTTCCCTAACCAGGGACACAGGAGGCCTGCTCTAACCAGATAAAAAGAAGGCCCTCTTAACCAGACACATCACTGCTGCCTCCCAGGAAGCTGGCTCTGTCCCATGTCACAGAGCTCCTCCTGCCTCTGAGGAAGCCAGCTCCAGAGACAACCAGGCCAGTTAACACAAGAGTTAACCAAATGGAGAGAGACAAGCTAAAGAATATAAGTAATAGAACCTAATGCAATTTGGCACCAACAGAAACCAGTTGTTTGAACACAGCAAGTCCTGGATACCCTAACACACCTGAAAAGCAAAATTCTAACTTAAATCCCATCTCATAAAGATGATAGAAGCCTTCAAGGAGGATATAAAGAAGTATTTTAAATAAATGCAGAAAAACACAGGCAAACAGGTAGAAGCCCTTAAAGAGGAAACAAATAAATCCCTTAACGAAATACAGGAAAATACAATTAAACAGGTGAAGGAATTGAATAAAATAGTCTAAGAACTAAAAATGGAAATAGACACAATAAAGAAAACACAAAAGGAGGCAACCCTGGAGATGGACAACTTAGGAAAGAGATCAGGAGCTACACAGGCAAGCATCACCAAAAGAATATAAGAGATAGAAGAGAGAATCTCAGGCTTAGAAGATACCATAAAACATATTAATACAGCCTTTCTGCTGGAACAGACTACTAGCTAGTCTGCTCCCCTGAAGATCCACATCCTGAGTCATCCCAGGAGATTTGTTGCACTTAGGGCATCTGACACCACAGCCTGAGACATTCAGAAGATCCACTGCACTCAGGATAACGGACACCACAACCTAGGAATCCCAGGAGATCCATCCGCTGCACACAGGGCAACTGAGCAACTGATCACCTGCTTGTCTGCTCCCCTGAAGACACCACAGCTTGAAGGCACCTCCTCTGTATACAGGGCAACTGGGCAACTGACACCACAATCTGAAGACCTCCTGGGGGTTCTGTGGTATACAGGGCAACTGATCCACCAGACTGAAAGCCTTCCTGGATTTCTGCTGCACACAGGGAAACAGAAATTACAGTCCATAACTCCCCCCGTACCCGGCCCCCCGGATAACAGCTTCACACAGGACAACAGCTTGACTGCTCCTCTGAAGATCCAACAGTCTGAAAGGCCTTCCAGGAGATGTACTTTAGCCAGAGCAACGGATAAGCAGCTTCTCTGTTGGAAAGTCCCACAGGAGGTCTGCTACAGCCAGGGCCACAGGCCTACCAGGAGACCTAAAGCAACCCAGGGACGAAATGGGCAGACTCCAGAAAGAGTCACCCAGACTAGCAAATACCACAGATAACTAGATGGCTAGAGGCAAGCATAAGACCATAAGCAACAGAAGCCAATATAGGTGTGTATCATCAGAACCCAGTTTTCCCACTACAGAAAGCCCTGAATACACCAAGACATCTGAGAACCAGAAAGCTGATCTAAAATCTAAAGCTTATCTAAAGAAGATAATAGAGTCCTTTAAGGAAAATATAAATAACTCACTGAAAGACGTACAGGTAAACAGGTAGAAGCCCTTAAGGATGAAACAAATCCCTTAAAGAAATACAGGAATACACAATAAAACAAGTGAAGTAATTGAATACAGTGATTCAAGACTTAAAATTGGGAGTAGAAACAATAAAGAAAACACAAATGGAGGCAAATCTGGAAGTGGAAAGCCACTAAAGAGGCCAGGAATTACGGATGTAAGTATTACCAAGAGAATACAAGAGAAAGAAAAGAGAATCTCAGGTGTAGAAGATATCGTAGAAGTGATTGACACAACTGTCAAAGAAAATTCAAAACATAAAAAACTACTAACCCAAAGCATCAAGGAAATTCAGGACAAAATGAAAAGACCAAATCTAAGAATAATTAGAATAGAGAAGAACAAGGATTCCCAGCTCAAGGACCTGGGAATGTCTTCAACAAAATCATAGAAGAAAACTTCCCCAACCTAAAGAAAGAGATGGACATAAAGGTACAAGAAGCCTATAGAACATCAAATAAATGGGACCAAAAGGGAAAATCCTCTTGTCACATAATAATCAAAACATGGACTGCACAGGACAAGGAAAGAATATTGAAGGCTACAAGGGAAAAGGACCAAGTAACATCAAAAGTAGATCTATCAGAATTACACCAGACATCTCAACAGAGACGCTAAAAGCCAAAAGAGCCTGGTCAGAGTTCATGCAGACTATAAGAGAATACAAATGTCAGCCCAGGCTACTATACCCTGAAAAACTCTCAATTAAGATAGATGGAGAAACCAAAATATTCTAGGACAAAACCAAATTCAAATAGTATCCATCTATCAATCCCTATAGAGGATCCTAGAAGGAAAACTCCAACACAAGGAAGGTACCTACACTAAAGAAAAGACAAGATATTAAACATCTCAAAACAAAGCCAAAAGGAAAGAACCATAAACACATAAAGCCACATTCAAAAACAAATATAACAGGAACCAACAGTCATCTGTCTTTACTCTCTCTCAATATTAACGGACTCAACTCACCCATAAAAAGACATAATCTAACAGACTGGATATGCAAACAAGATCCAGAATTTTGCTGCATACAAGAAACACACTTCAATAACAGAAACAAATACTATCTCAGAGTAAAAGATGGAAAAACGTCTTGCAAGCACATGGTCCCAAGAAACAAGCTGGAATTTCCATCCTAATATCCAATAAAATAGACTTTCAACCAAAAATTATCAAGCATGATTGAGGAAGGACACTTCATTTTTATCAAAGGGAAAATCCACCAAGAGAAAGTCTCAGTTCTGAACATCTATGCCACAAATGCACGGGCACCCACATTCGTACAAGAAACTATACTAAAGCTCAAAGCACACATTGAACCACACACAATAATAGTGGGAGACTTCAACACCCCACTCTCACCAATGCACAGGTGACTGAAACAGAAACTAAACAGAGTCTCAGTGAAACTAATTGAGGTTGTGAACCAAAATAGATTTAACAGATATCTATAAGAACATTTTACCCTAAAACAAATGAATACACCCCCTTCTCAGCACCTAAGGGTACCTTCTCCAAAATCGACCATATAATTGGTCACAAAACGACTATCAACTGACACAACAAGATTGAAATAGTCCCATGCATCCTATCAGATCACCATGGCCTAAAGCAGGTCTTCAATAATAGCAAAAACAACAGAAAGCTCACATACACATGGAACCTGAACAACTCTCTACACAATGATAACATGGTCAGAGAAGAAATAAAGAAAGAAATTAAGGACTTCCTGGAATTTAATGAAACTTTTGACACATCATACTGAAACTTATGGGACACAATGAAAGCAGTGCTAAGAGGAAAATTCATAACACTAAGTGCTCTAGTAAAGAAATTAGAGAGATCTTACACTAGCAACTTAACAGCACATCTGAGAGCTCTAGAACAAAAAGAAGCAAACACACCCAAGAGAAGTAGAAGACAGGAAATAGTCAAACTCAGGGCCAAAATCAACCAAATAGAAACAAGAGAACAGTACAAAGAATCAACAAAACAAAAATGTGGTTCTTTGAGAGAATCAACAAAGATAAACCCCTAGATAAACCCTTAGCCAAACTAACTAAAGGGTCCAGAGGCAGTATCCAAATTAATAAAATCAGAAATATAAAGGGATACATAACAACAGAAACAGAGGAAACTCAAAAAATCATCAGATCCTACTACAAAAGCCTATGCTCAGCAAAACTGGAAAATCTAGATGAAATGGACTACATACCAAAGTTAAATCAAGAGCAGGTAAACTATCTAAACAGGCCCATATCCCATAAGGAAATAGAAGAAGTTATTGAAAGAAAGAAAGAAAGAAAGAAAGAAAGAAAGAAAGAAAGAAAGAAAGAAAGCCAACCAAAAAAGCCCAGGGCCAGACAGATTTAGTGGAGAATTCTAGTGGACCTTCAAAGAAGACTTAATACCAATATTCCTAAAGATATTCCATAAAATAGAAACAAAAGGGGCACTATATAATTATTCTATGAAGCCACAATTACTCTGATACCTAAACCACACAAGGGCCCAACCAAAAAAGAGAACTTCAGACCAATCTCGCTTATGAATATTGATGCAAAATACTCAATAAAATTCTTGCAAATCGAATCCAAGAACAGATCAAAACCATAATTCGCCACGATCAAGTAGGCTTTATCCCAGAGATGCAAGTTTGGTAAATATACAAAAATCCATTAACATAATCTACTATATAAACAAAGTCAAAGAAAAAAAAAAGATCAGGGAGAGAGGAGATGCCCTTGGGCCTGAGGATATTAGAGGCCCCAGTAAAGGCGAATGTCAAGGTGGGAATATGGGGATGGGTGGGCGGGTGGGTTGGAGGTGGAATTCCCTCATAGAGAAGGGGAGGTGGAGGGGAATAGGGTGTTTCCAAAGAGGAGACCCAGAAAAGGGGAAACATTGGAAATGTAAATAAAGCATCAAAAAATAAATAAATAAAAAAAAAAAATGATCATCTCCTTAGATGCAGAAAAAGCATTTGACAAAATTTTATACCTCTTCATGTTAAAAGTATTGGAGAGATCAGGAATTCAAGGCCCATACCTAAACATAATAAAAGCAATTTACTGCAAATCAACAGCCAATATCAAATTAAATTGAGAGATACTTGAAGCAATCCCACTAAAATGGGGGACATAACAAAGATACCCACTCTCCCCATATCTATTCAATATAGTACTTGAAGTGTTAGCTAAAACAGTAAGACAACAAAAAGAGATCACAGGGATACAAATTGGTAAAGAAGAAATAAAGGTATCACTATTTGCAGATGATGTGATAGTTTACATAAGCAACCCAAAAAAATTCCACCAGAGAACTTCCCCAGCTGATAAACAACTTCTGTAAAGTGGCAAGCTATAAAATTAACTTAAACAAATTAGCAGCCTTCCTTTATACAAATGATAAACAGGCTGAGAAAGAAATTAGGGAAACAACTCCCTTCTTCACAATAGCCACAAATAATATAAAATATCTTGGGGTAACTCAAAGAAAATACAAACTGTAAAAATCTCCTAACTCAAAATATCCAGGAAATTCAGGACTCATGAAAAGATTAAGACATTAGCCAAATAAGTACAGAATACCCAGGGTACAATCAACAGAACTCTAACAGGTTAAAAAGCTGAAAGTCCCAAATGAGGATGCTTCAATTCCACTTCAACGGGAGAAGAAAACAATCACTGGGCAGAGTGGGCACAGAGGAAGTGAGGGCCCTGTGTGGGAGAGGGAAAGAAGAAGGGAAAGGGGGAACATGACCACTTATTGGGGTGGAGAAACAAGAGAGAAGCCCTGAGTGCTAGCAGAATGAATTGAAAGATTCAACTTTGGGGAATGGAAGGCCTGGGAGCCTCTTGAAAATACCAGAGATGTGGGAGGTGAGAAACTCTCAGGACTCAAAGGAAGGGACCTTAGATGGAATGCCCAACAGTGAGGAGAGGAAACTTGTAGAGTCCACCTCCAGTAGAAAGATCTACTGGAGAGATGGGGTTGCCATCCCAAAGTCAAAAACTCTGACCCAGAATTGTTCCTGTCTAAAAGAACTGCAGAGCCAAAAATAGAGAAAGAGACTAAGGCAAAGGTGGTCCAGTGACTGACCCAAGCAAGTAAAAGTTATGCATGATAAGATTTTAAATAACTGAAGAGAGAAATCAACGAAGACCTCAGAAGGTGGAAAGATATCCAGTGCTCATGGATTAGTAGAGCTAACGTAGTGAAAATGTCCATCTTATTAAAACCAACTACAGATTCAATGCAATTCCCATCAAAATTCCAACTCAATTCTTCCCAGAAATGTAAAGTGGTATTCTCAACTTCCTATGGAAAAACAAAATATTTCTCAAAAATAAAAACAAATAAATCAATAAAAAATAAATAAAAAATAATAAAAACAAAACATTTCTCAACAATAAAGAACTTCTGGGGAAATCACTATCCCTGACCTCGAGTTGTACTACAAAGCAATAGTAATAAAGACCTCATGTTATTGGTACAGAGACAGCTAGGTTGATCAATGGAATAGAATTGAAGATTCAATAATAAACCCACACGCCTATGGACACTTGATCTTTGACAAGAAAGCCAAAAACATACAGTGGAAAAAGGAAAGCATCTTCAGCAAATGGTGCTGGTCTAACTGGCAGTCTACATGTAGAAGAATGCAAATAGATCCATATTTGTCACCGTTCATAAAGCTCAAGACCAAGTGCATCAAGTACCTTAACATAAAACCAGATACACTGAATGTAATAGAAGAGAATGTGGGAAAGAACCTCGAACTTTTAGCACAGGGGAAAATTTCCTGAACAAAACACTAGCGGCTCAGCTCTAAGATCAACAGTTGATACATGGGATCTCATGAAACTGAAAAGCTTCTATAAGGCAAAAGACACTATCAATAGAACAAATTGCAAACCTACAGATTAGGAAAAAAATCTTCACTAACACTATATCTGATAAAAGGCTAACATCCAAAATATATAAAGAACTCAAGAAGTTACCCTCTAAAAACACCAAATAATTGAATTTCAAAAATGGGGTACAGAGCTAAACAGAATTCACAACAGAGGAATCTTGAATGGCCGAGATGTACTTAAGTCCTTAGTCACCAGGGAAATGCAAATCAAAATGAAATTGAGATTCACCTTACACCAATCAGAATAGGTTAGTTAAAAAATTCAAGTGACAGCACATGCTAACAAACATGTGGACAAAGAGGAACACTCTTCCATTGCTGTTGGGATTTCCAACTGGTACAACCACTCTGGAAATAAAACTGGCAGTCCCTCAGAAAATTGGAAATAGTTCTACCTGAAGACACAGCTATACCACTCCTGGGCATATACCCAAAAGATGCTTCACCATACCATAAGAACTCATGCTCCACTATGTTCACAGCAGCCTTTTTGTAATAGCCAAAAGGTGGAAACAACCCACATGTCCCTCAACTGAAGAATGGAAACAGAAAATGTGGTTCATTTCCACAATGGAATACAATTCAGCTATTAAAAACTAGAAAATCATGAATAATGTAGGCAAATGGATGGAACTAAAAAAATATCATTCAGAGTGCGGTAATACAGACCCTAAAGGACATACATTGTATGTACTCACTGATAAGTGGATATTTGCCAAAAGGTACAGAATACTCATGATCCAACCTATACACCTTAAGACGTTTAACAAGCAAGAAGACTCAAGTGAGGATGCTTCAATCCCACTGAGGAGGGGGAACCAAATTTTCATGGGAGGCAGAGGGCGAGACCTGGGTGGAAGAGGGGAGACAGAGAGGAAACAGGTAACAGGATCAGGTGGAGGGTCAGGAGAGAAGCCCATAGAGCCAGGAGAATGAATGGAAACATGCAGCCTCTGAAGATGGGAAATGGGGGACCCTCTACAATGTACCAGAGACTTAGAAGGTAAGAGACTGTTAAGACTCAATGTGGGTGATCCTAGCCAAAATGCCCAACATTGGGGAGAGGGAACTCAAGAGTCCATCTCCAGTAGATAGACAGGGCCTCATGTGGAAGGACAGGGTTACCAACCAAAGGTCAAAATTCCTGACCCAGAGTTGTTTGTGTCTAAAAGAATTACAGGGACAAAAATAGAGAAGAGACTGAAGGAAAGTTGGTCCACTAACTGGCCCAACTTGGGACCCTGATGGGGGGAGGGTACACAAAGGCATGACACTATTACTGATGCATTGATGTGCTAACAGACAAGCCTAGCATGACTGTCCTCTGAGAGGCCCTACAAGCAGCTGACTGAGATAAAAGTAGATACTTACCTCAAACTATTGAAGTCAAGGACTCTTATGGTTGAATTAAGGGAACGACTGAAGAAGCTGAAAGGGTGACCCCGTTGGAAGATCAATAGTCTCAATTTTCCCGGACCAACCAGGCAGCATACATTGGCTGATTCTGGGCCACAAGCACATATATAGCAGAAGACTGCCTAGTTTGGTGCCAATGGGAGAAGATGTGCCTAATCCTTGAGAGACTTGATGTCCTAGGGAAGAGGAATGCCTGGTTGGGGAGCCTAGGGAGAAAGGAGGAGGAGAAATAGGATGAGGAACTGTGGGAGGGGGCACTAGGAGTGGAATGTAAATAAATAAAATAATTTTTTCAAAAAGAAAAACAAACAAATAAAAGAGAGAAAATGAACATTTTCTGAGACTTTCTCCAAAATTTAACAAAATCTTTACTTTGAATAATCTTTTAAGGAACAGTTCATTCATTCTTTCAGCTCACATTATTTTTGTGCCAACCCCTTCTAATGAAAAGAAAAATTATGTTAAAGCCACAATATTTTTATTCACTTCGTACTAAAGATCAGACCATTTTTTGTCTAATTTTTCTGTCTAACAGAAAATTAACACTTACATGCATTAATGAAGAAGCACTTTTCTAAATAAAATAAAATAAAGCCAGGCTTTATACTACAGATTGATGTCCCAGCCATAGGGAAGCTGAGTCACAAAAATCTCAAGTGTAAAGTGGACTCCAATGGAGGAGTTAGAGAAAAGACTGAAGGAGCTGAAGGAGTTTGCAACCCCATAGGAAGAACAACAATATCAACCAACCAGATCCCCCAGAGCTCCCAGGGACTAAACCACAAACCAAAGAGAACACATGGAGGGACCCATGGCTTCAGCTGCACATGTAGCAGAGGATGGCCTTATCTGCATCAATGGGAGGGGAGGCCCTTGGTCCTGTGAAGGCTAGATTCACCAGGGTAGGGGAATGCCAGGGCAGTGAGGTGGGAGTGGTTGGATGGTAGGGAGAACACCCTCATAGAAGCACGGGGGGAGGGTAGGATGTGGGTTCTGGAGGGGAAACCTGGAAAGGGAATAACATTTGAAATGTAAATACATAAAATATCCAATAAAGAAAATAAAGTGCAAAGTGAATTGGAGATCAACTTTGAGAACTTTGTGAGATAGTTTCTCCAATATTTATGTACATGTTTATTTATTGTGCTCATATATGGGGGTAATATGTACTACAGCTAGTGTGCGGAGGTCAGAGGTCAACTTGTAGGATCAGTTCTTTTCTTCTCTCATGTAGCTTCTCGAGATTAAACTGAACTTTAAGGGCTTCTTGACTACCCTCAAATAATTTTTTTGAAAGAGGCTCAGATGTTGTGTGCCAAGTTTCAGTTCCAACACCACTAAACGAGTGTATTTCATGAAGCATGAATGAACATACTTATAATTAAATATAATGTCAAAAGTAAATATGTATAGTAATGGTAAGTAATTTCCATATTAATGATTTGGAATAATAGTCTCCATTATAACAACATAGGTATTATTCAGAGAGCATTTGGAGATAAAGGGAAGCAAAATAAGTGTTGAACAAACTTCAACTTTAATATTGTCTATGCAGAAGTAAAGAATATTTTCACATGTAAATGAAGTTCAAATCAAAATTAAGAACAGCATTTTAAAAGATAGTATAAGAAAAAATTAATATCCTACTTGCAAAGGAAATATAAAAGTATCTAGATTTTGTAAAAATTAATTAAAACTCAACATCTCTTGTAGAGATGATAAATTTTAACAGACAGACATCACCAATGTTGGCAAAGATATGAAATTGATACATTTATGTTTGAAATGTATAATTGAAGAGATAATTTAGAAATCACTTTGCTAAAATTTCTGCTTAGGTGCGGAAAGGAACTAGAAAAGTAGAAATGTCATGAGTCCTGGGGAGAACATGAATGACAGAAGTACTTTCAAATACTATTTTAGTTTTAATAAACATAAATACATATATAACTAGTTCAGCAATTCAACTTGAATACTTACATACACACACACACACACACACACACACTCAAATTATGAGAAACTTGTCAGTTTCTAAAAGATTAAATTAAATAAAACAGTTATTTTAGAAGCAAAATTACAATCATTTCCAATGAGTCAGTAAACTCTACATGGTCCTATACTAATAGAATCCTTCCATTATTTATTTTATTTAATGAGCTTCCCAATAAAGAAATCTCACGGCAAGAACATTCTACTGATGAATTATAACAAAAATTGGGGGATGGGTGAAAATAATTTTATAAGACATCTTCTAAAGTTAAAAGCAAACAATCCGTACTGATTTAGTAATGCTAGAATTATGCTGAAACAGAAATCTGAAAAACAGAGCACATATTAAAAATACATTGTGATGGTCAGTATGGTCCCATAGACCTCCCTCAAACATTACAGGCTATTGTTATTGCTCTTTATTACTCTCAAGAATATAATGATAATATCCTGTTCCTAAAGACAACACATCCTTGAGTCAGAAGACATAGAGAAATCAAGCTGCTACAGATCTAGAATAACATCCCTATTTTCTAGCTATAACACTACTGGCAAATCCTGTGTATGCTACTGAGAGTGAAAAGTCAACACCTGTTTTATGCAGGTGACTTTTAGCCCTAAAAGACACAATAAAACATGGTCAAGCAAGATATTTCCAATGGTGCAATAGTGGTATGAATTTTAGAGAGTAACCACCTACTTTCAGATTTGATTTAAGATCCTTCCCACTAGGTATAACTCATAACTAACATCATGAATTGAGCTCTTCCCCCAAAACCCACAAAACTTACCACTAGGTCATAAACTATAGGGAAGAACCAAATACTATTATTCTGCTAAATAAATATAGTAATAAAGTGTAAATTGCCTCCCTCAACCTCTATCTATATACCCACAGATTACTGCATCTCTGAACAATCATCAGAGAAACTTCTTTTTGCAGTTAATGGCTATTCATTCAGAGACCAACAAATGAAGTGATCAGTTCTAAATGGCACATCTATACCAACCCCTATTTTCAGTGCTCAGGGATCAACACAGAACACACAAGAAATATTGTAAGAGCCAGAGGTAATGAAAATCTGCAGCAAAGAAGTATTTGCTGGGCATGACAAGGAGAACGCACATAGAAAGTCACAGCAGCTTGTGTATACTCAAGACTATCACAGGAATATCCAGCTGAAATCTCAGCACGGGTGAAGGAGGTCATGAAGTTCCACCCCTAGCTGATACACTATTTTCATTGCATGGAGGGTGAAATAAACAGGTCAGTATTTAAGAGCATTTGGTGATCTTGCAGAGGACCTGAGTTTGGTTCTCAGCACTCTCAATGAATGACTTGCAAGTATCTGTAACTCCAGTTCCAGTTGATATGATATTCTTTTCTGACTTTTGAGGATATACCTGCATGCACATGAGCCAGATACTGATATGTCAGATAGATAAACAGACAGGCACACACACACACACACACACACACACACACACACACACACACACGCATGCATGAATAAAAATAAATTTTTTTAAAAATAAAATTTAATGGAAATTTTGGGAGTGGTTATACTGAGCCACTGAATGTGCATATCCCTTTACTGGTACGACCCTTTCCACACCATTAACTCTTCCAGAACTTGAATGAAGCACACATCGCTCCTGTTACCTTCACCTGCTTCTAGTTCTTCAATCAACATTATGTAGTATTTATTTTATAAATTTTCACCTTGTTATTTATTCATCAATACCCTTGATGTCCTGATAAATGAATTGGTTTCTTGATTTCATTTTTGAAATTGGTTTTTATGTGTAAGGACGCTCAGAATGCTTGAATATTGCTATTTTAACATCTTTTCTAATTTATAATTATTTACATATTTATTTTTATATTATGTTTGTATTTCTAATAGACTTTGGATGGAGTCCTTGTAAGCCTTTATTAGCTACAAAAGGAAATAATTTAACTAAACACTTTATGGCTTGGTTGACTTCTTTTTTTCTCTTGAAAAATAATTAAGAATCAAAGAATAATAAGTATTTGATTCACCATTTTTTATTCTCAATCCTATATTAAAAGTAGTCTTTAAACAATATACATCTTACTTATTCTCTATGTATGTCTAATCAGATTAATATTTTATATTAAATTTGTAACTTTTTTTACAAATTTCATGGTTATTTGGTAAACTTTAGCTTTATAGCATCAAGTTATATTGATATTTCCATTCTTCTTTTTAAGCTTAATTATTTTAAAGATAGAATTTTTTTTTGCTGTTGTACACTTTTATTTATTTATTTATTTATTTTATTTTTTCTCTTTTTTTTTATTTTTGATACTTTATTTACATTTCCGATGTTTCCCCTTTTCTGGGTCTCCTCTTTGGAAACCCCGTATTTTTATTACCTGATTTTAATCCTTTTAACTTATGTTTGTAGATGTTAAACACTGTTTCTTACATAGATTGGCTAGATTGGTTATATATATTATTAATGAAGAATTGTTTTGTTTTTACTTTTAAACTATATGATGAATTCACTGATAGGAAGAAAAGGACAGATATAAGAGGTTTAGGACACACACACACAGACACACACACACACACACACACACACACACACACACACACCAGTGCTAATAACTGGGGACCAAGTATTCAAATATATGAGCCTATGGGGTCATTCTCATTCAAACTACCACTGGAAGAAAGATGGTATAAATTGAAAGAACAAATCAATAAATCCATACCCAAAAGCAATAAGTACAAGTAGGCAATAAAAGGCTTCTAATATCCTCCTAAAAGATGATGCACCGTCTCCCATCCTGCTCCCCACGTGATCCTCATGTTCACATTCCTGCTTTTCCAAGTCTACCCATTGAATCTACTCTATTTCCCCTTTCCAGGGAGATTCATGTGTCCCTCCTAGTTACTTTCTCTGTATTGCTTCGGTACATTTACTTAATAGCTAATATTCATACATAAGCAAATACACCCCATATTTACTCTTTCTGTGTTGAGTTACCCCACTCAGGATGATATTCTAGTTCCATCCTTCTGCCTGCAAACTCCATGATGTCATTTTCTAACAGCTCAGTAATAATCCATTATGTAAATGTACCAAACTTTGTTTATCCATTCTTCTGTTGAGAGATATCGAGGTTGTTTCCAGTTTCTGAATATTATGAATAAAGCCATAATAAATATGGTTGAACAAAAATCCTTGTGGCAAGATGTAGCATCCTTTGGGTATATGTCCAACAGTAGCATAGCTGGGTCTTGATGTAAATTGATTCCCAATTTTCTTAGGAACCACCATATTGATTTCCATGGTGACTGTACAATTTTGCATTTGCACCAGCAATGAATTGCTCCACATCCTATCTAGCATTAGCTGTCACTGTGTTATTCATCTTAGCCATTCTGACAAGTATAAGACTCAATTTCAAATTAGTTTTGATTTGAAATTCCCTGATGGCTAAGAATGTTGTACATTTCTTTAAATGTTTCTCAGCCATTTCAAGGACATCATGAATTTTGCAGGCAAATGGATAGAACTAGAAAATATCTCCTTAGTAAGGTAACACAGTCCCAAAGGACATGTATAGTATGTACTCACTGATAAGTGAATATCAGCCCAAAAGTACAGAATACCCATAATAGAACCAACAGACCACAAGAAGTTTAACAAGCAGGAAGACGCAAATAAGGATGCTTCAACCCCACTTAGAAGGGGAACAAAATAATCACAGAAGACAGAGGGAAGAAGGGGCCTGTGTTAGACAGGGAAGGGGAAGGGGAAAAAAGGGCAGAATCAAGTATGGGGGAATGACAGGAGAGAAACCCATAGGGCCAGGAGCATGAATAGGAATATGCAGCTTTGGGGGTTTGGAGGTGGGGGAAAAACATATAGAAAGTCCCAGAGACCCTGGATGTGAGATGCTCCCAGGACTCAATGGGAATGACTTTAGGTGAAATGACCAACAGTGGGGAGATAGAATATGAACAGACCATCTCCAGTAGCTAGACAGTGCCCAGAGTGAAGGGATGGGGTCACCAACCTAGCTTCAAAATTTTTGACCCAGAATTGTTCTTTCTAAAAGAAATGCAGGCACAAAAATGGAGTAGAGAGTGACAGAAAGGCCATCTAGTGACAGGCCCAGGAGAATACTGAAGCAATTCAGGCTGTTGCCAAGACAATATGTTGCTCTTCACAAACTGAGAGCAAGACCCCATTGCAGAAGACAACACCCACACAACTCACTGAACATAGAGAAGTTAAGGTAGAGCCTACCTAAAACCTATGTCCCTATGTTCTACTGTTTTTGGTATGGAAAGGTAATCTGCAGGCTACTAAAATAGACACGCAAATACTAACCAAGACAGAAAACCCTTGATCTATAGTGCTATTATTTCTGCCAAACATACTAGAACAATGGTGGTACAAACTTCTGGGAGTAATCAAGCAAACAATGATTTAACTTATGGCACACTCTGTGAGACAGAACCCATATCAAACACTGCTTTGGTGACCAAGCACCTGAGATTACATGAGATAAAGCAGGGAGATAAGGTCAAACCAAACAATACTTATTTAAAAAATTAAAAATGGCTTGAAAAATGACTATTAATGATATTCTGCTATAATTGTAGAACAGCACCTTATTCAGCCACCTTTAGAGATGCTTCCTTCTGAAGTAGATGGGAATTAATATCCACATTACCCACAATATACCAGACATTAATAGCTCTAAATGAGATATTTTTATCAAATTCTGCCTCCTAGAGCTCAGGGCTCCGTGGAAGAGGAAGCATTAAAAGTGTAAGAGCCAGAGGGGATAGAAGACACCAGGAGAACAAGGTCCTGTAAATCAACTGAGCAAAGCTCATTAGAACACATACACAGTTAAAGTACATGGGGTCTACACTAGGTCCACTATATATATTACAGTTTTCAGTTTAGCATTTCTGTGGGAATATGAGTGCATGTATGAGTGGGTCCCTGTTTCTTATGTTTTCTCATTGGCTGTTTTTCTTCTTTGGATTTTTTTGCCCAACTTTAATGTGATGATTTTTTGCTTTATCTTATTTCATTGTGTTATATTTTGTTGTGGTCTCTTATAAGCCTGTTCTTTCCTAATGACTATTGGTGGAAGGGGAAGTGCAGAGGAACTGAGAGGAGTAGAGTGAGGAAAACAACAGTCAAGGTATACTATATGAGAAATAATCTACTTTCAGTAAAAGGGAAAATAATTGTATAGTATTCACCTTTTTTTTTTAAAGATGATTTTGATTGACCTAAAAGTACTTTTAAAACCAAAAGTAGTATCTAGATTAACATTTTAACATCAAAATTCCAAAATATCATTTAAGTATAGACATGGAAAGCATACTAGTATTATTGGATGTTTTTGTGCAAAGCTTAGTCAGTGAAAGTTATGGGTGCTACACAAGTTGAAGGGAGAATGAAAGCTAATGCTTCTTAGAGATGAACTCACTAAAAAGAAAACTGCAACCATTAACTGAAATCCAAAGAAATGAGAGTTTAGTACATAGGTGTCTAGCCACGTAGTATAAAGAAGTATTCTTATATAAAATGGCAGGTTAAAATATAATAAAAACGAAAATCTATTGTTAAAAGTTGTCATATGATGATCATAATTTAAAGCACCTCTAGTCAGGAAGGGGTTAAGCAGTTTGGAAAACATGATAAATCTGTGTTCCTTTACTGAACAAACATATATAGAGAAGTTAAAGTACTCCTTAGATAAAAAATGAGAGTGATAGTGTTCTTTGATATTCTCCTTAAAGTAATTAATAAATTATCTTCCTCTTTAGCTTTTAAATTAAAAGATAAATTGTCAACTTAAATTCTATCAACCATTTTACTCTAGGTGAGAACTGCCAAAATGATCCTGCAGTTTATCTGAGAGAACTGATCACATATAACAGCATCGAAGAAGTTTTAGAAAAGGATTGGTAAATAACCTTGGTTATTTACATTATAATGATCACTAATGAGAGATGTGTTTGCATAAATTGTGTTTTTTATGTGATTAAAAACAGCTATTAACAGATGTGGAGGTTAGTCTTCATGTGGGTTCCGAACAACTGGAGTAGGAGCTTCTTCTAGGGGGCCTGATTTGGCTGCCCTCATTGGAAGAAGTAAGCACCTAGCCTAGCAGAGAAGTACCAGGGTGGGGAGAAACCCAGGGGTTCCCCCACCTGCTCTGAGGAAAAGGGGAGGAAGAATGGGGGAGTACTGTAAGAGGGGCTGACCGGGAAGGGGCAGTAAGCAGGTGGGATATAAAGTAAATGAGTAAAACAAAATTTAAAAAAAATTAAAAAGGAGCTATTAAGTTATATAATATATACAAAGCTATAGAATTATTTTAAATATGTAATTGGTGAATACAAATTTTTAAATATGTATATCAGCTGTTCCAGAAAGAAGATAAGAAATTATCAAGTAGTCACATAGTCAAGTACTTGTGGATTTGTAGTGGGAAAAATACTTCAGAGTCAGTATGAAATCATTTAATGCAATTTTTCTTATATTTATCCTCAAACAGCTTCCTAATACATTGAATTCATTTACATAATAAATTCATAAATTTTATATTAACTTTGTATATTTTATATATTCTAGAAATATTTTAATAGATTATTTTAATATTTTATATTCTAGAAATAATTTTAATTATTTAAGACATATATTTAACAAAAACATTTTTCTCTTTCTAATAATATTTGACAAAAGCAGAAATATTTAATATTTTCATTAATTTCAGAGTCTCTACTGTTATTTGCCACAAGGATTCATAGACATTAGTCAACAATACCTGAATGTACTGTGCTAGTAAAAAGCTCACTATCAATGCTTGCAACCACAGAAGATTACTAAGGTTGGGGGAACAATATCATGATAGAATACAGTACAACTACTATCTACTCAAGTAGCTGAGTAGTTGTAATTCCTTTTAAAACCAGTAACCTTTATTAGTGTTTTGAATTCTAAACTAAACTAACTGAAAATACTATTATTTTCTAATTTGAGTATTACAGTATACTATATGATTGAATAGGTGAAATAGTGCTACAAGATGAAATAAGTAGGTGGAGTCTAAATGAAGGAGAAAACGACTACCTTCCCTTAGATAGAAGGGCATCCCCAATAGGGCTTTGCTCAAGAATCTGGCCTTGAGGAAACATATTTGATGTTGAAACAAGGTCTCTTTGCTAGTTTTTTGTTGCATGTCCATCTGCTTTGCTGAGCCTACGCCAGCTCACAGACTTGTCTGCTATTTTCAGGAAGGCATGTGCCAAAGTAGCACATGGTTTAGACTGGCAGATTACATAAGGCTGTGAGTATCCACTATAATAAAGTGTAGTCTTTTGCCCAGTGTATTTGATCCATAAATTGCTCACTGCATGTTCATTAGCTTGAAAAATTCCCCTGGAGTTGGTGACATATCATTATTTGACTTTATCATTAGGAAATCTTGAAAGGAGATAAAGTGACTTGACCAAATCTACAAGTGAGACTTCAGTGGGATGTCTGGCTTTGCTTACCTGGAGCTACAGCATCTCCTCTGAGATTTCATATGGGAAACAGGGAATGATGTAATTCAAATGGTATGGATAGAGCTCAGTCTGGTGATAACATACAGACATTTTCCAAAAGAATAGTTAGTTCTGAGAATGGCACATATTTGTTAAAGCCAGAAATTATTGCTGCAAATGCTAGCATATAATATGTCTAAAGGTCCATTCTTTTGAACCAGCAATTAAATTAATATCACATTTTCCTTCCAAATGACTATGTAGTGATTTCTTCAGCCTCATAAGATGGAACATCTAAATCAATGACTACCAATGACTATGTAAACAAGCTTTAGGTATATTGCATACTTCTAGGTAATTCTTCCTTAAAAGTTTTGAACATAAATTCTCTGGCAAGAGAAATTGAATATTATTTAAATTTTTCACACTTTACAATAATTTTTAAATATAGTACTACATAAAAGTAAAAAATAAATCAAACATTCATAGTTATACTATTACGACTATGCTGTAAGAGCATAGAACAAAATTTTACTATAATTGTAAACATAAGATTTTGATATTTCCCCATATTTTAAATGAATAGCATCTTCTTGATTAAGTTATAAGGTTTATGAAATATTCAAGTTAAAATTTTCTTAGGATTTTTATTAGGATTTTGATGGGCCCCTCTGCTATATGATACTTATAAATGGCATGTGGTCGAAGCATTATAGAAAATGCTCACCTATTACCAGTATCTGAGAAAAGATAGCAGGCAAAAGAAAGGCAGATAAATCTATAAGATTAAAATGCCTTAATGCTTTATGATAATAATAACTGCTTAGGTCTGAAAAAGCCAAGATTACATGGGTAGAATGGAATTGAGTTGGTCATCTTTGTTACTTAACAAGTGTCTGAGCTAAACCAACCTATAAAGTAAGCACACTCATTAGCTGTAGCTCAAAGTTCAGGAAGTTTTAGTTTATCACTGGCTATGTTTTGAGTCTATGGCAACACCTCATAGCTGAAACATGTGGCAGAGGAAATCCATTCATTTCATTACAACCAAGATGTGAAAATTCCTCTCAAGAACGTACTTCTCTGTCCTAATGCCTCTCATTGGCTTTCCCCTCTTAAAGGTTCTTCTATTTCCTACCAGTCTCAGGAGCTGGGGACCAAACTTTTGACACACTGGTGTTTGGGGGTCACATCCCAAAATCGTCACAGAAGTCACATCCAGGAAAACATTCCATCAACTTTTGAGTAATGATATATAACTCACAATAGAGTTCAAATTTAGCTTTATAATCAGCATGACAGGCCAGACCATCAAATTTAGTTTGTGGGCACCACAAAAAGAATTGGATGTCACAAAACAACACTATCAGATGTCCTGAAGGCATCATGTTTCCTAGTCTAAATAATAGGGATTGGTTGACCCAAATAGCTCAGGTGAAATATAAGACATATTTTTAAAAAAATCATGTGTGAACATTTCTTCAAGAATAGCTTGTATACTTCAAGAGGCAAAGATCCAACAATCGAACATTACTGATGAGCTCTCAATTCAAGGTAAAGTATGCAAACTAGAACTACCTAAAAATTGAAAGGCATTTTTGAAGAGCTTTATGTTTAGTGCATAAAATAGAAGGCAATTTGTAGGTGGAGTATAAGAGGAAATGAAATTGTATCTTAGGGAATAAGGAAAAGCATAAGACACAGGGAACATACTACTTGAGTAGGTCTTCAAATAGTTACATATAGTTTTGAATAAGAACTTCTCTAGAAGTTAAGGCCAATTGATTGACATTATGTACTATACTTCATTAATGTTTAGACTCAAGAAGATTGCTGAGTTGGAAACTTTTGATACTGTAAACAATAATCAATAAATTTTTAGTAAACATATATTAGTTTTTATAAGGTATAATTTTAGACTCTCATATTTTGAATCTCATTTTGATATCACAACTTCCCACTTAACCGCTATTATGGCTTTGATCTGCTTGCATGCTAAAACTGATCATAGTCTAGTAACTGCTTGGGCAGTGGGAACGAAGACAGAAACGTGAATCAGGGGTGGGTTCCTTGAAGATGGCAAAGGGAAGCCTGGATTTGCTCTAGGAGGCAAGAGGCCACTCGTAAACAGATTCAGGAGGGGATGGTTTGGTCTGAACAAGAAACAGAGAAATGTTAAGCTCTCAAAAGCTTTCCAAAATAAAAGGGACATGGGGAATGCAAGGTTTCATATGTCCTAACCCCGATATCTAACCGAAAAGCACACAAAAGAAAAGAGCCAGATAACGCTGGCATTTATCAGGAATGGAACCGATACACCCTTAACCTGATGCCTTCATGGGCAGACTACAAGGAAAAAGGCTTACTTGTTCTGGGAGGCGAGTTCAACATTGACACTAAGGGATAAGACCTGAACAAAGAAAAGCAGAAGCAAGTCTGAGGACATGACATGGAAGCCTAATGGGTTTGGGCAGCAATTCCAAGTCCCAAGAGAGAAGATGACTTTTACACTAAGCGCCAGCTAGTGACATGCTCTCCGCGTCCCTCTGTTGTCCAGTGGCCAGCCAGGAGCTGCTTCACTGAGAACAAGTATTAGCTGTTTTCTGTTAGGAGTTATGGTGCACCCTTTTGTATAGGGGCAGATAATCACTTTGAGACAATTAAGAAATGGTTTGGCTTTGTAGACTTTGGCACATCAAATTAAAAAAAAAACAGTTTTGGAAAGTATTTGATTCTGTTATTGCTGTGAGCTTCATATAAGGGTGCCCATTTGAGAGTTCTATATTATAAATATTAACAAAAAGATGTGTTTCTTAAACAACTCACTGATTTATTATTCCCACTTGTGGGACTTATTTATTAGACAAGTTTATATTCATAGAATGAAATGCTGTCTTAACTATTATTGTTAGTGATTTTACTCCTTAATCTATTGTTCTTTTACTAGGTTAACCAAATTTATATTGTTACAGTAATATGTTAGATTCTCCCCAATAGGTACTGAATGTGAGCTTCTGATCTGAAGGGTAGCTGCAAGAGTTATGTGAAAAGTTCTTTTGTGACCCCGCTCTGTAATCATCAGCTTTGTGTGGACTGCTGTTCATTATGTGCTGATCTGGGAAATGGAGAGAATGCACACAAGTGTGATGCTTAGTAACCTAATAAAATCAGAGGAAGAACAACTGGGGCTACAGAAAGGGAATCTTCTAGGAGATAGCAGCCTAGGTGCAATGTTTCCTGTTTCAAGGAGAGAAGAGTATGCCTAGGTTTAAGAAGAACTGGGACAGGGACAGGTCTCAGGAGAACACGCTTCATTAGGATAAATATTGAGTAAATTTTGGTAGCCATCTTACTACAAGTTGATGTCATACAGTAACGATCTTTTCATTCATTTTCCAAGTCCTCCACCCATTTCTCCAAGTTCTCTGTGATACAACTTAATCATTTAACTATATAATGCATTACAGCAAGTGTGTGAATGTGAATATCTTAATGGAAGGTGAGGGAGGAATAACCCATTAGCTATCCCAGCCCCAGAAATGTCTACATATCTACCTCTGTAATAGTGAGCTATAATTTTTATGTGTTTCACATGAACATTTGAAAGAAATATTTTAATTCTTCTTTAAACCCAGGTTCCATAGTTTCATTTTAAAATTTTATTGATCAGATTTTCATTTGTAAATAGAATACAAAATGAGTATTAGTGACTGATAGGATTTCCATAGTGGTAGAAGAGTCAAATAAATTTGTATTCTTTTTATGCTTATTTCTTTTACTGAAGCATAATATGTGAGCTGTTATAGGGTACTTATCATCTTAAACTTTTAAAATGGCTTCTATATTCTAATATCAAGTCATTACAAAATTTCAAGCAATTATTTAAAAATGCAGTTATGAGGTCAAGTTCTAGACTGAAATATTATTTTGAATGCATACACAATAAACAGACTTAAATAAAGGACTCTATATAATGAAATGTCTGAAGCATCCTTTGATACTGACATCTATTCATCTTGACGGCACAAAAAGTTTTAAACATGGAAAAGGACAGAAAAGTACAATAAGCAAGTCTAACTTCAAGCATCTGTGAAGTCTTATGAAACTATAATGTTTTTAAAAGACATTAAATAGGAAATCCACATGGTTCTCAGTTGAGGATCAGTGGATAGAATTATGAGTTTATTGCCTTCCTTAGTCATATTTTGGTGATGCCTTCAGTTACATTCTAGTAGTTAACTAGAATAAAAAGAAAGAAGATAAAAATCTCAAGTAAACTCACTAAGAAAAATGATTGCAAACTTGGCATGTTTATAGTAACACTGAATATCAAGTTAGAAAAAGAGGAAAAATAAAGAAGCTTTCAAATATTTTAAAGTACCAGTTTATTTTTATTTCATTAAAGATATGGTTGAGGTGGGCACTATTTCTTACATGCTCCATTAGTGTTTGGGGTACTTTAGATGAAAAGCAGTTATCTTTCTAAAAACAGAACAGTCATAGTTTGTCTCTGGATTACACATAAGGTTTTGACTGTTTGGCTGCATGAAATAAAGCAAAGCCACTTTTCTAGAATCTGCTATTTATTCCTTGGGGGAAAAAAAAAAACCACCAAAGTTTGACTGACACTAATTTCCTGAACAAGATACCCTAGAAACTCCAGTTTATCTCATAAAATCATAACAGACAGGGTTTGTGATGTCCCCTCTGCAAGAGTCTTTCTTCTGTCAGTTTATAGCATTTGAAATGACGGAAAGAGATGCATTCCTTTCATATGCCATCCTGGAGAACAGAACCTGTCACCAACAGTGTAATGTGCTATGTATTATCACTGTGAGTGATCCAGAGGCCTAGAGACTGTCATCTTTTTAGACTGTACAAGTCAACACAAATAAAACCGAGGAGGTAAATGATAATGTCTGAGATAGAGCCAGCCTCATTCTGGCCATTACGTTTTATTCAAACCTTACAGATGACATGATGTGAAAAATGAGCTTGTGTCGAGTTCAGTGCCCATTAGTGTGTGAGCACATTATCTTTCACTTTTCACACTGAGCCTCTCTGTGCTCACTCTGCCAGTCTCAGCTCTGCAGCCTGCCAGCGCCAGGGGGTGGGGTGGGGGTGGGTGACTCCTTAAATATTTTTGTATGACTGTAAATTACTAGGAAACATTTTCTCTCAGTTAATAAGTTGAAAATAATTTGAGATACTCACTAAAAAATTAAAGATAATCTTTCTTAAAGAGATTACTCATCTGATGGTAAGGATGCCTCTAGTCTGTTATTTTGAATAGAATATATATACTTATTGGGAATAATTTTGAAGGGGCTATATAGAAATTATAGTTTAAATTAATAACCAATATAGTTTAATCTTTACTGAATGAATATTTTAAGTCAAAGGGCACTGCCCTGCCATTTTATATTCATGAAACATTTAATAATTTCTGATATCTACATAACTTAAACATTCCTGATGAAAAATTGAAGTAAATAATTATAATTCTGTGATGTGTAAAAACAACTAAAGACTGATTATTTGTCTGTATAAACTTGTTGCCAAAGAAAAATCTGTTGAATACTTTTAGAAGCCTCTTTGTCAGTAGCTTTGGAGGCTCACACAGATATAAAAGAAACACCCTTTGCCTGGTGATGTTCAGAGGTCAACTAATTTACCCCATCACTCCTTAAGTGTCACATTATTGTGGCCAGAAGTAGCAAATTGAACTATGGAAATGTACTTTTCAACAACTCTATTGGCAAAAACATCTGACAGCTCTCAAAGTGTAAATTTGCCATGAAAAACAGCAAAACACACACACACACAATTTGAATACAAATCCAAATGCTGAACTATTTTTAAACATGCTTATTAGCATTATCAGTTATTAATAGTGACTAGAATTCCTATTTTACTTTAATAACCTATATTTATCCACAGTACCCTCAAAATATTCCTCAATTACTCGTTAGAAATTATTAAGCATATTTTTAAGTTTTTCTAATAGTATAAATACAAAATTAAAAATTACTGTTTTTCAGTGCTTGCTTTATATGTTTTATTAAAACAGAATTTAAATTTGTTAGGATTACATACAACACATAGTCCTAGCCATTTACCTTTTGAAAGTAATTGCAACACATTTAACTTTGCCATTCCAGTAATGCCTGGCTAGTGCCTTCACCACAAATTACAATGAGTTCTGTGGTCACAGAGCAGTTCAAATCAATCAGCCTTTCATTCAAAGGAAGGTGAATTTTTGTTATCAAACTCCTGCCTTTTTTTGCTGTGAAGAACAGCATACTTCATGGTGAGCTTTACTTTCTGTTGAAGTCACCAGCCTTTCTGTGTTGGACTGAAACTTTGTTTGCACACCGTCATTTCATGTATCAGAAAATGATTTACAGTGTTTCTATTTCCCTCTGAAATCAGTGAGAGGCATTGCTGTTGTGTGGAGGTAAATGGTAGTACATTAGAAGAAGATTAGATGTGGAGTGTTTTGTTAAACTCTTGTATTTTTCTTTCTTCTGCATGGACTCTTATCTTGTGTTATTTATTTAGATGAACAGGGTGGTCTGACTACAAGGTTTTGTGCATTGTCTGAGAGAGATATTGGGACTGCCACATGATGAGTGTCCTGCTTAACTGCCATATTTTAAAATTTCATTTCAAATACTAAGTAGTTTTATAATTGGTATAAATTGTATTGCCATCAGTGACCACCTTTAAGAAGAAATGAAGAGGTTATACACAATGGAAAGACATGAGACACTGACTCAGGACATAAGACACAGTATTTTCATAATCTGTAACATTTCAAATTTTTAATATTAATTGAAACTACTCTAATTTTTGAAATAAATTATTGTGAAATAAACTATTTTGCTTTATTGGAAACCATCAAAATTGGCATTAAGTATCACCGTTTGTCTTAATTTTTCCTTTATGTAAAAATTACAAAGACTGATATAGTAGACATCTCTTGAACAATTAAAATTTCATTGCACTTTATTTTAATATTAACTAATTAAGGTTTGGCGACAGAGTATGTAGGTTATCTTCAGTTACAACAATCCATAATCATCCTTTGCCTACATTCCCAGAGAGGGCTCTGGGCCAAGCATTGTAGTTCTTAAAAATAAATATTCTCCTAAAATTTCAGAATTAGTATAAAACTAAACTAATAGAATTCATATGTCTAAATGCATACAAGTTTGGAAATACACAAAAGACAGGATAAACTTTTCAAGAGACCAAATTACAAGTAAAATTGCAATAGGGAAAGAAATTACTGCTGCTTAGGAAAGTTTTCATATTAGAAGTACTTTAAACTGGTCAAAGAAATCATTCAATGGCTTATAACATTTACCTTAAACATATTTTATTTATCAGTGCTATATTTTGTAGCTCTCTAACTTAAGTAAATCCTGAAATAATTTTATAACATTAAAATAACTCACCTCATCAAATGCTAAATGGATATATTAGTCAATGAGGAACAAGTCTCAGGGAGATAATGAAGCCTAAGTAGGTGGGCTTTGGTGGATATCTCAAAATGACACAGGGCGTATGCCTGACTGATTATTCCCTATTTCACTAAATATAGAATGTATGAAAGATAAAGTTAAATAACTAATTCATGAATTAAAATTTTTTAATTAAACAACGAATAATAAAATTTCCACAAAATAGTCGTGTCAACTTAGTTTATTGCCGGTTCTCATAATAAAGATCAAACATTGATATGAATATGTCAAGAAACAACCAGAAAAAAATACTCATTAGAAACACATATTATAATCATTAGGAATTATGTTCCTCCAAATGCTTAAGAAGAAAATTAGAAAAAGATCCTTCTTTTATCTCAGTTTTTATTGTAAATAAAATAGAAATTAAATTGGAGAGTAATAGTGCCCAGCATCTCCATTGGGGTCAACATTATCTTAATTTTAAAACATGATTAGACATTAACTAAGAAAGTTTTAAATGACCGGTATGACCATGTCATGAGACCATCTTATGAAAAGAGATGTGCAAATATGTATCTGTTTGTTATTAACTTAGTTCAGTAATAAGAATACTAAACACAGAATCACAGAATGGAATGTGTTTCAGGACAACAAACATAAACTAGAATTGAAATTGGAGATGAAATGTTTTCCATATTATCACCAGAATGAAACCAAAGTACTTGAAATACGTATGAAAAAAAAATCTTCTACGAAAGTCAGCATCTATTCATCAGAAAAGTCTCAACAAAGTTTGGATGTACACGTGCCTCATCCTGATATAGATCATTGCATTTAAATGTGAGATGATCAATAAGATTTTCCAAGTGGAACTGAAGCTTTCAGCCCATCCTTCACTGGAGCTCTTCATTAGTTTAAGAAAGCAGAGTAAAAAATTAAAATAAAATAAGAATGGAAAAGGAATATAACTTCACTATCACTCCAGGGACATTTTACCTTGTCTTTTAGCGCTACATGACATTCACTAATATTATAAAAGAACTTTTTATGTATAAATTTTTAACTATAAATTTTTATTTATAGATTTTGCCTATAAGTTTTTTCTATAGATTTTTTATCATTTTACTTTAGAGAAAATTATTTTCTGATTTTACGTTCTCCAGTTAATTATATTCTTGCTTGTATTTAGTTTTGTTCTCTCTTTGATATTTGTGACCAACCTGTTCAATTATATATTATTATACTTTGTAAAATCAAATATATAGGTGAGACAGCCTGCAATTCTAGCACTTGACAGGTGGTAGTAGATGGATTGCCACAAAATCAAGCCCAGCCTGGGTTAAACTGAATTTCTATCTAACCTACACAGCAGAATGAAACACAGTTTCTAAAAGTAAAAATTAAATATTTATTGCTAGATATTTATTTCAAAATACTCCTTAATGTATTGTGAAGATTTTATTATTTAAATTTTGAACTTTGCTAATAAATCATTAGTATTTACACTATTATAGTATAGTATTATAAAATACTACTAATAAAAATTATTAGAATTTGGTTATAATTTTTTAATCTTTTATTTATTTAATGGTTCAGTATAGGAGATCCAACATGGCCTTTTGGATGTTCACAGCTAGTGCACATATGGTTTTTAGTTCATTTTTAAAAATTAAGTTATTATTGTTATTTATTTATTTATTTTTATCATACTTGCATTCTGGTTACTTTCTGCTCAAACATTCTTCTTTACCTCCTCGCTTCTCAGCCCTTCGGTCCTTCCTGTTCCTTCCTTCCCCAGGCTTATTTAGTTTCCTATTGTGATCCATTCCATTTAAGTAGGACCATCTGTGTGTGCATAGCAATACCGCCCACTTGCAGCCCAGAAGAGGGTCATAATGTGAGCACAGAGCTGAAGGCAATGACTGCTCCTTTCTCTGAGAATCTCTTTAGGAAAGAATTCAGCAGTAAAAGGTAAGGCCCTCTCAATCCCTCTTCTATCATTTACTGGCTGTTGATGTACTTATTCTGATGAAGACAGTTCAATCACTTGAAGTTGTTAAGAGTGCATAATTGCAATGGCTTTACCCAGCTGATGGCACTTCACAGTCCTTCTGCTTATCTTCCAACTTTTAGAATCTTTCTGCCCCTTATTTTGCAATGTTCTCTAACCTAGGAGGTGATGCTATTAATGCCTTTTTAGGGGCTGAAGGTCAACTGTCAATTATTCTTCCCACAAGAAGCTTAAGATTAAGAGTGATAATTGTCTATGGGAATAAGAAAATCTATCAGAATGCGGTTTCATGCTATGTCAATGGAGATAAACAACAAATTATGCCCCCATCTTAGGTTTTATGAACTCCCCTATTATGATCTTTTAAACTGGTTTCCAGTACCATATATGCATTCCCTTTTATGGAGTGGACCTCAAGTTCAACAGAGTGGTTGATATTAAAATTGTTTGGGTTCACAATTAGGTAACACAATTGATGCTTTTCCTCCCTCAACAGCCCGCATATAAAGCATATTATGGCACTATGAAAGCTACCCAGTAAGAAGGAAGCTTCATCCTTCTACCTTGATTCTTCATATGGTGCAACCAAGGAGAGTGGCTTCTTCAGTAACAGGATGTTATCACTTTATTTGGATGGGCACCCAGGAGGAATGGCAAGAGTTGTTTTCAGGGGTTCTAAGATCTCCAAATGGTGTTATCCTACACCAGACTCTGGCAGTTCAAACTGTGTATGTTTATGTATAGATAAAATTATATGTCTTATAGGATGTTTAGAAAAATAGTAAATGGTATGAATCCTTGAGACTTGCTGAGATATCTTTCCTGATATTTTAAACTCTTCCCTCCTGTATTTACATGTATGACCTCCTCCTAAAAAGGCCCCAGATTTTCCATGCTCTTTCCCACTCTATTGTTTGCTAAACCTATTAATTTTAGTTATTTTGTAGGCATATCATCCAATTCAGAAATGCCCAGATAAATTAAAATATATTTCTTATTGTTTTCCTTATATAAATCTACTTTTTCTATTCTTCTCATATTCAGTATTATAAAGTGTCTTCTATATTATGTGTTCGTTGATATTGGTGACACATGTCTCCTAATGGTCTTTGTAGTGCTTTGAATGGGCAGTGTCCCCTGTATGGGACTTGGAACATTTTTTTCCTCATTTGGCAGTGCTGTTTTGGGGGGTTATAAAATCTTCATGTGATGTGACTTTGCAGGAGACAATGTGTCACTGGGAGCAGACTTTGTGAGTTCAAAACTTCCCTTTATTTCCACTTCATTCTCTTGCTTCTTGCTTGCATTTGAAGACGTTATCTCTTAGCTCCTTTCTCTGTCAGCCTGGCACCTTGCATCTTTCACCATTATTGATTCTCCTGGAACCATAAGAGAAAAAGAACTCTTCCATAGTAAGTTTTGGTTGTGGTTACCATCACAGCAACAGTAAGAACAGATACTTCTCCTTTAACAACATCAAGTTTTTAGTCACAGTATATTTTTGTCTTTTATGTATATTCAATTAGGGTATACTGACAATCAGTTTTTTTTAGTGCTTTAACATCATTTTTTAAAAATGGGGCTTCTTGCATATAGGTTAGAATACATATATTTTTAAGACCAAATTTGAACAAATTTCCTTTAAGAGGTGAATTAAACTCAGTCCATTTACTGTGGTAGATATTCTTATTTTTTAGCTAATATATGTGTCACATACCACACACAGGCACACACACTCACAGACATACACACACACTCACACATATACACAGGTAAATTCAGGACTTATTTTCACTATGTTTTCTTCTTAATAATTATACTTGCCTAAATGTTTTCTAGTCAATGCCTTCACAGTTACATATTATATTGAATATTGTTGAAATTTTTTATTCACCTACATTTATTAGGTATTTGACATAAATCAGGGTAATATTGGCTTAGAGCTAATTTCCCTAAATTATCAATTATTTAAATGTTATTCTATTATTTTTATTTTATATTAATTAGTGTGTTTTTATTTATCATAATCATTTTCCTCTTAATATTTTTATGGGTTTATATATTTATTCTAGGTTCTAATTACTTCTCTCCCCAATCAAGAAAGAAAATAACATTTCAACATACCAATCTTCCCATTTCTTCCTTTGGCAACAAGTATGGTTTAAACAACATGCAAAACTTTGGGGAGAGAGACTTTGATCTCATTTTTCCTGTCTTGGCCCAGAGACAACTCAACTTCTGTAGATAAAGTCCAACTTGGGCCTCCCTTGGTCCCAGAAGTGAGTCTATCGGATAAGGTCCTACATCCACTGTCCTGTACCTGGGATCACTCAGTTTCTACCTCTACACACCTAACTAACCCTTGAGTTCTGCAAACAGGCCTGGGCCTGGTTATAAGAAGAGCTCTTCAGCATCCACTGGACATCTTCCCCTACAGACAATCTGAATCTGCTTTAACCACCGGTGTGGATGAATTTTGTTCAGGAGCAGCTTTGAGAATCTCATTCTGTACCATTTTAAAACCAGAGCAACAAATACAAACAAACAGAGTTTGTGCTTCATTATTTTCTATATTATCTACATTTTTTTTTCTACATGCTATTTTTTTCTATTTCTCTGTTGTTTTTTGGTTTGTTTGTTAGTATGTTGGTTAGATAATTGGCTTAAATGTATCTTTGCTTTTTATTTGTTTCTTTTGATTTATGGTGTATATTTTTGTTTTGTGTAACATTTTAGTTTCTAATTGGTTATTTTTCTAAACTGACTTGCCATCCTTTACTTTGTTAATCTACTGTGTTTTAGCCTCTATCTCACAAAAGTAAACCTCCATGACTCTCCTCATGTTTCCACACCTTAAAAATCTATTCTTTCATGTTTTTACATCTAAATAGCCTCTCTACTACCATCCAGAGTCCCAACTCATATGCCTTCAACATCATGGTATATTATATATTGTTTATTCTTTCCTTCTTTGTGGTGGTTTGAATAGGAATGCCCCCCATAGGCTCACATCGTTGAATATTTGGTCATTAAGCAGTGCCTTTGCTTGAGAGAAAAACGAGGTGTGGCTATTTTGGAGAAGATATGGCCTTTTTGGAGGAAATTTGTTACTGGGGGTGGACATTGGGGTTTCAAATGTACAAGTTAGACCCAATATCTCTCTCTACTTAGTGCTTGCTGTTCAGGATGTAGAATTTTTAGCTACCTCTCCAGCATCATGTTTGCCTGTGTGCCATTATGCTTCCTACCATGATAACAGTAGACTAAAGTTCTGAACCTGTAAACCAGCCCCTAATTAAATATTTTCCATTATAAGAGTTTTTGTGGTCATGATGTCTCTTCACAGCAATTGATCATTATCTAAGACAGAAATTGGAACCAGGAGTGGGGTATTGCAGTCATAAGCCTGACCATGCTTTTAGAGGAATATGGAACACTTTGGGACTTTGGACTAGAAAAGAAGTTGGGCACTTTAATTGGGACTTAAGAGGACATACTATTGAGATGAATGTAGATTATACTGGCCCAGCTGTATCTCTTGAAATCATAAGTGGTTTTGAATCTGTATAAATAAAGACACTTTCTGATTGCTAGTCAGTCTGAGTTGCAAAACATCCCAGTTTTAGTGTCTGAGTCATCCATCCCCTTGCCTGATCCTTAGCATCCTCTCTAGTACCCGTTCACTGATAGTGCTAAGCATTAGTAACTGGTGCCTGAGCAGGGATAACTACACTGAATAAAAGGTTAAAGACTTACAGATGATGAAGAAATATTCCACACTCTTAGCTTGGCAGTTAAGATTGTAAAATGACCCTATTACTAAAAGTAATCTACTTATTCGGTTAAGAATACCCTTGACAGGACTACAGAGAAAATGTCAAAAAGTTCACATGGAATATACCAATAAGCCAGGTACATCAAAAATATTTTTAAATGAAGTTTATTATATTCAAAAGAAGAAAGCATGTATGTAACTTAAATTAGATTGTGTGAAGATGACTTCAACCTCTATAACTTTACATTTCAGTTGCTTGTGAGGGGCTTTTTCTCATGCCAGTCCATGGTCTTTGTCTTACTATACTTTGATATCTGCCAAGAAACCTGAGACTATTGATTAAAGGTTATTACAGTTCAATTTAAAATATTGTTATCTCTTTATATCAAGATGTTTGGATTCCTAGGGTTAGTATGTAGTTAAATTATAGGTATGGTTTCCAAGGCATTAATTTAAAAATTGTATTCTATAAGTATTCTTATTTCATACTTTAGTATCTAATTTGCTAAATGAAGTGTATTATATAATATGAATATCTAGTTAAAGAGACAGAAATTCAACATAAGTTCCTCCTTGTTGTAGAAATACTCCAATAAAGGAAAATTTGTGAATCATATTACAGCATATCAGGGAATAGCTGAGTTTGAGAATATTTATCTTGGTGGTTTCTACCTGGTATATATTTTTGCATTTTGTAGTCAAAAAACCTACTCATAAAACATTTAAAAGAAGTAACTGTATAAATAAGGATAGAATACTATAAAGCAGTTAAAAATAACAAAAATCATATTAAAGATAAAAGCAATTGTCTTCCTCTCCTCCCTAGTCCCCCTCCCCCAGATCTATTCCTCCTTCATTAGCCTTCAGAAAAGAGGAGGTGTCAGAGGGATAACAACCAAAGTAGAGTGGACCCCGTCAGCGGATTACAGGGCATACTCTAATACCAAATTCTCAGCAAAGAGAAAATTTATGAAGCTGAGGGAATAAGCATAGCGGGGTAAGGGTTGTTGAGGGGAAGCAGAGGATTTGCAAAGTCAGCAGCAGCAGTAGCAAGCATCCAAAAAGACAAGTGGTTTTTGGTTTTGTTTTGTTTTGTTTTTGTTTTTGTTTTGTGGGATTTCTTTTGTTCTTTGTGGGTTTTCCCCCCCAGGAGTGGGTTTTTAAGAGGAAGGGGGGGGGGAGGAAGCCTGTGTTAGAATGAGTTGGGTAAATCCTGATTGGACATATTAGACAAATAATGAATTTTGATTGTTGACCATGCTGTTTTGTCTCAAAGACACATCAGTGGCCAAATAAGGGAAAAGACATTAAGGGCTAGCTGGAGAGATGTCACAGTATTTCAGAGTACTGACTGCTCTTCCAAAGGTCCTGAGTTCAATTCCCACAACCAAATAGTAGCTCACAACCATATGTACTGAGATCTGATGATCTCTTCTGAAGACAGCTACAGTGTACTCATATGTATATAATAAATAATACTTTAAAAAGAGTGCAATGTAACATGGTTGTTTTGTTTGTTAGTTAGTTTGTTTTGCAAGAAGGAGAATGGTAAAAAACAAAAACTTTCAGCATCATGTTTATCATGCTCAGGCCTGCTAGAACCCTTCACAGGGCATAATAAGTTAAAATAAGACTGGGCACCAACTGTCACATCAAGTCTGGATGAGGCAGCACAGTATAAGACAGAGGATCCCAAGAGTAAGCAAGAGTCAGAGCTTCCTCTCCCACTGTCACTATCCCACAAGAGTACCAAGGCACACAACCATAACATATATGCAGAAGACCTGGTACATATAGACCCATGCAGGCTCTGTGATTGTTGCTTCAGTCTCTGTGAGCCCTGATTTAGGATGTAACATATGAGAGAATGATAAATAAAAAGAAAGGAAGAGAGAAAGCGAAAGAGACAGAGAGAGAGAGAGAGAGAATTCCAGAGTACCCTAGGTCTGCTGTGTTTAGAAGCTGCAGTTTAACATTACAATTTGGAAATTCTGTGATTTGAATGTGACTTTCTAAATAATGTATTAGATACTTCTTCACCAGTGCAATAGTATTGGAAAGTGAGATTTAATCAGAGGTACTTTGACACAGGGGTTACATCCTCATAAAAGAATTAAAGCCAGTACCAACAGAGGATGTCCTTTAAAATGGCAAATTTAGAAACAATCATCTTAATGTTCAGAACTGAACACACATGAAAAACCTTCTAAACTCTACTTATATTTATTGAAATGATATATGCATTCAGTCTACCAGCTTTTGCCAAAAAATGTAGAACTCAAGCAGAAGTTTAATTTAGTGATATATCACTGCCTGGCAGATATGTGCAAGATCTGAGTTTATCACCCAATGCCAGAATGGAGAGATAGTGACAGAGAGACAAAGAGAGAGACACACAGAGAGACATACAGACAAGACAGATAGACAGATGGACAGACAATGTAGCATCATTAATACAGAAATAATTATTTATTACAGTCTTCAAATCTGGGATTTTAGAATAATTCTATAAGGTTTCTATGTACCTGTGAATCAAATCAATCATGGCTTTGATCCAGATTTTTCCCTTTTAATTATATGAAGTTGAGTAAAATCACTGTTCGCTTCTATAGACAAAGAATTTTCCCATTCCCCCCCCAAAAAAAAACTTTTCTGAGAAACCAAAACTATATGAGCTTTTAAAATATTGATATAATAGTCAATGTCTATTTATAATATTTTATACATAAATATTTAAAATCATGTAAATATATCACCTGAGACATTTTTCCTCCCACTTCATGATATCATTTTCTTCAGATTCTTCATATGCATGCAGCCTTGATGTAGATACTTAACTGTCTTCATGGCAAGTCACCCTTTTTGCTACATGGACTTCTCCATGTTGTTTTCAGAAATGTATCCTGAAATGCACATTTGATTTACTTATTGCTACAGAGGACGTTCTCAATTAACATCTATTAAATAATTTTAAAATAGGAAGAAGCAGTTATTCAAATATTAATATTCTATTTAAATGGAAAGATCTTAATTTTAAATAGATTGAAATGATTGTGGGAAGCAGGTTAGCATCTGGTATTTCAAAGATTTATTTGTTTATTTGCTTATTTTTTAAGACAGGGTTTCTGTGTAGTCCTGGCTGTCCTGGAACTCACTCTGTAGAACATGCTGGCCTTGAACTTAGAGATCTATCAATCTTTACCTTCTAAGTGCTAGGATTAAAGGATTAACTGTATGTTTGCTGTCATTTTGTTGGGTAGTTAACTCTTTTCAAGGCATTCAAATTCAATAATCATTGTCATTAACAGAACCATATGGCAACATCCTCACTGAAGTGCACATAATTTATAAATCTGTTGTAGATATGTAATATCCTATTAAATACTTGAATGAAACCCAAAGTTAAAGAATATAGATTCTTTGTCTTCAGCCTTTAAAGATAAATCTGGTAACTCACTTCATTTGAATTTATAGAGGTCCAATAAGCAGCTAGCAAAATATTGGAACATTTGCTAAAATGAAACTGGTCTGTGCTGTCCACCAGCAGCAGAGTGCAAAGGTTTCTACTACACACTACATTTTTAGAGTTTTAACTCCTTTCCTAGATGGCCCCGTATAAAGCCACATGGAGCATATGACTGTTTTAGCTGATTCAAAAGAAATTCTATTCCAAGAAGGAACAAGTATTCTAAGTAAAGGCATGTAATGTAAAGCCTTAGGCTGCTCTCCATCTTATCCAGTAGTTGAACATGAGGAGGAGCTGATCATTAGCAGACCTTTTCATGACTTATGGTCCTGAGTCAAGGGACGTTCCTCTACATGGAAGGAAGGGTAGGAGAAAGTTTACATTCATCAGCAGAGCGACAATGGAGCATTTGTGGAGCATAAGTGTTCATGTAAATTTATAATATTTTTATCTATTACATGTTCCTACTATTGTACTCTCTCTGCAGATGTATAAAATACAATGGTTATTCCATAGGAATAATTTAGAAATATCTAAAAATGTAGAGCATACACACATACAAAATAAGTTTCAGTCTTTTCCCTACCACTTTTTATTGTAAAAGACAATCATCACAATGACAGAGGATACAAAGTCCTAAAACAGACAATAAAAGAAGACTTTTTTGTTCTAAGAAGAAATGCCAATTTTTTTTTCTTCTACCCTCTTCTGGACTCCATGGGTACCTGTGTTCACATGTGCACATTCCTCCCTTACGCCCATATACACATAAAACTGAATATTTAGAAAAAGGATGTAATCTGCTTGGAGGTCAAGAATTATCTTCATTGGGCAAGTGCTTGCTCACTGCTGGGATCTTCCTAAGATAGCGCGCTCTCTCTCTCTCTCTCTCTTTAAATTTTTATTTTTATACTTTATTTACATTTTAACTGTTTTCCCTTTTCCAGGTCTCCCCTTATGTTGACACCCAATATTTTCCAGTTTGAATTTGGAGTTTAAATTGAAATAAAAACATCTGGCAGTTTCTGTCAGTTAGAAAAACAATATTTAAAAAGAATGTATTTGAATTAGTCATTTTGATATATATTAAAATAATTATGAATTAACATGTGTGATGGAGGTTTTTAAACAAATATCTAAGTAAATATTAAATTACATGTCCCATTTATTTCACTGTGATCTCAGACCTGGAGATAGAAGAAGCTCTCTGTGAGAATCGTCATTGTTGAGTTTTCCATTTGCCCCATATTTTTCCTGTGTACAATCTTAATAGAAAGCCCGTATATAGAGAATTCACTAATGTCATAAAGTTTTCTGTGAGGAAATATGTATAGGGTAGAAAATAAACCCACAGTGGTTCAGAGATGTGGAAACTGGCCCACTTTTCAGGAAGACATGAAAATATCCTTGAAATGATCCACTTGGTCTTGTAAAATTTATTTATTTATTTATTTATTTATTTATTTATTTATTTATTTATTTATTTATTTATTTATGTGCTTGATTTTATAGATGTGAGTGCCTGTATGTTACAGTGAAACATATTGTGGTCAGAGGAGACATTTCCAGATGGCTCTCTTCTTCCGCTATATGAGATTCAAAGATGGAGCTCAGGTTGTCAGGCTTGGTGGCAAAACTGATGATCCAACTTGGTGGCTGAAAAGTTCGTAGTTGGGCTAAATTCATTTTGTGTGTTATCTCAAGAAAATGGCAATTTCATATGAGAATCAGTGCTTATTAATATTTGAGATAGTTGGATTTGAATGTAGAGTCCATAATGCAGAAAGATACAGAGAGAAATTAAAGACATCTCTTAACCAGTTAAAGTTTAGATCTGGAATTATGAAGGGAGTCTTCTGATTTGAAAGGCAAGATATACCTTGAGTATTCACTGTTTGCTAAATCAGATATCAATAAACTTGGTTGTAAAGTGTTAAAAATTCTGTGGGTCACACTACCCCTGTTACAAGTGTTTATTTATTGGTTTATATATGCACATCAGCAGTCATAATTGTCATGGGTAATACATAGGCAGATGCATATGACTGTGTGCCAATAAAGCTTCAGTTATGAAAACAGAAGTTATAATTTCATACAATTTTATTTTAGAAAACTACACATATTTTTAGATGCTGACCTACTATTTAAAGTGTGAAAGATATTCTTAGTTCCTGGACCATACAAAAATCAGGTTAAAGACTCTATTTGGCTTATATGCCTGCTTTTCCTAATGTCTAAATTATACTCTCCAAGATTAAATGTGCACTTTGTGGGCTGGAATGACATAATAGGAAGAGAACCCACCATAGAGCCAGAAGTCACATATACATTTTCTGCTTCTCTCCTTATTCTATTTCTGTACATTTTATGATATAAATATGTTGTTAAATTATTAGCAGCCAATAAGTAAGTAGATGAAGTATATGCCAACATATGTTCTAACTATTTGAGACAAAAAAACAAAAAGCAAAGCAGATACAAATTTTTATTAGTACAGATTTTAATTTCCAAATATACAGCAATTCTTGTTGGAACAAGACATGTACTTGAGAAGATATCAAGTTTTCTTGATGATTATAAATGATTTTCAAATTCTAAATCTATTAAAAATGTGTATTATATATTATAGATTCCCTGTCTCTAGCCATTTGATGTTTACTTTTGTCCTTTGGTGTTTTTCCTTATTCTTCAATCTTAGGTATTGTTTTGTATGTCACTGTCTCTTTTTGTCCAGCAATTCCCTGTGTTTCCTCTTATTGGTTCTTCACTTCCCAGTGGAGTACAAGAAGGCACAAACCTAACATAGTCACACATTCAAGAAATTCTAGGAGAGCATACCCTACTGGAAGCAGAGGTTTACACTGAAAAGGTACCATAACTTCTTGTTACCTGACTCAATTCCTTACTCTAATACATCTTCAGACACTGAGGATGTGGACAATGGAGCTGAAGGTTTGAGGGGGTGAATACCCTAATGAGAGAGAGATCTTCAGAGAAACTATAAATTAAGAGTGACTGGGCCTGGAGTTCAGTTCCTAAGTCTCTTGCCAGACAGATCACAACCACTGTAAAACCAGCTTCAGTGTATCTAGGACTCCCTTCTGAGCACTATAGGCTCACATACATGGGACATATATACAGAGAGAGAGAGAGAGAGAGAGAGAGAGAGAGAGAGAGAGAGAGAGAGAGAGAGAGAGAGAGAGTTTAAAAAACCCTAAAATTATAAAATCTGAATAATTTTCTGGGGTTTTGGTACTCTATATTCCATTCATCAGAATGTCACTGACATATGATTGAAGAGACCCATTCATTTTCTTCATTTTGTTATTGTTGTTTTTGTTGTTATTGTTGTTGTTAATCACATCAGCAATGTTGCTTAAGAATTAATGGATTCAATTTCTCTGTTAAAAGCATTAAATACCTTAAAAGTCACTTTCCTTGGCTTGGGCAGGAGGCCCAACTACTGAAGAATTTGTTGAGCACCATGAAGATGAGCCCAGGTATGCAGAACCTCTGAAAGACCAGGTGAACATGGCACTCTGCCTGTCTTTCTGTTAACTGAGGACAGAGATGCAGTTCCCAGAGCAAGCTGGCTATCCAGAGTATCAAAACTGAACTCAAAGCTAAAGGAGAGACTCTACCTCAATATACAAGGTGAGACAATCAGAGCACATGTCATGTCAGCCACAGGATTACACATACACACAGAGACCCCTTCCCAAAAACATGCATGTGCACATACCACATGTGCACAGACATTTACATAATAAAAATCAGATAATTCATGAATAAATAAAGTAATGAATAAATTTAAACTTCTAAAAATGAATTTCAACCATTCATAAACATTTATCTTTATTGGAAAAAATGACTCTTCTGATGATCTCAGATTTCACCCCACTTATTCCCTTTTAAATGTTTTCTACATTCCAGGACATGAAGCCTCCCAGTAATTCAAACTTTTCAACTTGTTTCTCCTTTATTTCCCCAACTGTGTCTACTCTATCAACTAAAAGACGGGCAGGTAGGTGCTTGCACATCTGCCTGTACACACCAGCTATAATTATTTCTGAAATTTAAAGCAGTTTCAATTATTTTTTGAAAATAAAAATAAGGTTAACTTGTAAAGTGAAGGGGAATTTAGCAAATCATTTTATATTTCAGCACTCACTGAAGCATAGCTATGAGAATCACCGTTCTTTAGTATAGGCCATGATCAAAAGCTTTACTTCATGAAAACCACACATGGATTAATTTACAATGTATTTGATAGTGTTACAATAAGAGTTTATTAAGTAAAGGAGCAAAAGACATTCCTTGTCATCCTATGACGTGATTGTTTACTGAACAATGTGTGAGATCGGAAATATTTTCCCTTCTCTTGCTGTGAACTGACAGTTTCCCAATCCCACATTAAAACAAAAATCAGCAAAGGTTTCTTCTATTTCAGAGAGATAGAAAGAGAAAGGAAGGAAGGGTAGAGGGAATGAAGAAAAGCGATTGAAATTGAGGCTGCAGGAGCTGACTACAGATAAGGAGCCACATTATTTTGCTAGGCTTCTGATTTAACCAAGTCAGCCCAAAATAAGTATTCATCACTTCTACTTACACTCGTGGAGTTTGAGAGCAATGCCTTGGTGATTCAGATTCGTCTGCTGTGTTCATCTAACCATTATGTGAGCACTGCCCTGCATTACACATGCATATGCTGAGCTGTTATTTATAGGCACAAGGAGAACAATCCTGAGAAGATGAGACTTTGGGAGAAGAAATGGCATATAACAAATACAAAAATTAAAACACTCAGGAATAAGGTAAATATAGAGAGTAAGAACCGGGAATGAGACAAATATTGGATTAAGACAAATAGTACTTCAGATTCCAACGCCAATTCTAGGAGCACTCAGAAAGGTTGGGCAGTGTTGACAGTTGGAGATGAGAGACAAAAGTAAAGGGATGGAGAAATATTCCAGGCTTGAATCCTATGTCACTGATTATTTTACATACATTACTTAAATTATTAGACTGTAAATTTATGCAAAGGGAGGTGGAACCCTAATGGTAATAAAGACTAATGGTTTAATGTAATTCATTTAAATTGACAGATGTTTGGTATATATGAAAGTCAATTGTGTTTCCAAGTAATTTTATTACAGAATAATAAATTATCAAAAATATCTCACCTCTTTAAAGAATGTTAATTATAAAATAATATGTAAAACAAAAATATTTTTCTGACATCATATCACTAGTAAACATCCAGATTTGCTTTAATTCATTTTCATTTTAAATATATTTTACTTTATTGAGCTGTAATACGATGAATACTGTGTTCATGAGAGAAAACTTTCCAGTGTAAATATGAGAGAGGGAGATTTGCAAGGCATTCAGGTTCTGAGTTTAAAATAAAAACTGGTATTAAATGCACAGCACACTCATTTTCAGTGAGACTCCTTAGTCAAACTGTCAAGTATCCACAACAGAGGTCTCTGGTTTTCTTACCAGTTTGCTTATTTTTTTGGAAGGAGACCAAGGGTGGGGCTTGTAAGCTCTTGACAGTTAAACATTAATAATGAAGACAAAATACTCTTATGCTGAAAATTAAGTTTGTTTAGTATTTTGACTGAAGTTCTCCTTGTTAGGTCCGGGGAGCTTCTCACTTCCCAGGCCTCTGAGAATTTCTAGTGGGTACCTCCAGTTCCCCATCACTCACTGCTAATTATTTCTATTCAATTTCCTGACCCTCCGCACTTCTCTTCTGTCTCTTCCCAGACTTGATCCTGCCCCCCATTTTTCCTCCCCCTCCACTCTCCTTCCCAAGTCCCTTCTTCCCTCTACCTCCTCTCATTAAGCTTCAGATGGTTTGTGTGTTGTATCCTAGGTATTCTGACCTTTTGTGCTAATATCCACTTATAAGTGAGTACATGCCATCTGTATTCTTTTGTGTCTAGGTTACTTCACTCAGGATGATATTTTCTAGTTCCATTCATTTGCCTGCGAATTTCATGAAGTCATTGTTTTTTTTTTTTAATTCTTTCTTTCTTTCTTTCTTTTATTTATTTATTTATTTACATTTCAATGTTATCCCCTTTCACGGTTTCCCTTCTGCAAACCCCCTATCCCATCTCCCCTTACCCTGCTTCTATGAGGGTGCTCCCCCACACACCTACCCACTCCTGCCTCACCACCCTAGCATTCTTCTACACTGAAGACCAAGGGCCTCCTCTCCCATTGATGCTAGGTAAGGCCCCTTCATCTCCTTCAGTCCTCTCCCTAACTCCTCTATTGGGATCCCTGTGCTCAATCTGATGGTTGGCTGCAAGCCTCTACATCTGTATTGGTCAGAATCTGGCAGAGCTTCTTAGGAGACAGCTGTATCAGACTCCTGTCAGCAAGCACTTCTTGGCATCCACAATAGTGTCTGGGTTTGGTGTCTGCATGTGAGATGGATACCCAGGTGGGGCAGTCTCTGGATGGCCTTTCTTTCAGTCTCTGTTCCACTCTCTGTCCCTGTATTTCCTTTAGACAGGAGCAATTCTGGGTTAAAATTTTGGAAACTGGTGGGTGGCCCCATCCCTCAACTGGGGGCCACCCCATGCCTAACCTCTGGATATGATCTCCACAGGTTCTTTCCTCCACTTGTAGGGTATTTCAGCTAATGTCCTCCACACGGGGTCATGGGAGGCTCTTGCTTACCTGACATCTGGGACTTTCTGGTTACTATCCCCAGTTTCTCATCCCCCATTGCTACACAGCTCTGTTCAATTTCCTGACCCTCTGCACATCTCCTCCATCTCCTCCTTTACCTGATTCTTCCCCTCTTTTTCCCTTCTCCCTCTTCTCTTCCCCCCAAGTCCCTCCCACCCTCTACTCCCTTGATTATTTTATCCGTGATGGATAAATATCCTGAGTGAAGTCATTATTTTTAATAGCTGAGTAACATTCCATTGTGCAAATGTACCACATTTTCTTTATGCATTCTTCTGTTGAGAGACCTCTGGGTTGTTTCCAGCTTCTGACTGTCACAAATAAGACCACTGTGAACATAGGAGAGCATGTGCCCCTGTGGAATGGTAGGGCATCTTTTGGGTATATGCCCAAGAACGGTATAGCTAGGTCTTCAGGTAGATCTATTTCCAATTTTCTGAGGAACCTCCAGATTGATTTCTTTTTTTCTTTTCTTTCTTTTTTTTTTTTTTTTGATACTTTATTTACATTTCCAATGTTTCCCCCTTTCTAGGTCTCCTCTTTGGAGACCACCTATTCCCCCCTCCCCCATCTATATGAGGGAATTCCACCTCGCACCCACCTGCCCGCAAACTGCCATATTCCCACCTTGAAATTCCCCTTTACTGGGACCTCTCCTCCCCCTGATGGCCAGCAAGGCCCTCCGCCGCCACATATGTGGTCCGAACCATGGGTCCCTCCATGTGTATTCTTTGGTTGGTGGTCCAGTCTCCAGGAAGACTGGTGGGGGTGGGGGATCAGGCCAGTTGACACTGTTGCTCCCTCCATAGGGCTGCAGACTCCCTCAGCTCCTTCAGTCCCTTCTCCAACTCCTCCATCTGGGACGTCACTCTCAGTCCAGCTGTTACTGTAAAGTGAAACTTGGGTATTCCAAATGTTTCGGCTAATATCCGCTTATCAGTGAGTACATACCATGTTCCTTCTTTTGTGACTGAGTTACCTCGCTCAGGATGATATTTTCAAGTTCCATCCATTTGCCTGCAAATTTCGTTAAATCATTGTTTTTAATAGCTGAGTAGTACTCCCTTGTGTAAATGTACCACATTTTCTGTATCCATTCCTCTGATGAGGGACATCTGGGTTGTTTGAAACAACCCAGATTGATTTCTTGAGTGGTTATACCAGTTTGCAATTCCACCAGCAATGGAGGAGTGTTCCTCTTTCTCCAGTTCCTCACCAACAGGTGCTGTCACCTGAGGTTTTGATCTTAGCCATTCTGATTGGTGTAAGGTAGAATCTCAGGGTCATTTTGATTTGCATTTCCCTGATCACTAAAGACTTTGACATTTCTTTAAGTGCCCCTCAGCCATTTGAGATTCCTCTGTTGTGAATTCTCTGTTTAGTTCTATATCCCATTTTGAGTGGGTTGTTTGGTTTCTTGGTGACTAGCTTCTTGAATTCTTTATATATTTTGGATATTAGCCTTCTATCGGATGTGAGGTTAGTGAAGATTTTTTCTCAATCTGTAGTTTGCCTATTTGTCCTATTGACTATATCCTTTGCCTTTCAGAAGCTTTCTAGTTTCATGGGGTCCCATTTATCAATTCTTGATCTTAGAGCAGGAGCCATTAGAGTTCTGTTTAGGAAATTTCCTCCTGTGCCAATGAGTTCAAGGCTCTTTCCCATTCTCTCTTCTATTAGGTTCAGTTTATCTGGTTTTATGTTGAGGTCCTTGATCCACTTGGACTTGCTTTGTGTAAGGTAACAAATGTGCATTTATTTTCAATTCTCTACACACAGACTGCCAATTAGGCCAGCACTGTTTATTGAAGTGCTTTCTTTTTTCTATTGTATATTTTTAGCTTTTTTGTCAAAGTTCAAGTGTTCATAAGTCTGTGGTTTTAGTTGTAGGTCTTTGTTTCTATTTCATTGATCAATCTGTCTGTCTCGGTACAAATACTATACTGTTTATGTCACAATTACTCTGTAGTATATAGCTTGAGGTCAGGGAATGTGATTCCTCCAGAAGTTCTTTTATTGTTAAGAATTGTTTTCAATATTCTGATGTTTTTTCTTTTCCAGATGAATTTTAGAATTGATCTTTCCATGTCTTTGAAGAATTATGTTGCAATTTTGATGGGTATTGCATTGAATCTGTAAATTGCTTTAGGTAGGATAGCCATGTTATAATGTTAATTCTGCCAATCCATGAGCATGGGAGATCTCTCCATTTTCTGGGATTATTTTCTTTGTTTCTTTGCCTCTTTCTTTCTTTCTTTCTTTCTTTCTTTCTTTCTTTCTTTCTTTCTTTCTTTCTTTCTTTCTTGCCTTCTTACTTTCTAGTATAGAATAGAGTTTATTCAGGGCATGGGGAGGGGAGCTAAGAGGGTAGTAGAGACAGAGAAAGGCAGAGAGAGAGTAGAGAAGTAGAGGCTGGCCATGAGCACATGGAGAAGGGGGGGAGGGGAATGGGGAGAGAGGAGGAAAGGATGAGAGGACAGAGAGGGAGCCAGAAGGCAAGAGCAAATGCTTCTGAGATTATATTAGTTTCAGTCCAGAAATGCAAGCACATATTATCTATTAATTAACCAGGTGTTTTACATTAAAGAGACATGTATAATTACAGATAAATCAGAGTCACAAACCAATCTTCTTTTGATCTCCTTATTTCACTAAATGACATCCCATTTTTCATAGAGCCAGTTTGAAATATTATCATTTGCTTCATGTTTCTCCTCCCCCAGGAAACATAAAGATGTTCCTCGAATTGTATATCTTAAGCAGTTGCAGTCACTTTACTTATTCACTCTATAATGTCTAAGACTGCCTTCCAGCCTCAGTTTCTCTTTGGATTTCAGAGAGACCAGTGAAGTTACCTCCCTTCTAAGCTCTCTTCTTAATACCTCCTGGAAGATCAAGATAACTATTTCAGAGGAGCAATTGATCTTCCCAAAAATATTTAGAGAAAATTAAAATTATCATTTTCTGCCCAATGTTCAAAGCCTAAGCTGTTTAACCTTGGACTAAATCCTATTCTACATAGACTGAAGGTTCCAACCAATCCTCTGCATAGAACCCCAGAAAGCCCCTTGCTTCCAGCTTCCAATTCCTTCCTTTCCATTCTAGACCATTTCCTATCATTCATGCACCCAGATCTTTCAAAAATTTCACAGGATTTGGAAGTCCACATCAAGTAGAATTTTTCAGCACAGCACTCTTTTATCCCCTCTCCATTTCTAGGATAAAGCATCTGAACTGGGATGTACTCTGCTTCCAGAGCAGAGAATAAGATGATACATTGTAGTTACTCTTTCTCTCTCTCTCTCTCTCTCTCTCTCTCTCTCTCTCTCTCTCTCTCTCTCTCTCTCTCTCTCGCTCCCCTTTTGGTTAGAGTTCTTTTTTATTGGATATTTTATTTATTTACATTTCAAATGTTATCCCCTTCCCATCCTCCCTCTCCCTGCTTCTATAAGGGTGCTCCCCAACCCACCCTCGCTCTCCTGCCTCCCCACCCTGGCATTCCCCTACACTGGGGCATCAAACCTTCACAGGACCAAGGGCCTCTCCCCTATTGATGTCCAACAAGGCCATCCTCTGCTACATATACAAGTGGAGCCATGGATCCCTCCATATATACTCTTTGGTTGGTGGTTTAGTCCTTGGGAGTCATGGGGGGTCTGGTTGGTTGATATTATTGTTCTTCCTATGGAGTTGCAAACCCCTTCAGCTCCTTCAGTCCTTTCTCTAACTGCTTTATTGGGGACCCCGTGCTCAGTCCAATGGTTGACTACAAACATCTGCCTCTGTATTTGTCAGGCTCTGGCACAGCCTCTCAGGAGACAGCTATATCAGGCTCCTGTCAATAAGTACTTCTTGACATCTGCAATAGCGTCTGGGTTTGGAGACTAGATAGGATGGATTCCCAGGTGGGGCAGTCTGTGGTTGGCCTTCCCTTCAGTTTCTGCTCCACATTTTGTCTCCATATTTCATCCTATGATTATTTTTCCCCCTTCTAAGAAGGACTGAAGCATCCACACTTTGGTCTTCCTTCTTCTTGAGCTTCATATGGTCTGTGAATTGTATCTTGGGTATCCCAAGCTTTTCTCAGCTATTAAAAACAATGACTTCATGAAATTCTTAGGCAAATGGATGGAACAAGAAGGTATCATCCTGAGTGAGGTAACCTAGTCACAAAAGAGCACACATGGTATGCACTCACTGATAAGTGGATATTAGCCCAAAAGCTCGGAATACTCATCTCTTTAAACTACCCTCTTACTAGAACAGTAGCTGCTTAAGATAAAGTTTAGGATTTAGGATTGCTTGTGCTTCCACTATGACTAGATCAAAACTTTCAGGAGTCCAGCACCATATAACTCTTTTTATGAATGCCTCAAGCTCTTAATTTTGCAAGATATTCTTCTTTAGTAAATTAAACTGTTTAGTCTAATGATAAAGTAATAGAACAGAATCACATAACTTGCTACTGAGTCAAAATAACACAAACAAAGAAAAAATTGATACAGAGTAGTTATTTTCTAGCCCAGGTACAAGAGTTATATTAAGATTTTATTCCCTTGCAAGCAATGAAAATATAGCTGCCTGGCAAGGTAGACAATGTCAGTTCAAACATTTCAAATGTGGATACACCTCAGAGGCTTTATCAAATATTTAAACCCATCTGATTAACACTTCTATTCTGGAAAATGAAATTTGAGCAGATATAAATACAGTATTTTCATTTCCCTGGAAATCTCAATTGCAGATCTGCTGAAGAGTCACTAATTACCCAGGGACCAATTAGCCTGTTTGTGGATTATCTACACCCTGTGGCTTCTACCTCTTTGCTTTCCTCCTCATCTCTGCCTTTTGACCATTTCACAGCTGTTATCCAGAAGAAAAAAAAATAAAGAAGTGTGAAAAGAATTTTTAAAGAAAAAAAAAAAAGCAGAAGAGAAATTAAGACCCTGTTCTTAGGCAGTGAAAAGAATACTGCTCTTATTAGTTGCCTGAATCTTTTGACTCAAACACGGGCACTTGAACCAAAAAGCAATTTTATTATTTAAAAGTTTCTAGTATATTTAGCTGTAAGATAAGATTATTATATCTTGAAAGCCCCCAATTTATTGACTACAATGACACAGCAGTAATATTTACACCAATGTGCAAAGTTATTCATATTTTATTACTTTGTAATATCCATATATATAACTTTCTAAGAGCATGTCAAATTTTTGTAAGATTCCATGTCACCTTCTGATATCAATCTAGAATACTCCCATAAAGTTTAATCAATGACAACTCTATTGCTGTGATTCTATTCAGAGAGTAATGCTCAATGCACTTGGAAAAATCCGTCTTCAACCACTAACACGTAGTTTTCTATTTATGTACAGTAGAAAGGGGCCCTAAAATCAATTTTCAGCATTGTCCATTGGGGAATTGATGCTTCATATTGAGTTTCTTGTTGGCAGAGGGGAATTTACCTGAACACATTTTAAACTTTTATTTTTCTGGTCTGCATTTTGTGTCCTATGTCATTTTAGGCCAATTCAATGTTAGCAATCTCTGTGGAGCTTTCTATTTTCTCTGGGGGTTACTGCTCAGGGTTTCCTGAACACAATACAGAAATTTTCCTCTCAGATCTCTTGCAACTATTCATTTTTCTTCTAAGAATAAAATTCTACTCCTGACATATAATGATTTTCTTCTGTGCTTACTTGTAGACCATTAAGGCATGAGGTAAATGATATTCATACAGTTATCTTCCTCCATTCTACTTAATAAAAACTTTTCCAGTATCACTTTCTTAGTATTTTCTCTGCTACAGACTCTGGACATTAGTGAACAGACACAGAAAGGCAATCCTTGAATAAAATTGCAAATGTTTTCTAATTCTTTCTGTATGTTCATTTGTATCTCAAAATCACCCAAGGAGAGGAAACATAAAACTTCAATTGAATTGGGACACAAGAGAACATTTTAGGCTGAGGACTATGGCATTTTAGTAGTTGGTGTGATTGCAATTTCTTCTAAAGTAGTTTATGAATTGACTAAAAATTGACCCAGTCTCCATGTATCCTATTTAGAACAGCATGAGTGCCATAGTATTGCCTGTTGTGCTTGCTCCTATAAAATGTATCAACCAACATTATTCTTTGGATGTTCACTTAGTCTAGAGCAGTGGTTCTCAACCTTTCTACTGCTGCTACTTTTTAATATGGTTCCTTATCTGTATTAGGTTCCTTAATATAGTAATTCCAACAATAGGATTATTTTTCCCGCTACTTCAAAATGTAATTTTGTTACTGTTATGAATTGTGATGTAATTGTTTGTCTTTCCGAATGGTACCACAAAGGGGTCTCGACCCACATATTGAGAACCAATGGTCTAGAGACTTTCCCACAATGCTGTAAGGCAGGCCAAGATCGAGCGAGAGATGCACTTCAATGCCGATCTTCATATCCATAACGCTATAGACTTCCATTGGGTATATAAATCACTTTTCTAGAGATATGAACATTAAATGATTCCTTATATTGATATGGTGATTTTTCAACTTGAATTATACTGATTTATTATGCTATCTCTAAGCTAACAGTCACTCTGTAAGGAATATTATGTGATTATCACTCCTTTGTTTGGTTGATTGATTGATTGAAAAATAGACATAAATCAAGCACATTGGCTCATAATCATTCTTTAGGACTCAGTTTTTTACTTGAGTCTTACAAGTTTCAATAAGTTAATTTGACTCTTGCAAATAAATAATCCGAATACATCACTGATTATTTGCACAATATTTATAGCTAATATATTAATTTTCTAAGTACTCTCAACCTTTATCTGTGATGACAGTTCATATTCTGCCTATAATTTTACTCGTATACCAATCTTTAGACACACAATGTATTGTCATATTAAATAAGAAGGAAATGCATAAGGTATGTATCTTAGAAAAATGAAATACATTTAGGGAAATATAGGTGATTTTCTACATCATTTTAATTTTCCTTTCAAAGCAATGTTAAAATATCTAAAAATAACTAAGAATTTTATGCATTTCTCTTATACCACGTTGATTTTTAAATTAATATACATTAATAAATATTTTCAGGTATTTGGAGGCTATAATATATCAACTAGGCATACTATTTATTTATATGAGATTATTATTGAGTGATTACATGTTCAGATGAAAAGAGTACATATGCATGCATAGTTTTTAAAAAATTGGAAAAGTAAAACGTGTCTTTTATTTAATACAGTTCTAAAATGCACGAAAGGCAACATCAGCATCAGTAAAAGGAATCATGTGTGGTGTTACAGAAAATCAAATTTAAAGCAAATTGCTTTGTTTATTAGACTTAATAATAAGCTCAGTATTAAATGAAAATGCATTTTTCTGAATAAGATTTCCCAGCATGCTGCAAGTGGCATAATGATTATTGATAGTCATGATAAAGTTCAAAACAGCAAAAAGTTGAAACACTGCAGAAATATCAAAAATGGTGGAGAGGAAGTGGAAAATTCCGTGAAATGTTAGGGATGTTTCATTCTATTACCTTGGCCTCATTATATTATCAGCTAAATACAAAATACATAGAGCAGATAAATGTCTCATTAAGTCTTTCACAGTCTTTCTGAGAACTTGGTAGTTGTCTTGAATATGAAACATAGAGAAATATAGACTAAAAGAATATTTCAAATTTTTTATTAAATCATTATGGGAAAAGCACTTGGTGGTAAAACTCATTTCATCAATTTTTCATAATTAAGAAGTCTTCCCTTCAGCAAGTTTTGTTTTGTTTTTTTGTTTGTTGAGACAGGGTTTCTCTCTGTAGCCCCGTCTGTCCTGGAACTCACTCTGTAGACCAGGCTGGCCTCGAACTCAGAAATCTGCCTGCCTCTGCCTCCCAAGAGCTGGGATTAAAGGTGTGAGCTACCACTGCCCAGCTCTTCAGCAAGTTTTAAGGGTAAAACATATACGTTATCTTAGGTATGGGCACCCTGTTAACATCTCACCATACTTTATACTAAAGGTCCCTACCTTTATTTTTATAAAAATGTTCTTTTCAGATACCAATTTCTGAGTTAATCAGAAACAGACTATAAGTCAAATAATCCTATTTAATTTTTTGTTTATTTTTACTGCATAATGGAATATTAATACACAGAAATTGGGTGAATTTGAGATTTTTGTTTCTCCAAAAGAGTCATGTGAATGCAACACAAGATGCTAATAGATATGAAAATAATTAAGAACTTTCTTCAATAATGAATTATTATTTTCGTGATTATTGCATCTGGCTAAGATATCAGGCTCTTTCTCTAGCAAAACTGGAAGAAATTGCCTACAGATGAATCATGGCTGTTTCTTATCCTGGCCACAATCCAATTGCTTCTGCATATACCTAAAAGTAACAAGGTAAACAGGATAGCACCACTTTTCTCTCAAAAACGTAGCTAGGCTGAAAATGTCTATGTAGAAGACAAGTCACAGAGCCCAGAAACCATTATCAAGGATGCTTGTTAACAATACAGACATGAATGGAAAAGAGATAAGGAGGTGTCAGAAGGGCAGTGCTCACAGTACCTGAAGCACCAACACCAGGCTTCCCTTTCCGGAGGCAAGTGAGCTCAGATTGACCGAAGAATGGTGATCACTTCTGTTGGAGCTCATGATGGGTAGTTTGCAAGTAAAAGCAGATGAAAGAGCACGCAGATAACAGTCAAATCTTTGGAATGTGAGTAAGCCTTAAATTATAAATGGCTTAAATTATGAATGGTTCATGATTGACTGGCCACAAGCAACTTATTAAATATGTACATGTGATGAGGAAAGGTGGGAGCTGGGTTAGGCGAGTGCAGCCGATCATAACATGTCACACTAAATGGGAAGGGAGCGCAGACGGTAGGAGATGCTTAGGGTTCAGGAGGTGATACAAGTGTGCTAGGAACTTGGCATGTTTTAGTCAAACGGTGACCCATTGTAGGACTAGGTTTCAGTTCCATATACAACTATGAACATTTAAGAGATGGAGCGCTAAGTGTTCAGTCGAAGACATTAAGCAAACATCCACCGGAGGCCTTTCAATGCGATAGTATTCATAAATGCTATCCATAGGGAAACACTGTCATTAAGATGACATCCAAATGTTCATCTGTGACATTCCAAACCGGAATGGCCTGCCATAGGCATGGCCAAGGGAAGTCTACAAGCTAGTTTATTTCTGAGTCTTGAATAGCTGTGAAACCTTGTTCCTTAATACACAGACACCAACTGTGGAACCTGACTCTGTATACAACACACCCTGAGAAGGAGCTCCAGAGCTCTCCTTTTGTAATACAAACTGACAGGAGCTGTTTGGCTTTTTCTTTGTTCTGTTCCATTTGTTTTGTTTTGTTTTGCTACCTATTTCTTATTTATAAGTTGATATACATGTATCTATTTTTGAAATTCAGACAGAATGGAAAAGGGCTATAAATCTCATTAGAACAATTTGAATGATTTTAAATTATAAAGCTGATTCTGAAATGACTCTGAGAAGCCATTTACTCTAAGTCCCCATTTCATCTTCATAGGGAGAACATGTGCAGTCCAAACCCTGCAGCTGAATTAATCAAGAAATAGCTCATTATTCAACACCTAGCAGACTAGAAATCAGGAATCTTGGTACTTCAGAGGAGTGAGGAGATTGGAAATTACAGCTTTACCCATCATCGTGCACCACTGAGGAAAAGTATGTCTTCTTTCTCACTCTGAAGAAAAGAATTCCAAGAATTTACCAATTTGTTATTCTAAGAAAAGTAAGGTTTTTAAAAGCAGGAAAAATTAATCTAATTTTTTAAGTTAGATCCCTTTTACTGCTTCTAATAATTTACTATCAGTTATAAACCAAAGGAAATTTGTGTTTTACTTTAATTTTCAAATTTAAAACTACTTCGAATTTCAAGGCTTATAATTTAATTCATATGCTGGCATATACTCTATGACTACATATTAAAATATAGTTTGAATGTCTGGTACATATTGCAAAATCTAATTTAGTTTACATATTCTTCTCATTTCCTTCAATGTTAGCAAAGCATGCATTTACAAGTAATCTCACTGATTTCTATCAAGGAACAGAGAGGTTAAGTGAATGGCGCCAGGTCACACAGCAAGCCAGCAGCAATTTTGCAAATGTCTTATTTGAATATAAAAACATTGAGGTGATAGAATAATTATTTAGGGACATCAATAGTGGTAACACTTGTCATATTAAGATAAGAATGATGTATTTTAAATCTCATTAGAAAATTCCTCATGACAAGAATTTGAGTAGAATAGATCTTTTACTAAACTCAACTTTTGCATTTTTTTAGGCTAACATAGGAAAAACTATGAATTAAATTATAATTGGAAAAATACAATGCATGTATTTTTTGTCTGTTTTGAGTATACATGATATAGTAATCATTGGACAAAATAAATGCAATTGTTTTCCTTTCTAATTTTTGTAAATTAATATAAAAATATTAATAATATTAAGGCAGCATTATTTATATAGTATAATATATAAATGAGCAATATTATAATTTTTATTTGAGCTATAAAACAAGAAATATGGTAAATATAAATATTTGTATATACTTGACTATAAAACCCAAACAGCATATGGACAAAAGTTATTTAATTTTAAGATAGCCTGTAGCATTTATGTTTTCTTGGAAGAGTCTAAAAGCACTAGAGTTTAAAACTACAGATTTATAGGAAATACCTCCTATAAGACAAATGAATTATCAGGCAAAAGAGTAAAATGATTGTTTGAGTCATACTGTAAGAAACATTTCTGACAAATATTGTAAATATCATTTCTGACAAATCTCTTTAAACATCATGTCACATTATTTGTTGTATTATGATATATTTTCAGTATTTTGTCACTTTTAAATATACCAACATTATACAAAATATTTTTCAAAAAAGCCAGAAGGAAGAAGAAAGCATATTGTTTTATAAACTTACTTGAAAGTCTTCTATGTGTTTCTATGTATTTATGAGCCCAAACACATACAAGATATATACAATAGTGAAATAGTGGCAATTTTATCTTGAGGGTAAAAAGTGCTGTTTAATTGAAAGTAAGGCCTCTCTATGAGGATTCATGCCGGGTCCCAGAAACCTGTCTAACTAGTCATGGCTGGAGAGGTCACAAACTCTAGATAAGAAGCAATTACTGACATTTCCCTAAGCCAATATACTCTCTACCTATATTTTAAATGCTTATCCTTTTGGCCACTGATTAGTGTAGTTCTCACGCCCTTTTCCAAAAGGCTTCTTCTTGCAATAGACAGAGACTGCTGCAGAGATCCACAATTGGATTAAAAGCAAAGTATACATGACTGTAAGAGGCCCTACCACAGGTGACGCATCTGCAATATAATCCCTATATCTAAACCCGAAGAAAAGGTTGTAGAAATACTGCCAGAAATGTGTGAATCCTTTTACTAGATAAAAGGATTCCCTACACATAAGATCCCCTACACATAAGAGGGAAAAGCACCCATGAAAGCTCAACAGTATGGCTACCTGAACAAAATCAGCATAACAATGACACCAGTCTACATGCCTCAGAGGGCAAGGGAGATTCCACATGGCACCATCCCAGATGAAGAGCAACAGGTGGTTAAAGCCTGCTGAGTCAGGGAGAAAGAGTTCCCTCTAATGGTTCATTCCTACACAAGATGTCTTCCTAAACACATGTACCATAAACAACTGTAAATGGACCCACTAGGTTACATATACATGTGCATAAATATAAGTGTGTAAGTGTGTATACATGTATATAAATGTAATAATAATAAAAACCATAGAAAATGTGTTGCTGTTCTCATATTTTCTAATTTGTATCTTTTGTAGGCAATCAGGAGATAAAATGTCACCCATGATTAATATCAATTTATAGGCGTCCCTTGGTGAGGATTTCAAGTGTCATACATTTGTTACCAACATATGCTGTTTATTTGAAAGAAAATTTTCTCACAAGATTGTAAAATTAAAAGATCAAAATCAAAACTGTTACCAAAACCCCTTCATAATGCATTGTTAACCACTTGTATCAATGGATCAGTGAATATCTGCTTCTGTACGCTGCCCTGAGAGTTACTGCCTTAGTGTCCATTTCATTTGCCCTTGGTGGTGACAACTATGATCTTCAATAGACATCTTCATGACACATCTAAGTTATTCCTTAGAGTCCTAAAGAAATGCTCCTGAATGCATGAACTTTGGGAGGATGTGATTTTGAAAATCCATGTGTGTGAATCAGGCAAAGAGTCATTGCCCATAACTCACAGATGCAGAAGCAGCCATGCATTCCCTTTAGAACATGAGCCTACATTCATTCCTGCTAACTTCCTTCTTCCTCTTTCATTCTGTCTCCACCCTCACTATGTAGATATACCATCAACTCTGCCCAAAAATGTTTTAACCTTTTGCAGGGTAAATGTCACTCATTTCCAAAGAGTAACTGTTCTATTTATTCAGGAGCCCACATTGATAATCCTCATGGCTATTGTACCTTGGTTGTGAGAAAATGATTACAAGATGAGGTTTAGAGAGGGTCAGGGATGCCATTGGCCTAGAATCCTGGCCCTACTGATTAGAGCAGTAACTTCTTCATGTGTATGATCCATTCCCTCTCAATTAAGTTTTTTTTAAGGATTTATGAATTTAGTTTTTTAACACTTGAGTGTTTCTGCATGATTTTGTATGTACTGTATGTGTGCAAGAGCCTGCAGAGCCAGAAGAAGACGTCAGATCCTCCTTGGAACTGGAGTAACAGATGATTGTGAGCCACATGGGGTTCCTCTGATCTTCTAGAAGAGCAGTAAGCATTCAAAACTACTGAGCTTCTCTTCAGCTCTGCCTCAATGAACTTCTATTGCTATTTAAATATTCTTCTCAGTTGTTCCAAATGATGACCCTTGTCTCTAATCTGAGAAATGTCTGAGAATCTTCTGTGGTAGAAAAACTGCAGAAAACACCCCAGTTTTGTGTGTCTGTATGTTTTCAAATGGTTATCAAGAGTTAAAATCCTGGGAGGCCTGTGCAGTGTAGCCTTCCTCATATATACAGTCTTTAAGTTTTCTAACTCTGTCTTAGTGGATGACAGCAAAGATTGATTGAAATGGTCTGAAGAAAAGACTGTGAAGGATGCTGCCAATCAGTAAGTGTCTGCTTAATGCAGAGCCAATGAGAGAGAACTAATTTTCCACATGCAAAACCTTGTTCATTGCTACAGCCACACAGTGCTCAGAAATGTCATTGAACAGACTTGCATTTACCCCCAAACCAATGCCTGCCATACAGCTAAGTACAGTTCTTAGCTCTTCCTGCATCCCTGTCTTTGAGAGCTTTAATGGAACACACCATAACCTACTTTTCTGGTTAGCAAGTTCAATTTTCACATAAATAGATCAGAGCAATATGATGAGACTTTCAAGTACTCTTGTGGTAAAATGGGAACAGGTCCTGGATTGCATTCCACAGGAATATATGCCATGACTGGGTCAGCACCAGGGCTGAGATTATGGAGAAATCACCAGCAACTCAGGTACAGTTTCATGACCCTGCTCCACTTACTCTTCTTCCCATGTAATACTTCCCATGTTCACTTAGGTTCCCTTCAGAACCAGGTTTAACCTGAACATGAATCCCCTTATAAGATCATAATGAGAAACAAAATCCTACTCCACAGAACCCTCTACAGAGAACACAGGGTTCACCTTGCCACCTGGATGCACTCTATCCTCGACACACTTTTTCCCCTGGATGAACCTTGTTTTCTGGATGTGTTTTTCTCCCAAGGATGCAATGATATTTTTTCCAAGAAGGCATATATACATACATGGCCAATGATTATGCAAAAAAGATGTCTAATGTCATTAATGTCAGAAAAGACAAATCCATAGGAGACATCATCTTACCACTGTCCACACTCAACTGATGAAGATTTGGAGGGATGTCTCCATGAAAGACATCCAACTTCATTCCATTAAAAAGAAACTAGCTAAAGAAATAAAAAGACAAACTTTAGTGAGAATGTGAAAAAACCAAAATGCTGACTATAAATGATAGACATGCAGAAGGCCATGGATACTATCAAACCGAAGAGAGAGAATTTTTAAAAATAATTAACAAAGAAACTCTTGAATGATCCATAAATCCCATTTTGATCATTTATCTCAAAATTGAAATCTGTACCTTGATTGTACCATCATAGAACTATTCACAATAAGAAGGAAAAATAACACAAATGCCAATCATCAGATTAATATGTAAGGAAAACACAACCATTATATATAGTGAAATAATAGCCAGTTCCATAAAAGATACTATCCTATGGTACGTGGCAAGGTATATACATACAGACTTTGTGTTGATACATACGCCATTCACAGAAATATTGGCACAGACCATCAGTCATGTAGATCTCTGAGGAAGTCGAGCTCGTAGCAGAATGATGGGTTTGTGTAGCCAGGTGCTTGTAAATAATTGACAATTACTGATCTCATAAATGAGGTTTCAGGTCTGTAGGCTATGTGAGTCTTAGACATGCACTATACAACATGGAGTCTACACTTACAAAGCCTGCATTATAAACTAAAAATCTCATAAGATCTCAAAAAGAAAGCAGAAAGCAAGTATCAGTTGGTGTTCTTTCTGATGAAATGGAGAGGGATTATGACTTTATTCAAATGACTCAGAGAAATCCTGAGGCTTTGATTGGTCCTGCTGAAGTATTGAAGCAATTCATTCCCTTCTTCTAACTCCCTTGACTGATATCTTTGCTCTATAAATTGCTGTGAGTTGCTTCTTGCACTGCAAGCTTAGCCGTTAAGGCCAAGTCATTGTCCACTTATCCATTTGTTCTCAGCTTAAGACGTCTGATATCTCAAGCACTATCTTATTGCCTTTAGTTGTATAGGTCTATAATGGGCTATAAATATGGCAATACAAGAGTCCTGCCAACATTTAGCTCTCTGCCCATACAGAATTAATAATTGAATATACAGAGACACACCTTCACACAGTGTACCCCAACATATAATACATGTTTTAAGGACAAATGTAAAAGTTATTAGTGATGTAAAATATTTTTATAGCATCAACAATAATGATGATGTGATTACTACTTAGTATGCTTCTTATATTGGCTATATAAGCTACCATGGTTACATGTTCTGATTCTTCTCTTGTTTCCTAACTCACAGTAAATTGTAATACTATGTTAAACTGGCCAGATTACCAAATAACTAAGTGTTCCACTTAACATATGCTACCGTACATTATATAGATTTCCAGGTATTTTTGTTAGAAATTGTACACAATGAAGTTTGAGAATTTTACTACATATCTGTTAACAGTCTATCAAGCTGTGGTGTGTTGAGCACTTGGCAACCTGATTTCCTTGGATATTGACAAATGTACACATTCTAGTTTATAATATCTGTAAGCTTTCAGAAAGAGCATACATTCGGTGAAACATGCTGTGCTTCCTATTCTTTGAAAGAAAGAATATGGTGTGGTTTTTGTGAGTTTCCAGTTAATATAAAGAATGGAATATAAAGGAACCTTGTGGATAAATCCTATGAAAAGTGATACAAAAGACTCATTCTCCAAAATACCCAACACAGATTCACATTCATGGGAAGGTGACTGGATCAGGAAAAAGTCTGCCCCAGTCAGAGCTTTAGCTCTTCTATGTCTTCCTGCACCCTTCCTCTCCAGCTCTCTCCATGGGGCTGCTCTTCACTCCATGATTATTACTCTGTGTGGAGCCTGTATTCCCCAAGGGGAAGGCTAGTCCGTCACAAGGAGTTTTGTCCCTGTATTTTCCTCATTGACACACACCTGGTCTGCAAAGCATGTCTTTACCTCTACAGTGAGACTTTTGTAGATTCTGCAGGTTTAACTAGGAATTAGCCAACTCATTATCCAATCACTTGTATTCTAAACCATAATTTCTACAATTCAGTTTAATATCTCCAGGCTAGAATCAATTGTGTGAAAAGTTGGCAGGAGGGAAATGAGAGTGGATAGCTTATTTGCAAGTATCAAAAAATTTGCTATTATTGTCTTAGTGGAACTATTTTCAGTTGGCTTTATTTAGACAGTCAACATCTCCAGTCAACTGAGAAGGTGTGGTTACCTCCCTCCATCTCATCCTCTCTTCTTCCCTTGGCACCTCTCAAAGTTATAGTTTGAGTTTTTTACTCATTGTGCACACCATGATTCACAGCCTACTTACTACAGTTATTATATTGCTTTGGCAATGTTCCTCTGGTACTTAGAATGAATGGCCAATAGTAAAAGCAGCTTAGTGTCTACTCATAGGGAAATGAAACAGAATGCTTGTACAGGAAACAAAGCTATGAACATAGCACACCAGAATCATAGTGCAGCGGAATCTATGGAACGCCAAAGTTACTTTAATCTTTAAATGTTTGAAAAAAATCTTTGTTTTAATTTGTTTTTGTTTTTATTTTTAAAATCTGGGACTCAAAGCCCAATGAAGATGTCTTTTAAAAGTGATAAATTTAAATAAATAAAATCGGAAAGAATCCATTAGAAATATGTCTAGACTATAAGGATACTTAAAATGAGATTTATACAAAGAAATGAAGCAGTATACTGGAAAATGACTGAAGTGAAGACACTTATAAGAGACTTTAAGTGCTATTGTTCATTATAAAAGGTAATATATAGTGATATAAAAAAATCAGTGTTATACCATCCAGGAAAGTATAATGCATGACAAATGTAGCATAAAACATGATGGAAAGAAGTGGTACGTGTGCTAAGCATAGTCAGGCTTGTGAAGTCAGCACACTCCAAGGGAAGGTGTAATTAGTGAAATGTGATCATTAAAAAAAAGCTCGGACCAGAAATCACTTTCTACACAAGGGTCAACTAAACAAGATCTTAGCATTCTGTATCACTCCACTTTCTATCTATAGATTGTTTGCCTATCCTTTGCATGTGTGCTTTACTTTGCTTTTCTTTGTTTTAATAGCCTTTGAAAGTCTGAGTGATACAGCACACACTTAGCATTCACAAGGCCTCAGGTTCAGCTTCAGACACCAGAGGAAGCAAACAAATAACACAAGTTAAAAACCTCCAAATATTTACTTAAAAGATATTCTTAGCCTGGCAACACAACAAAGTGGTCAATGACCAGATCAGACCAACAGTGCATAAAAAACCAGCTACTGTTACAAATCATAAGATAATTAAGAAAAATATTTCCTTAAAAATGAAGTAATACGGAAATACAAAAATAACCAATGCAGATAAGGAAAGACAAAAACAAAAAACTTTAGAAGTGATAGAATAAATTGAAAGTAACATGTATGATTCTATCTCAAAATAGTAAGAATTATATTAAATATTAATGAATAACAATTGCTCCATCTAAAGAATAGCAAAAAAATTGGATTAAAAACTCCAAAATTTCTTCATATGGTATTTATAAGTAAAAGACTAAGAATTGACTATCTCATGACATCCAAAAGAAGCAGGAGTGACTAGATTAATAACAGACAAACAGACTTCACAATAAAAGAGTTAACCAATGGTTAGCAAAAGAATCACATCATATAAAGTGAGCAATTTGCAAAGAAGACACAGCTGTCCTAAACTGAGTGGAATGCAAAGCAGAGATGTGAAGCAAAGGAAATCAAAGTGATAGAACCAAAAAGACACAGTGAAAAATGACACTTTTTACTATAGACTTCAATACTTTTCTCTCATTAATCAATTATTCTAGTTGACAGAAAATCAGTTAGGAAATAAAAGACCTCAAAAATTATATCAAACCCTTTAAATCTAATTGACATTTAAGAAAACACTTCACTGGACAACAAGATGATAAACTGATACACATATGGTCAATTGATTTCAACAAAGCTGTAAAGTCAGTGTAAAAAAAGAAAGATGGTCTTTTCAATAAATGATCTTGAAACAGTTGGGTATTCATATGCAAAGCAGAGGATGATAGAGGAGAAATCTGGCTTAAACTATAGAACATATGTTATCAAAATAGATAAGAAAGCTACAGGCAAAACCTACTAAATTGCTGTTCATCTAGAATAGCAGGGGAGATGATAGCTAAATAGATGGGTATCTCTACCCACATTCCATCCCTGGGAGCCAAATAATTGGAGTAAAGAGCACACTCATACATGGCATCACACTCACACACACACACACACACACACACACACACGCACAAATTAACTAATTAGGGAAAACTAAAAACCGCAGGTGAAATTCTTGTGTACCTTGCATTATGCCTGGGCGCAGCAGGCTTGGTCTCATAACAAAGAGGTCCATCATGGAGTTTTTCTTTTATATATTTTATATACATATTATATATTTTGTGTGTGTGTGTAACATGTTTGTAGTTGGCACCTATAGAAATTAGAAGACTTTGTTTCTCAAAGGCTGAAATTATGGATATTTATAAAATGCTTTGAGGGTACAGGAATGAAATCCTACTCCACTGCAAGAACTATAAGTGCTCTTAACTGCTGAGCCATCTTCCCAGCCTCACATCATGGATTTTGGTAATTGGTGTTTTCTTGGGGTAAATGTAACCATTCATTCACTGTCAGAATCTGTTGTCATGCTATAACATCGGAGATACAGAGCTGTAACAGGCTCTGGACAGAGCAAAGGTCCAGAAAAAGTAAAAGATGCAAGGAAGTGATGAAAGGAAAGGGAAAGAAAAAGAAAGACACACACAGATATATATATATATATATATATATATATATATATATATATATATATATATAGAGAGAGAGAGAGAGAGAGAGAGAGAGAGAGAGAGAGAGAGAGGTGGTGGGGGAGATTGACTATTTTAAAAGAAAATATTATAAATAGGTCTTGGTAAGAAGTTAGATATGTCTGTGTTTAGAAAATGTTATAAAAGTGACACATATCCAGAAAGATGCAAAAATCACTGGTCATTAGAAAAGTTCTAACTACGTCACACCGAATCCATAAGTATCTATTACATTAGTTAAAAGAAAATGTCTGATAGTCCCAGACAGTAAAACTGCAAACAGACCTCCCATATACTTTCAATTGGGGAGGAACGGGCACAATCACTATGAAGATTTTTCCAGGTTCTAATATTTTGGACATTCAGTTTGTGTAGAAATCTTACTCTTTACTTTTTAAGCAAATGATGTAAAACTTATTTATGTTCATATAAATATCCATCTATGAATATTAATGGTTTCTGTATCACTTCAAACTGGTGCAACCCTTTGATGTTTCTCTAACAATAAACAAATAAATCTAAAACAACAACAACAACAACAAAAAGAATATAGTTACTTTTTTATTGTGAGAAAAAAACCATGATCAAGTCAGGTAAAACAGAGTTTATTCTGGCTTATGGTTCCAGAGAGAAAGCGATTCATTAACAGGTTGGCATGGTAACTGGCACAGGGATGGTAAGGGGGCCAGGAAGCTTAGAAATCACATATTCAGCCAGAACCACAAAGCAGAGAAATGGATCTGGAAGTGACTAAAGCCATTTCATCTCAAAGTCCATCCCCAGTGATGTCACTCCTCCAGCAAGTCCATCAATCCCCTACCCCCATCCCCAGTACAGTGCTACCAACTGGGGACTTATTCAAACCATTACCATGTTATTCAAAAATTAAATTTTAAAAGGAATGAAAGTAGATGTAAATTTAGGAAGCTGTAGCCTACACAAACAGAAAAAAAATACAATATACTAAAGATGTTAGATCTTAACATGTGTGTATTCCTGGAACCCTAGTCAAAATTGGCTGTATTTATATGTATTGTACAGAAAATATGATAACCTATAATCATGTTAGTTTTAAAAATGGACTTTTTAGAAACTAAGCCATACTATAAAAGCATTTGATAAAGACAGCATGGATACATGGGGAAGTAGGTAGAATAAAGAGTTCACAAAAGAAATAACTAGATATAAATGTTTTTTGGGAGGTTCAGTCAGTAACTGACCAATGCAGACATGGGTGCTTAGAGCCAACTATCAGACTGAGCTCAGGGACCCTGATTAGGAAGCTGGCAGAAGGACTAGAGGAGCTGAGGGGGATTGCAAACCCATAAGAAGAACACCATCAGCTGGCCAGACCACTCAGTGCTACTAGGGACTAGACCATCAACCAAGGAGGGATCCATGGCTCCAGATCATAGGTAGCAGAGGATGGCCTTGTCTGGCATCAGTGGGAGGGGAGGCCCTTGGTCCTATGGAGGTTTGATGCCCCAGCGTAGGGGGATCCTGGAGAGGTGGGGTGGGTGGGTGGGGGAGCATCCTCATAGAGGCAAAGGAGAGGGAGAAGAAGAAGGTTGTGAGATGGGGGGCTTGTGGAGGGGTAACCTGGAAGTGGGATATTATTTGAGATGTAAACAAATGGAATGATTAATAAAAAATAATAATAAAATAATTTAGTACCATAAAGCAATGAGAAATATATTTTCCCATAGAGATCCTTGAGAAATATGTTTACTTTGTAGATAAAAGAGTAGTGTTACCTCTTTTCTTTGGGTAAAACCTATATGTAAGGGATGAGCATTGAGCATGAGCAGGTGCAACCACAGAGACATGTAGTAGTGATTCAAAATTGAGGAAATATTTCTTAGGTGAGTTTCAATGATAAAAGTCATGGTGATGGTTTAAGCACGTTCCTCTCCATGGTTAGTGCTTATGAAGAACTTCTGTATCACAGTTAGGCAATTCTAATTGTAAAGGGTGCTTTCATATTGAAATGCATGAAGAAAAATTCTAGAGTTTCAAATAATTCATGGATCAATAAAAAAACAGAATGAAGAGAAGTCTTTGAAATGGTATGCAAGTTACAAGCTAGTTGCTTCCTATAGCAGAAATACTGCCTCGGAAAAATTATAAGTAATTAAAAATTAGGCAAATACATACTTTGGTATGTAATGCTCAAGTCCACTCATCCAATTAAATGTGAAGAATATCTATAAACCAAACAATAATAAATACTTAAAGTATGGAAGCATAAAAATAAACGAGGATGTAAAGTATGGGTGGGGCAAATAAGTATCGCTATTTTAGAATCTAGAGTTAATTAATGAAATTCCCACATGCCTGTTATATAGTTTCTTGTGACCACCCCTGAGTACCCAGCTTTCCTAAGGGACACTCATCAAAGCACTGTTGGCTCATCAGAGTTGGAGGCACCCCACGTGCTCACCAATCCTAGTATGCATGTTATAAGTATACTATGAAACACTGTGCAACAATGAGCCACATAAACACTGCCAGAAAAATGCTGCTGCATTTACAAACCAAGGGATGTGAAATGTACGCAAATACAAACAGGAAGACACCAATAGCATCACATAATATACATGGGTTAGTTTGTATTTAAGGACTTAGGCCAAAAGATAAGGGTGAATAATTAATGGGTTTCTTGACATAAATAATACATATTTAAGCACAATATTCCTTGTTCACATAGCACTTTTCTCAATTAGTTTTCAGATCATCAATTTCTTAAATATACACAAACTTTCTAAGGAGGCTCTGACACTAAAAATAGGTTCATATACTTCTATTAGCTTTCAGTTGTTCAATAAGTTTAATAATCAACTTTTTGTTTTACAGCAAGGGCCTTGGGCATTTGCATACGATTTGTGGAGAGAAGTGGAGGTCTGTTTTATGTTTCAGTGTCATTTTTATAAAGACACTTATTGTGATTGAGCAGACATTGAGTCATACTGTTATTTCTACTTTTTTAAATACTATAGAATAATTAGAAAATGTTATAATTTGATTTATATCTCTCTCTTAAATACTCTAGATTTTTATTTTCTTTTTATATTTCTCCTTCTGTACTTCAAGGGAGACTATAGCCCAATGTTATTGGTTTAATAATAGTAAAATATGAAAGAGGATACATAAGAAATGCCACTATATGTGAGACAGCATGTGATGTGATTTTAGATCTGCAAATTACTGGTGGTGAGCAGAGTGCGAATAAATATCAAATGTCTTCTCTTTACTACTAAATGTAAAATGTTCCAAAACGTCTTATCCAACTCTAGATGTTAACTTAAATGTAAACGCACATATTGAAGGCAGCAGTGGAGTTGCAAACAGAATCCATAACAGGACTAGTAATGTGGATAGAGATGCCGATTTACTGTATTTTTAATGCCAAGAAATAGCAAATGCAGTTGATCTTTAAAAACTCATGACATAGGGTGCCTAGAATGCTATAGAGAATCACTGTACTTTCCATAGTCTGAATTATATTTAAATTTCCATCTTGTCTCCCAGGAAAATAAGAAACTTATGTAGGCAAGAGGTGCCACACTTCAAGGTGAAATTTGATATTTGTTTAAGGAAATCTGAAAATTGAGTCAAGACTATATCACATAGCCTCATAACATAATATCCTAGGTTTATTTTCAAGCACCAGAAAAATATATGAAAATCAATTTTATAATAAGTATATCAGTAAGCCCATAAGCACAATTGTTATGTGATTTCACAATTACAAAAAAATCCACTTGTTTCTTTAACATTTGAAAAATATCTCATTGTCTATAAATCTTCAAGAAAGATGTATAAAATACTTTCAATATTGATGCTTTGCTTAAATTCTTCTAAAACTTAAGGTGGACAACATAGTTCAGTAAAAATTTAAAATGAAATCAGAAGATAGAAGTAACATTCTTTAACATGTTATACCCTAAGTAACAAAATACCCATCAAATAAGATTATCTGAACAATTCAAGTCATTTAAGTCTTCGTTTTCTTCCTTCCTTTAATACTCATGGCAATGCTGACAACGGTTAACAATACTGTCTCATTCTGAGTGCACTGATAGTGATCCACAGTACTCTGTCATCTACACACAAGGTCTCCAGGTATGGAGAAAGTACAGACAATTTTCGGTTAAAATATTACATGAATGGCTCTAGGCCAAGTCACAACAGAATCCATATTCAACCTGCAAGCTCAGGAAGAGTCATTACTATCTGAAACCCTATTAGCATTTTGTGCTCTATCCCTTCTCTCAATATACTGATGAATACCTTTGTCTTTGGCCACGTACTAAAATATCTTATTACAGTATTTGGCTTTAGTATGGTGTTCATCCATTCAACTCTGTGTAATTTATTAATCATTATTACTAATATATGCTTCCTGGATAATTTAACTTTTTATTATTATTTAATATTATCTCACGTTCTATTTTTGTTATACAGCATGCAAATGTTTAATTTAAGGATTCAGAGCAAGTTAACAGGGCTGTCTCATCCTCAATGCTATACTTCACTGATTTTGACTCTAAGCAGCTGCCTTAAGACATTCCACGTTTCACGCTACCATGTGATAGACCTTAGTTGTCATACCTCAGCAATAGTCTTGTCAAGTGACTTTTCTCTGAATCCTGCTTATCTCTCACGTTCATTATGACTTTCTGACACCTATTCTGCTTCTTGTCTGTAAATCTGTACTTAGTTTTCTATTCAGAGTTAGGGTCACAGTTTCTCATATACTGTAAAACTCCACTGTCAGAGCTACCATTAATAAGTCTTCCTTACTATTTTTTTTTTTATAAGCATCAAGATTTTTCTGTCTGTAACAGAACACAAATTTCTTCTGATGTTGAATGCATGTTTCTGAGACAGCCATATGGGAAATGTCAGTTTTTGTTTTTTTCATGAATTTCCATTAAAGGTCAAGTTTAAGTTTTACAAAAAAAAAAAAGAAAGAAAGAAAGAAAGAAAGAAAGAAAGAAAGAAAGAAAGAAAGAAAGAAAGAAAGAAAGAGAGAGGAGAAAGGAAGGAAGGAAGGAAGGAAGGAAGGAAGGAAGGAAGGAAGGAAGGAAGGAAGGAAGGAAGGAAGAAGTTACTGCTTAAGAGTGAAAAGACATTTTTGACTTATATTTCTGAAAAATGTAAAATTTTAGTGAATTACTCTTTTGACACATTGTATGATCTTATTTTCCTAATATTAAATATATATTTTAGTAACTATGTTTAAATAATACAATTGGTTAATTTAAAGTTTTCTAATAATAACCATCTAGTTCTTAATGCATTTTATGTTAATAATAAGTTAAAGTTATGATATTGTAATTTAAAATTTTGTTTAGGAAACAATTTTATCACACAATCTCTCCTAAGAATTAAGTATTCATCTTTCAAGTTCTCTGCAGCTCAGAGGTGTTCTCAAATTTATAATAAACATAATGCCTTAGTACTAAGACAATGCTAGTCCACACTTTTTTAAAGTTCAAGTGGTGTTCTTACTTTCTTATACTCTTTCCCTCTGCTCCTTTTCTTGCTGACCCCTTTCTCTTTCTCTCATCCCCCCTCTCCACATGTTCCTGGCCAGCTTCTCCTCTGTCTCTGTCTCTGTCTCTGTCTCTGTCTCTCTCCCTCCCTCCCTCCCCCTTCTCCTCCTCCTCCTTCTCTCTCTCTCTCTCTCTCTCTCTCTCTCTCTCTCTCTCTCTCTCTGTACTTCCTTCAGAACTTCACTTCCCATGCCCTAAATGAACTCTATTCCATAAAAAGAAGTAGAAGAAAGAGAAAGGAAGTTCAAGTGGTGAGGGATACTCTCTTACTTTCTCTAATGTCTCTTGTTATAAAATTATCTGAGTAAATGTATATTGACCATTATCTGAAGTCTGTTTGTAGGACCAGTCAGAATAGTGATTACTGAAAGAAATAATACCTTCACAAACTATTAACCACTTTTGACTAATTACCAACTAACAAAAAGTTGTATTTTTAAGACTATGTGATTTTATTTGCTGCTTTTCTATTGCTGTGATAACATACCATGAACAAGGCAACTCATAAAAAAAACTTAATTTGGCTTATGGTTTCAGAGGGTGAGAGTCCTTGATGGCAGAAAAACACAGGGACCAGGAACAGCTGATAGCTCATGTCCTGATCCACAAGCAGAACACACAGAGAGAACACTGGCATGACATGAGCTATTTGAAACCTCAAAGTCCCCAGTAACTCACCACCTCCAACAAGGCCTTTCCTCATAATCCTTCCCAAACAGTTTCACAAACTAGGGACCAGTTTTTGAAACATATGACCTTATGAGGGTCACTCTCATTTAAATCACCACAGTATGATAGGCAAGGAAAACTTCACGTAGCAAGGAGGAAACAAGCGTAACCTACAAAAGTGCATGTCTAACTTTAATCTCTACGTGTATATTTCACTCTTGAAAAAGTAGGTGTCCTTTTCCATGCTGAAGTTTCTTTAGATGCAGTTTTTAGCATAATTAATATTTTGGCTATTGTGTGGGTTTTAAAGGATGGGAAGACTGGAAAGGAATTCAGGTCTACCTTGATGAACCACTTGCTTCCAAAATCCTTAGTTCAAACAGTTACGTGATGACAAACATCTTAAATGCTAGAAAATAACAACATGATTGCATCCCATCATTGTTTAAACATTAAGGTAAATGTAGACTACAATCACACACAGGTAGTTTTAGAAACAACGTTATTATAATCAAATAAGTACAAGTGGAAACTATAATAGAATGTAGAGTACTCTATTGTGAAGAAACTAACAATAACTAAGAAATTTTGCCACCTACAAAAACATTGAAAAATGATTTTGAATTCTTAATTTCTGGGATTTTTCAGATGGAATCTGGCCTGTAGTTAAATTTTTTCTACATTTATATTTTTTTTCTATTATAAGTATTAACTAATATGTTCTGTAACAATATAAAATATTGGTCAGACCACAGAGGAGCATATATATATATATTTATAAATACTTTATATAGATGAATTATTTTCTAATAAATGGAACAGTTTTGTTGCTAATATTTTAAAAACAAACAGTTTAATAAAATTATTTTATGATACTAATTACTTAGCAATATTATCTGAGTTGAAATATTTTTTCCTGGTAGAATTAAAGAAAACCATAAAATTCAAGAAGTAAGCAAAATTCATAAATCTCAGGAAGTTCCTGAAGCCTACACGATTTATGAGATCCCTCTCCTAGATAATATACAAGCAGTTACATCTCTGTGGAGAGAAGACATTTCAATGGCCAAACCTCCTACAGGTTCTCCGGGGAGTTCTAGGATATAGTTATATAGTTTTCATGAGTTGGCACTCATGCTAGAATGGGTTTTCTGTTTCTTCAAATCATCAACAAGTCTATGAGTAACCTATCACTCATACTCCTATGAGTAGCCTCATTGGTTCACTAATTTGCACTTTGATGAAGTGCTTGGTTTACTCTGTCATTGGTATTTTGAGATAAATAGATTATTATTTGCATCTCCTAAGAAAAGACTAACTTAATGCATAGAGACACAAACAGAATACATGGCAGAACCAGAAATAAGAAGATACTTGTTTATGACTCCACAGAAAACATCACAACGTAAGTAGGAATGTTTATAGCTTTATATTTGTATTTATAAAATAAAATTTTAACAATATTAGCTTGTTATTATGATTGGTAATTTAGCTTCATCATATTTTTGTTGATAGCTATTTTTGTGATAATTCAATCTATTTTTTACAAAACTTTTAACAACATAATTTAATTTATAACTATTAATTGTTTCATAACCATTAGATCAAAATTAACTTCATCAAAAATTAAATGAATTTGCGTGCTTCTTTATATACAAATTTTGGGTGCAATGTTCAAAGCCTATTTAAAAATATATCGTTTTAGTTCAATTTCACTTACTATGTGAGAGACTGTTGATGAATGTCAACACAGAAGGAGCTGTCATTGGTAGTAAAGAGAGGATATATGACACAGAGGGTTAATCAAAATCAGGTTATATATATTTCCTAGATGTAAGAAGGTTATCAGAAATTTGATATCATGAGCTTCAGGCTATCTCTTATTATTATTCTCTTTTTGACCAACCACTTCAATCAGGCTATAAGGTTTAGAGACTTGCTAGAAACAAACGTCAGAAAGATTGTGGGAAATGTGATGTAATAGAGAGACATATATACAATGGTCATAAATACAACTGTCTAGATGTAGATGTAACTATACATGATAGCTTATGGTTATAATATAAAATGTTCATTAAGAACTATAGCAAAAAGAGCTAAACAAAGATTTATATAAACTAGTAATTCTTTTCTGAAAATCTACCAGCTTTTTTATTTTGTCCTCATATAATTTCTTCACTACCAAAAGTATACTGTTGTTTTCTGAAGTGGCCTATTTATAGATTGTAAATCTCATTTGTTGCTTGATTATTTACCAAATGTCTATTGCTGATACTTATTTCAAATCATAAACAATCACAGCTACCTAGAATTGTATCTTTATCATATGACAATGTACTATAACAATGCTTCAGTGTTTTCTGAATTACTGCCTTGCGGCTGGAGCATCACGTTTTCATTTTGTTGCGTTATAGTATATATTTCTGTAACAGTACCATTCCTTCCATTACTACTGTTAATTCCAGCTATTAACCTGTATTTTTTCAATATTATATTTGTTACATGCATAAAATGGCAATCTTTAAATGGCTATGATGAATTTCCAAAAGTATGCTTGATACTTGAATTAGAACCTGCTTGTAATTTATTGTCTAGTCTATAATGTTACAGCATCACTATCTGACTACGTTTTTTCAATCCAGAGCAGGTATAACTTGCGAAGGCAGAGGGAGGAGGGGAGCAATGGTCAGGATGTAAAGTGAGTAGATAGATAGACAGATAGACAGACAGACAGACAGACAGACACAGGGATAAATGGAAAGAGCAAAGAAGCTAAAAGTAAAAAAGATAGAATCAAAAAGAAAGGAAAGAAGGAAGAAATACTGTTTAAGCTAAAAGCACCTTCAACAGCTGTAATTGTATCTAGTATCCTGTGCTCCATTTCCTGCCCCTAAAAGTGCCTTCCCCTACCTTTTCCTCCCTTCTCTTTTGAGAGCGTGGAGTCACCCCCTGGGTATCTCTGCACCCTGGCACCAAATCTTTGCAAGACTAGGCATATTCTCTCACACTGAGGCCAAATAAGTCAGCCTAGTTAGGGCTGCTTTCTCTGCCTGCTTTCTTGAAGCCAGCTCCAGGAACACTAGGTAAGCGCCATCCCAAGCCAGTGCCAGCAACTCCCCTGGAAGCCCAGCAAACAACAGTAAACAGTACAACATACACTGTGCCCCACTTTCTACCCCACAGTTCTGCTTACATTCCTGGAGGCTGGCTGACATGAGGAACACCAGATAAGCCTAAACTCTACAAGCTCCTGTCCTTAAACTTGCCTGAAAGCACACCCAACAGCAGTAAATTACAACTCATATCCTGCTCTCCCATTTCCAAAGCCACAACCCTTCCTGCATTCCTGGAGGCCTGCCCGTACTAGGGACGACCACGTAAGACCCTGCCCCAAACTCTTGCTTGCCATATTCCCTTAAAATAAACCCAATTAGCCTTAAAATGCATCCCACACTCTGGACTCTATCTTCCAGCCCCTAACCCAGTCTGTTTTCCTTTAGGCACACCAACACAAGGGACCCCAGGCCACAGTAGTTAGCACCCAAATCCTAACAGGCTTCACAGCCCACAAAATCTCCAGAGAAGACATCCTACTGGACCTGAAGTCTAACTAGTCAGCAGAACTGCAGGAGACTCAGTGCAGTAGGCAAAGAAGAAACAGAAACAAAGGGAAACATCTAAAAAATACTCAGCCAACAAATATAAACTTATAAATTAGTATCCAACCCTATAATAACTGGAAAACCCAGCTGGCTAAAGGCCAGCGTAAGAATACAATCGACAAGAGTCATTGCAATATGATACCACCAGAGCCCATCTACAACAATCCTTGGATATCCTAGCACAAGAAAATGACCTTAAATCCAATCTTATGAAGGTGATAGAGGTCTTTAGAGGAGAAATGAATAAATCCCTTAAAGAAATAAAGGAAAATACGTTCAAGTAGGTTAAGGAAGTGAATAGAATGGTTCATAACCTAAAAATAGAAATGGAAGCAATAAATAAGCACAAACTGAAAAAATATTGTAGATGAAAGAGAACTGAAACTATAGAGAAGAATCACCAACCACAACTCAAGAATATAAGAACTGAGAGAGACAATTTCATGTGTAGAAGATACAATAGAATAAATTGATACATTGGTCAAAGAAAATGTTAAATCTAAAAAGTTCCTGACACAAAACATCCAGAAAATATGGCCAGCATGAAAAGACTAAACATAAGAATAATAATAGTAGAAGGAGAAGATTCCCAGCTCAAATGTCCAAAAAATATTTTCAATAAAATTATAGAAGAAAATTTCCCTGACATAAAGAACGAGATGCCTATAACCATACAAGAAGTTTACAGAGCACCAAACAGATAAGACCAGAAAGCAAAATCCTTCAACAACATAGTAATCAAAACAGTAAGTGCACAGAACAAAGAAAGACTATTAAAAGCAGGACGGGAACAAGACCAAGTAACATACAAGGCAGACCTATCAGAATTTCACCATATTTCTCAACAGAGACTCTGAAAACCAGAAGGACTTGGGCAGATGCCTTTCAGACTCAAAGAGACCACAGATAAAAGCCTGGACTACTATACTCAGCAAAACTTCCAATAACCCCAGGAGAAAACAAGATATTCCATAACAAAACAAAATTTAAATGATATCTATACACAAATCCAGTCCTATGGAAGATACTAGAAGGAAAATTCCCACCCAAGGACATTAAAAATAATCCAAGAAAACACAGGAAAAACTAATTGGGCAGTAGCAAACCCAAAGGAAGGCAAGCACACACACACACACATAACAGGAATTAACAATCATTGCTTATTAATATTTCTCAACATAAGTAAACTCAATTCCCTAATAAAAAGGCACAAACTAACAGAACGGAAACAAAAACAGAATCCATCATTATGACGCATACAAGCAACACACATTAGAAACAAAGATAGGCATTACTTCAGAGTAAAGGGCAAGAAAAAGATTTTCCAAGCAAATAGACCCAAGGCCCAAGCTGGAGTAGCCATTCTAATATCTAATCTAATGAAATAGACTTTCAACCAAAATTGATTAGAACAGATAGGGAAGAACACTTCATACTCATCAAAGAAAAAGTCCACCAAGATGGAGTATTTTAAGAAAATGCCCTGCGACTATATTTATTGTCTTATAATTTCAGCAGTAGTGATGCTGCTGTTACCTGAATAAAGTTGTGTTTCTCTCTCTCTCTCTTTGCAGTGAGCAATTTTAAGTCTTCATATCCATTTTACTAGGATATCAGTATAGTCAACTTTTCCTTCCCAATTGTTGAGAAATTATCTCTTCTCTTTACATCTCACTCTTTGCTAACATGTTTGGTTTTATATCTCATTGTAAATTAGCCAAACACAGAAGGCACTTTCATTGTTCAATAGTGTAATTCATTTATATTTATATTGTTAATTCTCTTTTTCCTGCTGTAAGATTTTATTTTCAAGCATCTGTTTTGCATGGTTGTCTTATAGGAATTGAGATTCAATAGCTGTATGTATAATCACTTACAAATTAGTTGAATTCCACTTTATCTAAATCAAAGGGCTTGTCTTTCCTACATATCATAATGTGTTTCTAATATTCTTGTAATGTGATGGAACTGGATGTGAGTTCCGGTTGGGATCTATCCGTTTACAAACAATGGTCTATCTCTTATGGATTTAATATTTCTCTGCTTGTGCAGTCCTGCCCATGGGATTATCTTTCAGCCATGCTCACCTTGTTGTTTTCCTACTTTATTTCAAGGGACATTTCTTTATTCTTATATAGGTCATATACGTTAATCTTTCTAACAGTGAAGTTCCAAGTTGAGGAGCATAAACATATAGAATCTAGTTTGGAAATGCAGGAGCATTTCACAAGCATTGGTCTTGTGAAAGGAAATAAAAAGAAAAGGACAGCATCTTGGCTAGAATGGGAGAGGGAATTTGGGAAAAGTTAGGAGAAGGAGGAAAAATAAGAAAAAGACATGTATAAAATTATCAAAGAACTAATCTATATATTAAAATCTTACTAATATCCATTTTTCAAAATTGTTAAAGGTAAAAAAAAGATGTTTTTTGGAAAACCTTGAATAAATTTGGAGATCTTAATGAAAACTTTGGTTAAAATTTGACAACCTTGTTGTACATATTTAATCAAATTACAGTTTTTATATTTGGGTTTCTATTGTATTTTTGTTTTCTAAACATTTCATGATAATTTATGAATACTTTGGTAAAGAGATACATAATTTATGGCAAAAATAAGGAAATGAATTTACAAATTCAGGTGCATTTCTTCATGATATATTCTATAATAATTAATTAAGAACATTCAAGGGGTTGGGGAGATGGGTCTGTGGTTAAGAGCAATGGTGGCTTTCAAATCCCAGTACCCAATGGTAGCTTACATCCAGTGTCTCTATAGTCCCATGGGATTTGATTCCATCTTCTGGCCTAATATATTGTGAAGAGAATGGAATGCAGAAAATGTATCTATCTATAGAATGTTTGCTATTTTAATTAACTCAACTCATTCTTATGGAGGCCATGGTCAGATTTGACAAAAGTAGCCAACAGAGTAAATATATACACGTTAAAGAAAAGTCCACTTGTTCACAATTGCAAAGTCAACGAATATTAGAAGTAAAATGGTTATTATGTCCAATTCAAACTTATTTGCTCTAATTTTTGTACTATGCTTGGTACTGTCTCCTGGGAAGTGTTTTTGGTGCTACAAGATATCCACTAGATCCTCTGTAATTTTTGTTTTCTCTATCATGAGCAATGAGGTAGGAACCAGGAATAAATGTCTACGTAAACCCTTAAATGATAATTCCCAGGGGACTTGCCAAGAATTCCAATGCATAGCAAATCCAGAACTTAGCATGAGACACACCAACTTGCAATGTGGTTATAGAAGACAGTAATAATGGCACAGTTTTTCCTTTCTTTGAACTTACAATCCAAACTGTTTTTTATAAAGTAGGAAATACCTGAGAGTATACTATAATGGTATAAATGTTGTAAGTCATCAGAGATTTCTGAAAATAGCTGTGCATACTTGCAATGATCCTGGTCAGTGCATAAACAAAGATGTTATTCTTAATTAAGGATATATAATTAGTTGGAAAGAGGACAAGGAACCACAGTGCTAAGAACACAGATTCTGGAGCTAGAATTCCTTAATTCAAATCTCTCTTTTCATGGAGATTTGTGAAGGGTGATTCGTTTACCTGTGCCTCATACTCCACCTCTGTCAAAACAAAACAGCAACATTATGTACCTCAAAGTTTTTTTAAACTTTTTAATAGCAAAAAATATAACAAATACATTTGTTAAAAATATTTAAGAATTCTATCTCCTCTTCTCTATCCCTTCGTTTAAGTTAGTGAATCAGTGTTAGGATCTCATGTAGCTCAAGCAACCTCCAAACTGACTTTTGTAGGTAAGGCTGAATTTGCATCCCTAACCTCCTCACATAAACCTTCTAAGAGATGCATGATAGGCATGCACCATCAGGTATGGCTTATTTTCTTTCTCTTAACTGAGACTACCTAAATACTAAAAGGGAAACTTAGGATTTTACCTAGAAACTTGCTTATAATTTACAATAGTAAAAATATACTAAAATATGACTCCTGAAATCGAAGCAGGATTTCTCACTTTTCTCCTCTTTAAGCTCTATCTATATAAAATACAATAATGGGAAGCTATAGATAAGCAGAGAACCTATCAAATTCAAATTGTTCTTGTTACTACAATCTATATTGTATTGTCTTTTTAATGCAATATGTCTGAGCTACTATCACATAAGAAACCATTGTGAATAAACTGTCAGATTTAATTGGTCTGCATTATTAAAATATCTTTGATAAATTGAACCATTTCATATTGAGTTAAACTTCAAAGGGGGAAAATTTAGTTTTATTCAAACCACATTCCAGTAAAATTAATAGAGGCACAAATTTCTATTCTATATTTCAGTGGAAAGAAATAGAGTGCGTTACACAGTTGGGCTCTCTGCAAATCTATTTAATGTTTTCAATTGATGAAAAATACATAAGTGCATGTAGGCCACCAGAAAACGATTGCTTTGAAAGAGGAAGGATAGCATCTAGCCCTCCTGCTGAGCCTTCCTGTGAGACTGTTTCTTAATACAGATGTCATAGCAATTCATAGACAGAAATAGATAAACCCTTTTAAATTGCTCAGGATTGTTACTCTACCATTGGAGATGTACTATCAGTCTCCTCAGCAGATATGTATTGTCTTAAGCAAATTAGCTATATATCATGACAAAACTTAATAAACATAATAAATGAATTTATTTTATAAAAAGTATGAGGAGTTTAATCATAACTAAAGCAGTAAGCACCAATAGAAGGGATAGACATTTTCAAGACTGTGCAGTCTTTTAGAATATTACGGTTATGGAGTCCTTGCTGTAAAAGCAGAAGTGTATGGAAAGCCAGAGATAAACTGGTACAGACATCTCAGAGAAGACATTCCATAAAGAACACAAAGCTCTGTACAAGTTGTGGTGGAGGAGACTTTTATCATAGATGAATCAGTAAATGAGAAAAGTCAGAATAGTGAAAGGGTGTGTGTAGGTAGGTTATCAAGCAGCCATACAAGTAGAGTATATAGATCTTAGCACACCCCCTCCCCCACTTTAACACTGACACTTTATGACGAAGTGATTTTAGTGAGAGACAGAGAGAGAAAGAAGGAGGAGACAGAGAAAGAGAGAGGGAGAGATAGAGAGAGAGAGAGAGAGAGAGAGAGAGAGAGAGGCAGAGAGAGAGAGAGAGAGAGAGGGAAAGGAAGTGGAGGAGGAAGAAGAAAAAAGTAGTAGTAGTAGTAGTAGTAGTAGTAGCAACCCCAGCAGCAGCAGCAGGGTAAGGTGGTTACTTGTACAAAAATACAGGAGTATTCCAAGTGGAAATGGTTGGGATTTTGTGTTCAAGTGATTCCATAGGATGAGGTGAGTAGTAGACTAAGGATATATTTTGTAGTGGTCTTGGTGATTTTGTAGAATTCTTCTTGAATTATTTTTTTATAAAGATATCAGTGAATGATGATATCAGAGCCTCTCACTGTAACAACAAGATACAAACAAATTCAGAGAGCTAGACTGGTGAGGCTATTGTAACTGGTTTGATAAAGTTAAAGTGATTTGTTTCACTTTGGGCATATGTAGGTATTTTTCAGATGTCTAGATATAGCAGTCAGTAAAAAGAGCTGGATAGATAAATTTGGAGTTCAGGGGTGTCTTAGTTGCTTTTCTCTTGTTGTGACAAAATACCTCAAAAAGGCAAACTTAAAAGAAGAAAATCTGCTTTAATTCACAGTTACAGGGAGCAGGGAAATCCCTGAAGCATGAACTTGAGGCAGCTGAACACATTTCATTAACAATCAGGAAGCAGAGAGTGATGAATGCTTATGCTCAGCTCCTTTTCTCCTTTTTAAAAATTACTCAAAGGCCCCGGAGGTTATATTTCTGGTACCCACTATAGAAGGATCTTCCTTCTTTCAGTTAACCTAATCTTGATAGTCTGTCTGAGATATGTTGCAAGGTTTATCTCCTGGGTGATTCTAAATCCTGTCAATGGACTACCGGTCCTGATTATAAAAGGATCACCATCAGGAGAGTGGAGATGATGAAAAGCTACAGAGATTGTAAAGAATCACAAGGTCTAGGTAGAAAAGTCTAGGTAGAAAAGAAAGCTGACACATTGACAAAGCATATGAACATTGCCAAGATGTGAGGCTGGGAAGATAGAGGCCATTCACCAAACCTGGCAGGAACAGCTGAAACCTACAGAAAAGAGATTGGTTTTAATTAAAATAGATTCTTCTCTCATACTATACATACTGACAACAGTTCCCCTTCCTTCCACTTCTCCCTGCTCCCCTCTTCTCTCCTCTCCCTAAGATTCACTCCCCTCTGCTTGCTCTCCAAGAGACAACAAACAAACATGACAAAACAAGACACAATATGACAAGGAAAACTCCTCATACTGAGGCTGGACAAGGCAAGCCAACATGAGGAAGAGTCCCAAGGACAGACATGTTCAGAAGTCTTATAAAAATACCAAGTCCCACACAAAGCAGTCATAACATATACAGAAAGGACATGATACAGACCCATGTAAGCCACATGCTTGCCCCTTCACTCTCTGTGAGCCCATATGAACCCTGTTTACTTAAGTGGGCTATGTTCTCCTGATATACTCCATGCCTACTGAATCCAATGGATTCTCTCACTGTGTAATGGCTGGCTCTGACTGCCAATGTACCTGTTCCCAACTGCGGACAAAGGAAGCCTCTCTGATGATGACTGGACAAGACACTGATCTACTTGTATAACAGAATATCATTAGGAATCTTTTAATTGATTTTTTTTTTTTCTGCCAGTCATGTTCGGTTCTATTCTAAGTTTCTGGCTATCCAGTGTCTTTGGTTCCTGGCTGTCCAAGCAGTGTCAGGCATGAGCTCCCTCTTGTGGCACGGGCCTGACGTTAAACTTGGCATTGGTCGGCCACTCCCATAAGTTCTGAGTCATCATTGCCCCAATGGATCTTGTTGGTATGACAGATTGTAGGTTGCTGCTTTTCTACCTGGGTTTCTGTCCAGGTTTCTCCTTCAGTAGCCTGCAGAGAACCTTCCCATACCAAAAAGACTAGAACGTAGAGGTGACAAGTCCAGGAAGGTACCTGTTACACCTCTCTATTTGTTTATCAATGAACTGTGTGGATGTGGACAACAGTAATGGAACCCGGCTGTCAGATTTTTCAGAGCGACCCTATGTTTTAGTATCAAGCTGGGTTGTTTAAGGATCTCAGGGGACCTCCATGGCCAACCACTCAACAGAATGTAGCTCAGCCCCACAACTGGAAGTCTTGCCTTGCTACAAAAGATGGCCAGTTCAGACTCCATAACCTCCATTACTGAGAGTCCTCAAGTAATAGGGTCTCCTTGAAAGGTTCCAGGAAGTTTCTACTGTACTATATTTCCACACCACCTCCAACGTTCCCCCAATTCCAGTTGTTTTCCTCTGCACTCTCTCCCCCACCTGCTGCCCTCTGTTCCCATCCCCACTTTTCCCCAGTATACCCATAAAACCTATTTATTGTATCATCCCTTCCCAAGAAGATCTATATGCCTCCTTAGACCTCTCCCCTTTATCTAATCTCTCTGGGTCTGTGGGTTGTTCCTTGATTATCATTTGTTTAACAGTAGCTAATACCCACTTATAAATGACTTCATATTTATCTTTCTGAATCTGGGTTGACTTATTCAGGATGATTTTTTTCTATTTGCATCTATTTGCCTGAAAATTTAATGATGTCATTTTTTTTTTTTAATAAAACCTGAGTAACACTCCACATAAAGAAATGTACCACATTTTCTTTATCTGTTCTTCAGTTAAGGGACATCTAGGTTGTTGCAGAGATTTTAAGGTGTTGGGAGTGCCAATGACTGTGTGAATACTTCCGTGAAATAAATAAAAGAAAGACTAAAACGTTAGCATCAAATTTAGCAACATGGGGAAGTTGATCTAAGCATGGAAAACTAACTGGAGTCTTGAAACATAAATAAATTGAATTAGTAAATCCTATGATTTACTTTATTGCTGAATATATGGGCAGATGAATGTCATGTAACAGGAAAACATAAAAAATGGAAAAATCACAGATTGCTATTATAACAATTTTCGGGTTCCCTCACGGACCATAGTCCTCATTGCCACAACACATTGAAGAAAATCCAGAAACTAAAACTGTAGAGCTATTCAGTAGATAAAATTGCTTGTTGTTTGAACTTGGCAACATAAGTTTGATTCCAGAACCCATGTAGTAAGAGAAATGAGGCAGGACTCATGAGTAATCACAGCATTCCTCCAGTGAGATGGAAAATAGAAACAAGAGTATCTCCCCAAAGATTGTGGTCTTGTTAACCTGCAGTGATCCAAGGAGCAGTGGTAAAGGGGCCTCTGATATGCTCACTGTTTTATTCTTGCTCCTCCTCTACTTATCAAAAGGATGGTCTGAGAATGTTGTCTTCCTGGAATAGGTAGACTTTTCCTTAGAAGCCTCACTTAACCACAATGTATTGTACTAATGTTAGATATATTACATGTATGGATGTTTATAAAGATTTAAATGATGACAAAGTTCAGATGTTGACCTGAGGCAAGGGCAATTGTGCTGTCTGCAAGCTATTGATGAAGGCTTTGTGGAAGGCAGCCAGAGCCTAGCAAGAGAGCCTTTGTGGTATTAACTAGAGCCCTACCTCCCTTCTTATCTAATTAACTCCATATCTCTCACACAGCTGCAAGCCTTCTGTTTTACCTTCCAAAATTGTTCTCAACCTCACTACTGTAAGCCTAACATTTATTTTAACAATAGCATTTGTTTTAACCATAAAAAGCCAGTGAGCTAACAGTACTTACTTAACTGTGAGTCATAATGAAACAAAAGAATATTTTTAAGTAATAGAATAAAATCAAATATGAGACCAAAAAGCCATAAACTCAAAGATTTGAAAGACATATGAAAAAAAAGGAATCAACTGAAACCATTGAGAAAATGATCCATGAGAAAGGTTTTACATATAAATATATATATGTATATATGTGTATATACATATATATATGTATAATGAGAAAAAGTATAAATCAAATTCAAATTTATACAAGAGAAGTAATAATAAACACTAGATAGAGAGAATCTGGAAATTACAACAACCTAAAATATGGGAAGAGAGTAAAGCACCAGAGAATAAACAATGTGTGAGTCCTGTATAGAGAGTCAGGAGGGCTACAGAGCCTAAGCATGCACACAGACAGTACACAATTTCCTGCTTCCTCCTTTCCAATTCTGCAAACCAAGTTCTTATCCTCAAACTTGATCAAATAAGCTGCCCACTCAATGGGCAGAATCCAGTCTTTCTTTTTTGTGAACTTTTTTTCCCCTCAAACTTTAAACCAACTATTTCTAAAGCTAGTTCGAACTTTGGCTGACCCTTTTTCTATAAAAATTTTAGCCTTCCTGCTTATGGTGGAGCTATGGTCTCTTGGCAACACACTAAAAGCTAAAACTTGAATTTAACACTGCTACAATTGATTTTCTATACAGAGTGAAGTAGAGGAAAGTCTAGAAACAAAAGAAAGAAATTCTTGCAAATTATTTGGGCGTATACAGTATTGTCTGTCTTGATCCCTGTTATTTGCCTAGAATATATAAACATGTTCATTTTTTTTCAACTAATGTTTCTAGAAGTAAATATTCAACCTCCATTGTAGGTCACTTCCCTCATAGTGTGTCCTGCACAAAGGTGCTTCTCTTACACTATACTCTTAAGAAAAAAAAATGATTAAATTTGAATAAATTCTATTTCCTTTATCGGCTTTGTGACTATTTGAATATCTGAAAGAAATTCACAAAATTCCTCATGGTTAGTAAAAATCACTTTTGAAATGTTGGTGTTTCTTTGTGTAGAAGGTCAGGATAGAAATGGAACTGTAGAGAGAGTTTTATTAATATGTAACTGAGTATGCTCTATGTAACATTTAAAATGTGATCTAAACTTCAGTATATTATGAAGTATATATCTCATGGGAATTCCAATCTCTTTACATGATTAAAATATTTTGTGACAGCTTAAAAAAAAAAAAAAGAAAAAAGAAAAAAGAAATGGAGCTGAATCATGTTTGCTGACTGTGGAGAATCTGTACCTTTTCTGTGATTCACCATTTTTCAGTTTATAATCCAATCAGTAAAATTACCTTTTATTCATTGTCATATTGATTTATGCAATAATCAACTATTAAAAGAGAAAGAAGTAGAATAGGCTTTGCATAATTAAAAATCAAGACACCGGGCCGGGCAGTGGTGGCGCATGCCTTTAAACCCAGCACTTGGGAGGCAGAGGCAGGTGGATTTCTGAGTTCGAGGCCAGCCTGGTCTACAGAGTGAGTTCCAGGCCATCCAGGGCTACACAGAGAAACCCTGTCTCAAAAAAAAAAACAAAAAAAAACAAAAAAAAAAATCAAGACACCACATGGTTTATAAATAGAATTGGTACAATTTAAAATAATCATGAATAAAGTTGGTAGATGAGCAAAGTTTCAAACTCCCTTTACTAGAAAAAAAAATCTATTTTTAATTCAAAATACTCGTTTTATTCATATAATTTTGAAAATATTTCTTAGATTATTATTAAATAGAATTAATATCCAAATATAAAAATTTCACTATTATTTGTGATTCTTTTGAATTTTATTTTTCTTTAGTTAATGGAGAAATTACTGTTTTGTGCCTCAGAAGACAAGACATATTTCAGTCTCTATGCTCATATTAAAACTGATAATGTTAAAATGACTTCCTATGTAAGTCTTCAGTGCAACCTTCCCATTAAGCTAGTTTTGAAGATTAAAAAATTATACAAAAACTCTGCCACTTCGTGTGTGTGTGTGTGTGTGTGTATAGTGTGTGTGTGTGTATAAGCGTGTGTGTGTGTATGTGTGTGTGTGTATATATATGTGTGTGTGCATGTGTGTGTGTATGTGTGTATGTGTGTATGTGTATGTGTGTGTGTGTATGTGTGTGTGTGTGTGTGTGTGTGTGTGTGTGTGTGTGTGTGTGCGTGTGTGTGTTGGTGTTGAAGTTGAGGACAGGCACATACATGAGGAAATTTGAATAGATACAGGAGTAGTACTCAAACATCACACCTGAGAAAACAAAGTTTCATTTTTAGATACAAATTCATATTAGTTTAAGGAAGTCGATTTCTCAAGTTGAATTTTGAGAATCAGAAAAAAAATCCCTGTGTTTTGTTTTCAAAGTGACTGGCACGCTCTTCTCCTTTCTACTGACTCTTCACCTCTCTACCCCAGCAAAGGACAATAGTTCTGTTCACTGTCATTGTTTTTATAGTTACTCCATGATACAGCCCTGAAAGGGGACATATAAGTAACAGATTGAATAGGTTATGCTTATGAATATTTATGTAATGTACTTGATGTATATTTACATACATATATAATTCATGTGTGTATATACACCTGTTTAGGTATATAATAACAATTAATGAAAACAGAGACCATAAATTTGAAAGAGAGCAAGGAGAAGCATGTCAGAGGATTTGAACAGAGAAAAGGGAAGGCAGGAATGATATAATTGTATACTCATAAATCAGTGCCTTGCTCAGCCATCATCAGAGATACTTCCTCCTGGAGAATATGGGAATAGATTCAGAAACTCACAGCCAGATATTCTGCAGAGTTAGAGACTTTGGAACACTCAGCCCTAAATAGAAAAGCTCTATCAAATACCTCCTCTCAGGAGTCAGGAAACCCCAGGGAAGAAGAGGTGGAAAGATTGTACTACAATCTTTAAAATAACAGAAATGATTTTTTAAAAGTAACTGGTGAGAAAATCAGAGATTTGTTCTGAAGCTTTGCTTGTTTAAGACTATGCCATGTTAGCTGGTGTTTCACTATCCCTGACAAAGCTATGAGACTCACCAATGGTTGCCCTCCCCATCAATCTTTCTATGAGAATTTGTCCAGGATATATTCCTTTCTATTTGCCAATTTGAACCATTTAATTGTAACAGTGGGGGAGTGCGTGTTACCTGAGAAAGTCATCTGTAGCCAGCATGTCACTAGAATCAGTATTTGGCGGTAGAGATTGAAGTCTGATAATCACAGTCACAGCTCCTTCAAATTTGGAAGAGAAGCGAAGACTTCAACTGATAAAAGAAATAAGTATATAATAAAATTAAAACATTTGGTAAGGCCAAGGGATGTTTTAAATATGAGAATTTTGTTATTCTTACTTTCTCTAAAGAGCTTTATACTTCTTGGGCTTTTGTGACCTTTTATTTTCATTTCTTTTCTTCCAAATGGTCTACCCTGGCCTTTTCCTCAAACTCACTTACATGATCACATCTTTTACAATAGAAATGGTTAGCGTCAAGAGAAAAATCTATTCGCCAAAGATAATTGTAAATCCCTAGGTGCTTCCGCCTCTCATTACTCTCGAGTCTTTCTTTTCTGGCCATTAGTTTGTAAGGTAAGTTCTTTGCAAAGTGCAGCTTCTCAAGTCTGATTGCCCCCTTAACCAATGGCCCTCCACTACTCTGAACTACAATAGAGGTCAAATTACAGGCAAAAATGTTCCATTCCACTCATATACCAGTATCCATGAAGGGGTCTAGGGCATATTATTAGCACGCATAGAACATCTGAGGGAGCAGGAAAAAAACTACCTAGTTTACATCCTGTTTCCACAGTCACTATTGCCCAGTGTGTCCACAGAAATGTGCACATATCTCATTTCAGATCCTATTAACTCCATTTTAGTTTGGTTTATATGTATGTCTGATAACATAGTTCTTCATATTCAAAAGAATATACAAATATAACTTTAATGTGAGTTTTGAGATTGGTATATCTTCTGGTAAAATATTACTATTAATATTATTGTGTAACTTCATGTGATATATATTTTTTCACTCAAATGTGAATAAAGTTTAAACTTATTGTAATACCCTTGGGATGTGCCACGTGACTATTTTAGAATTGATTAATGCACTTACTTCATAAACAGAAAGGTCTTTAAGCATCTCAACAATTCTTACCATATTTAGTAACAGAAAAACACTTGGTAAAAAAATAAATATTTTGCACCTCCATAATATATAGATTTACAAGTACCATACCATTAGACAGATAAACAAAAGGCTGGACAAGGCTAGTATTCAAAACAGCCCTCTAAGAGTACTACCTTCAACCTTAGAGCTTCAATTAATACTGCTCTTTCCATCTTTTGTTACTGGTCTCTGGGTGTCTGAGATCTAGGAACTTTCTTAAATGTAAAAAGAATATGAGATAAGATCATAAGCTGGAGCTGAAGACATATATGTTAGACTTAGTGAAACTTATTTCTGTGAATCAGTTTTCCAACTACAGGGGTTTGTGGGCAGAGGACCAGAGTGAGGAGGTAAATTGGCACCAGGGAAAGCCTGGTTATATGTGTGAAAAGAAAGCTTAGAACAATAGAGGTGGCTAGTTGTCAGTTACATTTGTGGACGTTGGCCCTATGTCTTATCCAAAGGAACATTTACCTGGTAGCATATGTATGGTATTAGAGGGCAGGGATTTCTACATTATTGTGTTTAGTCATTTACCAAAAGGCTAAACATAATTCAATACTGTTCATTACACACAGAAATATATGAATATATTAGGACAAAGTAAAGGAATCAATAAATTTATAAAAACATAGTTTGCCATGATTTTACTGTGAAAATAGCAGAGAAAAAAGAAGAGAGAAAGAGAGAGAGAGAAAGAGAGAGAGAGAGAGAGAGAGAGAGAGAGATCAATTAATAAAAGACTGGAGTTTTATGCTATATTACTTAGATATCAAGTAAAGAAGTCAAAGAAAGAAAGTTTTGGTTTGGGCCCACTGTAGTCTGAGGCATCAGAGAGGAAGCAGGAGGATCTCTTGGGAATTGCAGACTAGACGGTACAACCAAGTGAAGTCTATCTACCTCACAATAAAAGGGATGGTATTAAGAGTTTAGATCTTTCAGGCATTGATGACATCATGCGAGTGATGGCCTGCATGAATGAGACAAGAATTAATATAACAGATTCCAGAACAATGTCTTTCCCAAGACCAGAATGGGAGTGCATGACTAAGTGTTAGCACTTAAGAGACAGAAGCAGGCAAATCCAGGTTCAAGCCAGTTTTGTTTATCTAGAGCTCTAGAGTGAGCACAGCTATGTAGTGAGGCCCACTCTCACGAAAAATCTCCCTTCATTTTACATTGTAGTCAAGATACATTTCCAGTCTCAAAGCTTTAATCCCAGCACTCGGGAGGCAGAGGCAGGTGGATTTCTGAGTTCGAGGCTAGCCTGGTCTACAGAGTGAGTTCCAGGACAGCCAGGGCTACACAGAGAAACCCTGTCTCGAAAAAAAAAAAAAAAAAGAACAAAAACAAAAACAAAATTTGTTTTAAAACATTTAATGAAACTAAATGTAATCTAAAATAAAAAATATGAATTTTTACTTCTTATTGAACTAGTTAATAAACTTTTTCATAACATATGACAAAGCTTTGTGATATAATATGCATAAATTTCCTTCAAAAACATATATTCTTTGTGCAATCTACTTCGAATAATTTAATTTATATACTTTTGAGAACATGGCAGAGAAGCATTCAATGAAATATTGAAATTTTCAAATAATTTTCTTGTGACTATAAAAAGCTAAATAAGGTCCACCTACATTTACCAGTTTTTAACATAGACATTAAAATAGGAAATGCCCATAAATAGGTATTTTGCTCAAAGTTAGTATTTTTTCTTGTAAGAATGTCAAAGGAGTGAAAAATATACACACTCTGAATATGATTCACTTTGCAGATGCGTTAATAACATTTCTATATGTAAGTTGGATAACCTATAAAAGTAAATGCTTCAAACAGGAAAGAATTAGAGTAAGTTCGGGGGAAAATACAAGAACATAAAAATAACAAATATATCCATACAGAAAATCATGTTTACTAGAAAGGAGGGTATAGTAAAGCATTATTTCCAGTGGGCACCACCCATTACCAGGCACAGATACATAAATGTACATAGTAGTGATGTAGTTGGGAGTGAACGGAGACAAAGGAGGGACTCAGAACCAGGATTTAACAAAATGTTTGCAAAGCCAGGCATATGAGAAGTAGCTAGAGGATTGAGGCATGCTTTAACAAAAGAGAACCCTAAAAAGGAATGCATTTATCCAGAAAGGCAGAGATGATAGAAGAAAGGGATTTGGAGTCAATCTTGGCTACAAAGTGGGAGAGAAGTCAGTTCAAAAGAGGAATACTGTGTAAAACTTAGGGGAAAAACTAAAAAAAAAACCAGTAGCTGTAAATCACAAGAGCACACAACTCATGGCTGTAGTGTATGGCTTCATCAGAGTCAAAGCTGACATGCATGTGTGCTGCTACAGAAAGCCTCATAAATAATTCAGTTAACTACAAGAGAGTTTTTGGACATATACCATGATCTTCCAAATTTAAAATCCAGTTCATCTCCCTCTCTCACTTACTGAGAATCACCTGTATTTATCCTTATAGCTCATATTTATGAAATCCTTATAATTTTAATTTTAAATGCAAGGAAGCACAAAAGGAAGTGTAAGGACATGTGCTACACTCGCTGCACTGAAAGCAGGATCTGCTTGTAGAAGCATGACAAAAAATAAATTGGCTTACCAATCGTAGGGCTGAATTATTCTTTTAGTATGTGTATTAATTCAATATCATGAACTGGAGCAGCTAGCTCTAAAAATCACTTCGAAAAACAGCATCCAAATATATTGTCCTTTTCTACAAAATCTCTAATTTTGGTCATTTATATCTTTTCTAACCAATAACCATCTCTCAAGTACTGGGCATCGGCTGTGGGAAAATAAATGGAGCCATTCTCTTTCTTTCAGAGAAAATAATATGCAATCCATAGGAGAAATCTCCTTCCCATCATTACAATCTACTTACAGATTTGAAAATATACCCAACCTTAGCAAAACTTTAATATTACAACTAAAGTGTTAGGAGCAGAGAAAATTTTAATAATTTGTATTGGACTCATTTACTGCTTACTTTGTCTGGAAGTGTTGTGCCAGAAAACATTTATAAACCCCTAAAAGACCACCAAGAAGCAGATTCCAATGCAACTGCATTAGAGTCTCTTTATTCAAGTTTGAGCTTGGACCACACTATCTCTCTCACACAGGAGAATGAGAAGGGGCAGCCCTAAGCTTAGTTTCAGGCAAGCATTTAAAGAGACAAGAAGTGGGTATCTAACACGGCACATAACTGATTGGGGGGCCATTATGGCCTTTAACATAATTGGCTAGTGTTGGGAACCAAACCATAAACGTTACTTCTGTGTTTTTCCTGATTGGTGGTAGGAAGTGTAGTGTCAGGGGTAGGCTTTTAACCTTGGTGTGCAGATTTGTTGGGGAATAACCTGAAACTTGGTGCTGAATGCAGGTCTTGTTTTGGGGATAACCTGGAAAACTAGTGTTAGATGCAGGTCTTGTTTGGGTTCAATCTTAGGTGAGGTTTTGTAAGATGGAGTCTGAACCCAAAAGATCTGGTCTCTCAACGGTGAGCAAAAATAATCTTTTTTAACCTTGATTAATAATAGTTTCCTGTTTGGAGAGAGTGAATTAATAATATAAATAAGGTCACCAGAGGATCCTTGAAAGTACTCAGTAGAACAAACTTTCTGAGCACCTTCAAGCACTTTAGAGTATCCATTTCCACGAAATTGATATGCTAATTACAAACCATTAAGACCAGTCAAGGATGTATACTGGATAACAGTTTGTTAATGTGAGCTAATTTACCTACTTGAAATAATAGAACCCCATTCCTTTCCAAAATAACATATGTTCAGATATTTTCCTCTTAATTGACATTAAGCTTCTTCCAATTAGTATAGATTAGTGAAAATTTACAAAAGTTAATAGTTACGAATCGGAGGATTAGGAAGTCTTCTGTAAACTATTTCAAATTATAGGAAACCTTAGGATCTGGAAGAATTAAGTCTTTACCTTGTCTTAGTTCGGTAGTGCTTCCAAACACAGTAAAACATCACATATAGCAAATGTAGGGATAATACTAAAGGAGAGCGTGCTGAAAGGTAGCATTTGTAGGTATAAATTTTATATGTGGTCTTCTAGGACACATTGAGATATGTCCATGAGTACCTGGGGGTAAGACTGGCAACCCAAATTCTATTACCAGGATCCACGTAGTGGAATAAGGGAGCTGCTTCTGATCAGAAACCAAAGGCTATACTACTCAATGAACATGTACACAGTTAGAGTAGCCATTGAGAACCAATAGTGTCCACTTTGATGGGAGAAAGGGCTGGGAGGGAAGGAGTAAGACAACTGAGAAGAATTTGCAGAAATGTCACACTGTACCTCATGTCTGTAGTTCATCATAACTGTACCCGCCACACTGACAGTTGTAGACTTAGTACAAGAGATGTTTGTGTACAAGGCTAGGGAATTTCTTTGTTGAACTCAAAGATGTCTTTAATGTCCTTTGTATACTTGGGTACAAATGTCAGAAAATGACTTAGTACAAAAGTGTTTGTACATGTGAATTTTTCATTGCACCAGAGTAAAGAAAAAACAAAAACAGAAAACAAAAATGAACATTAGTCCTTAACCCATCTATAGATGAAAAGTGTTAATCCAAATTTTGCCATCTCATTTCCTAATTGACACTTCTTCAACCAAGGACCTTTTCTTCCTTTCTTTCTGGATTTTTGCTTTATTCTGTTTTGATGTGTTGTATGAGGGACTACACTCACTAACTAACAATAACAAAGGTTCTGCTTCTACACAGCTCTCATGTATTTTGCAGTTTTTTCCTCCCTCTCAGTGCTTAAAATATTTGAGCCACAGAGCAAGCTTTAAAATCACGTGTTTCAGCCCATCACCAAATTTAGTTTAAATTTATTTGACATTTACCTATATGCTCTTCACACAAATGGACGATGTAGCAACCATGCTTTTTAAGCAATCCTTTGCATTGTTCTCCCTAAATATTTTATTTATCTTAAACAATATAAGCACATTAATATTTATTTAGAGATTTTATAGTAATCATTTTCTCTTTTATATAATGAGAGATTACCATAGGCTAATTCCGTGAATGAAGCAGTTCACATACAAATTTTCACATTATCTGATAGGTTTTCATATGTAAATCACATGCATCTGTTTATCTCTGATGAATGGTGTCAAATATTCTCAATACAAAATGGACCTTAAGTAATATTGTCTTCCTAATGACTTTTCCCCCTTCAGGAAAAAATTGGCTATTTGTGCCAGAAATTTCAAAATTGTCACTGAAAAAGAGCTTACTTTGTTTTTATTGACAGCATCAGAGTAAAAAAGAGAAAAGACTCTTTGAGGTGAGTCCCCATCATACTGCCATTGTCCAAAGGTTCCAGGCTTTGTGTTTAAGATTATGATGGTGCAGCCCCCAGCACTTTGAAACAGAAATGCTATGTTTCAATAGAAACAAAATTCTACTACATTTAAAGAGATTTTTTTATTAGATGTCAGGCACTTAAATCACATTTACAAACATAGAAAGACAAATGCTCACACATCTGAAATGGTCCCTCTCTCCACTCTCAAGTCTTCTTTGAATTCACCATGTGGGTGAAATCAAAGCACAGAACAAACAGTTTTGATATGGCTTTGAAGATGATAACAGCTTCTAACAGAGAAAAAGGCAGCTTTGGGTTTGCAGGAAAACGATGATTGACATGACTCCCAGTCCAAGAAAGTTTACCTTTTAATGAGTGCTTGGAGAGAAGCTCTCCAGTCAGTGCTTTATGTTTGTAGGCAGCTGCCTTGCTAGAACAGATCTCAGCCATCTAGGACGGAGGCTCAGCAGCTACCTCACATTCTCTTAAGGAGCAACATCTTTTGATCCTATTGAAAATATGCAGCATGCAGATGTGTATAGGAGAGTGTGAGGCGAACCAAGGATTGGAGCCTGTCCTCCAGGGGATACAGCACTTTCCCTATCAGTAACCCAAGCATAGTCTCCAACTGGAATAGCTTAATGCATATTCTAGCAAATGAAACACGGTGATATCTAGAAGGCAAAATTGTTATGTCTTCCTTTTTAAAACTCTTTTATGCTAAAATAAATCTCACATAACACCATCTTTAAGTGTCTTCTCCTAAAAGAATGGAATCATACAAATTTCTTTTGCTTCATTAATCCAGTTTCAGAGTTTTCAAGGTTTTTTTTTTTTTGATACTTTTGATTTGTTTTATTTTTGTAATAATTTAGAGGTACTGAGTTCTATCATTGTATATGCTTTAAATCCAGATTTGAATCATAGGAGAAGGGATCAGGCAAAATGAAACTCTTTTTAGGTAACCTCCAAAACATGACTACAGAGGCTCCTAGAATTTTTGAACAGCATTGTAGCAGTGGAAACAACTGCTACTCATGTCAGCTGCTGTCCTTGTCCTAGGCAGAAGCTGAGCCTTTCCATCCCATTTTCTTCTGCTGACACTCATTGGGGACATTTCTCAGTCGGTCCATTCCTGTTCTCACAATGGGTCCACAGTATGAGTTCTGGCCAGGGTAATTTTAGGGAAAGTGCTCTATGCTCCTAAGCTTGAAACAAAATTCTTTAACAACCTTCTTAGTTTTACGAGCCAGGACTCACAGCAAAATCTGACCAACTAAAACAATTACATTCAATTAACTATATTTGGAATGCAGCCATGCCTGGTCATTTACAAGTATTTCTACCTGTAGTTTGGGGACATTGACATGTAGAGAGTTATAACAAAGACTAGTAGATAAACATCATACAATATTTATTATCTGCCTCTTTATATCAAAAATAAAAGCCCAGTTTGTTTCCTTAGAGGGCTGAAGGGCTCAAAGCCTCACTATTGTAATCAGCAGGAAGAAGAGAGGTAGTGGTCTAATTACAGATGCCACAGGGATTTTTGACTTGGTAACAATTCCTGGGGTGTGACTGCACAAGTGAGTTACTAAAGTCCATGAATTAAATTAATGCAAAGGATGTAGAGGGCACAGGGGTAGTTGATATTCAAATAGGTGTTTTCATATGTGTAGACAGGGAAACTTACATTATCTATATCTATCTATAGCTATTTCTATAAAATACATATTATATATTATAACTTTTAAAACGTTTTTTTCATTGTTTAAAACTAACTGCATTTCTTACAGGTAATTTCTGAAATCCACAGTGGCTAGCAGGAATTTTCAAATCCTGGTTTGAGGGCTATTTACCACTCAGATCAGGGAGGCTAGGGTCTGAGGAGCTCAGTCTCCTAGGGGGAAGCAGTTGTAGCTCTTCTTAAGAGCCTAAGAGAGATGATAGTTTTATTTGGCTCAGTGCTATCCTGCAGTCACATAAGGAATATTTTGGAGATATAAGCTGTACACATTCTTGAGTGACTTTTAAAACTCACATCATCATAACATTGTTCCATACTTTGTGACTTTCACTTGTGACTCCACACTGCACACATCCTTTGGTTTGTTTCATTTCATTGCAGACTGTGTTTTCCTGGGGTGTCAAGTGGCTATTCAGGGACAAAACTGACTCTACCTGACTTGTGTATTGTTGCACTGAGAGTAAATCGTCTATTTAGAGTCTTCCCCTTACCAACTAAATGTATATTTCACAAACTCAATGCAATTTCTTGCTTGGTACTTTTGCTAGAAAGTCCCAAGAGTCATTATGTAAATTGCTTTGGTCTCAACTGTAAGCTTTTTACAGAGGTGATTCTTGCAAAATCACATAGGAAAAAAATTTGAAGAAGAAAGATTTGTTATACTTTAATCCCAAGATGATGACTTTCTGTTTGTCTCATATTTGCATACCTAAAAGGGTCATACAGATGACAATGAAGGTTTGCACCCAGCATGACCTTTTATTTGAAAATAGTGGAAAAGCAGCTGACAATCTATTTTTGGTAATTTTGAAACAAAACCACCATAACATTTGCAGTGATTAAAAAAAAATGTGAGTGTGAGTGTGTGTGAGTGTGTGTGTGTGTGTGTGTGTGTGTGTGTGTGTGTGTGTGTGTGTGTGTGTATACTTTGGAACAACCATGTGATTTATATATGTATATATACATTTTATACATATATATAGACATGTATCCATATCCACTTATTTTGCATATATATTACAATTATATATATATTACAATTAAGATTCATATGCACAAATATATTTAAATAGATTTGGATAAAGATTTATTTATTAGAAGAATAATATATACGTTATAGTATTTTTATCAACACAGCAAATAAAAGCTTATGTTACAGAAAAAACAAAAGGCCTACATTCTACCCTTGCAGGCCTTAATTAAAAACTTCATTTCCATAGTACAAAATCATTGTATTTATTTCTTGATTTGAGTTTAAAAATAAAGCCATAAGTTTTATAATTCATTTGTTCCATCCTTTTATTTTCCCAAAGTGTGGTATTCAAACAATTCACAAATGTGTGTACTTTATAGTTATATAAATGATGAACACTCCTAATATTGTTACTCTCTTCAAATTAATTTTGTTTTGGTTCAATTAATAACATTATAGTTGTCTTTTTGCTGGGTATTTAATAAAAAAAAAATCCCAAACTCTTGAGGTGTCTACTCATACCTATGTTCCCAGCATTAGAGAACCTGAGGCCAGAAAATGAAGAACTGGAGACTAGTCTTGATTATATAATGGTATTCTGTCAAAACACCAAAGCCAACCAAAATGATCCAGCCCCAGGAGATACTTGGGAGGATAGTAAGGAGGTTTTTCAAAGCTGAGCCATTGGCTAACCTACCTGTCTATTACACTTTTCTCTTTAACATCTCTCCACTGCTGCTCCCTCTAAGTAGATAAAATGCTAACTTTTTTGCTTCTTTACAAATCATAGTCACTAGCTGGTACTAAGATCAATGCTTTGCAGATGGACAACAAAGACAATTTGCTTGCTTTTCTACTTTTTTGTAAATGTTAAATTTATGGATATCCAATAATTTTACAGAACTTGTTTTGATGTTCTTTTTGTCCCCCTTGTCTTCGTCATTTTTTTTTTGTTGTTGTTACTCTTAAAAACTTATTATTGATTGGTCTTGGACTTTGAAGTTTATATTTCCAGTGAAGACAGCCTATATCTCTTCTCAATCTGTTTCACCTTTCCCTCTTTATTTAAGGACTTCCTGAAAGCACATGATTGAATGATAGAACGTTCTTTCAAGAAACTGAAATGCTTTCTGATTCTCCTAGCTTTGGGGGCATCAACTGCTGAGGCACAGTAGTACCCATTAATCCATGAATATCATTCTCTCCTTTATTATTTTTACAATAACTAAATTGAGAAAACTCAGGCTGGCATTCACTATACATCTGCAAACAGACATCTGCTCCCTCTCTCTAGTTTTCCCTGGACTATAACGAGAATTCTCCTTAATCAACAGCCAGCACATTCTGCCATGAGTAAAGTTGTTCCCAACTCTTCTATTCTTTACGCAGAGCATTGGCAGCTACTTATATAAAAAGCACACAGCTTCTCACAGAAACGATGAAGTTTGTGTTCAATATCCTCTTTGACAATTTTCTGAGAGCCAATGGCTAAAAGGATATATTCAGCTTCCTCTCGACATGACCACTTAGGGGGTACTACAAAAAAGAAAAGAAAAAAAAAAACAAACAAAGAAAAAAACAAACCAAAAACAAAAGACAAGAAAAAGAAAAAAAGAAACAAAAAGAAAAGAAAATCTCTTTTGATATTTTGCTAATATTTTTCTCATGATTTTTCTGTCATGGTGAGTTCTCCAAACCAATTCAAGCAATAGACATATTATGTACAAAAGGTATTAATAATAGCCATTATTTTACACTTATATGAATTGGTTTTCACAACAGATTCAAATTAAATTTTTCATTGTGTCCACTATGAGATTTCACAAATAGCTAGAATAGTTATAGGATTGATATTTAGATCTACATGCTACATAGAAAAGTTTTGTTTCTCAAATTTTCAATTTTCTTGGTTTAAACACAACAGTTTCTTTTTATTACTTGAAATGAATTCATGTGGCCTAAATTAATCACTTGTTCAGAGACTATGATTTGATATTCAAATGGCTTCAATTACAGACCTACAAGCAGGGATACTGACAACAAAAAGGCATACACACAGAGCCAAGTCAGCAGAATAGCTGTAGAACGTCTCATGACAGCAAAAGCTCTTGGTGAATACTGACTTTAGAGGGAAGAGTATAATAAAAACTGTCAGGAAAAGAGTATAAATATGTTTAAGTTAGTAGAAATTCCAAGACTGGGTTAAGAATTCCAAGTCATTTTTAGAACGTTTCAGGTTTGGAGATGGAGCACAATGTTAAAGTAGTTGCTTGCCTTTCCTGTATAAAGCTTTGGATTCCATCCCCATCACAGAAGAAAGAAAGAAAGAATGAGAGAGAGAGAGACAGAGAGACAGAGAGAGACAGAGACAGACAGAGACAGACAGACAGAGAGAGACAGAGAGAGCAAGAGAGAGAGGAGGGAGGGAGAGAGAGAGAGAGGAGGGATGGAGGAAGGAAAATGTCACTTTAATTTTTCCAGATGAAGAGATGAGGTGAAAACTGTACCCAAGTCATGTGAGTAACCAGCTTGCACTGAGCCCAGAGCATTTCTCTGTTGTAAGTATTTCTAGACCTAGGTCTGGAAGCTTCTTGCTTCTCTGCAATCTAATCTTCCAAGATGATTGACTCAATCCACTTCTCTTGGCTTCTAACTAAATCACTCTGTTTGACCTCATACTGATTTTTAGCAATATGCTTTAATATTCTGGTTCATTCTTTCTTCAACTGTGTCTAGCTTGTTCTCTCTCTACAACCTGTTTCTGTAAAACTGCCACACTCGTGCAACCACCACTCTCTCTCTGTACTGCTCTTAAGTAGCCTCACCTCCTCTGCTATTCTCCTATGAGTTAGGTATCTGATAGATATCTGACTCATTCTGTCAAATCTTTCTCTGATTTGTCACTTTGTCTGCCCATCAATTAGATGTCACTTTCAAACATGGCTGCTTCCTTCTATAAACTAATCTTCTCCAAACTAATGTTTTAATCATCTGGCTTCTACAAACTAACATTACTTTCATTTTAGGGATTAAAGGTATATACTAATGGGGTATCTATATTCCCCCCAGATCATACTGTAATCCAGGGCATGGCTACATTCTGACTGATTATGTCTTTTAATGGGATATCGTCCCACAGCAGTCATATTGCTGTATTAAAATTCCTCTAAAAGAAAGAAAGAAGCAAAGGAAGAGAGAAAGAAAGAAGAAGGAAAGAAGAAAGGGGGAAAGAAGGAAGGAAAGAAAGAAAGGAAGAAAGGAAGAAAGAAAAGAAACTGTTTTCTTTCATATAAAAATTACACATATTAGGTTTAAAAGATAATAAAGATCCAAAAATGACTCTAATGATTTGCTATTTCTTAGTCATAGAGCGTCTTTGAAAATAAATAGTACATATAGTCAATATTTGTCCTGAAGCAAGTCTGTCTCTTTCTTCAGATTCTCATCAGTAGTCTTAGTTAGTCTTGGAGCCTCAAGTCTGCCATAGAATAATAAATATAACATAGGATAGAACAATGGGCCACATCCTGTAGGTCACCTTGAGAGTGAACACAACTGTATGGACAATCAGTCAATCTTGTAAAGTTTTGGAGTATCATTGGCTACTCTGAGGCTCAGGTGAGCATCTTTGGATACTAGCACTTTCTGCTTGTTATCACATATTGATGCTGGCAACCAAGGACATTCTCAGACTGGGAAGATGACAGAGAGTTCTGTGATTTAGGACTTCGTGACATCAGTCTTTACACCCATTCTCTCAGCTCAATTCAACTGTATTTTTCCGTCAAGACCAAAGATTGGTTTGAGAGACTTTCTTTTGTTTGTTTGTTTGTTTGTTTGCTTTTGTTGTTGTTTTGGGTTTTTTTGTTTTTTGTTTTTTCGAGACAGGGTTTCTCTGTGTAGCCCTGGCTGTCCTGGAACTCAGTCTGTAGACCAAGCTGCCCTTGAACTCAGAAATCTGCCTGTCTCTGCCTCCCAAGTGCTGGGATTAAAGGCGTCCACCACCACTGCCCGGCTTTCTTAAATGCATTGAATATGTTGAAAAAGAGAGCAATCCTCTATGGATAATTTTCTGTAATAGTGCAATGGTCAACATTTTTTACAGATTTTTAGTAGCTTATAATATAATGATTTTTCCATTAAATTTTTTCTTCAGGGCCACCTCTGAAAAAAGACCAGTGCAGACATATTGCCATCAGGTGACTACTATAACATGGTTTCTACTACTTTGAATGGTATCACCCAAATACTCATTACCAAGATGATAATTTAAATAAAAACAAAAAATACTTATAATCAGCCATTAATCAATGGTTCTATAAAAGAGAGGCAAAATGTTTTTTTAACTCTTTTATCACAGAAGACATAGTCTCCTTACTAACTATGCAACAGAAAGTCCAATTATGGAAGCTTAAAATTACAAACTTTCACACTATAGTGAAATCTACATTCAAACAAAATCTGGGCATTATAAAAAAATGGGCTTTAGAACTTTGCTGGGGAAAAACAAAGAGTACAATTAATATGGGTCAAAACAAAGAGTACAGTTAATATGGGTCATCAGCAAAATCAAAAGTAAAAACAAAGAAGCAATGGTGTCAGGTTACAAATAAGATACAAAATCAGTCATGGATGCTGTTGATTGTTCTCGAATGTTAATTATGGAATATTGGGGAAAGTAATGAACTTGATTAGAAATGGCCTGAAATTTCAAGGACCCAGTACACATCCATTTCCAATATCTAGAGTGCTATCCAGTGTTTGAAGCTAACAGTAAATATTTTACAAATGAGTAATTTAAAAGTAAATATTTACATGAAGTTTTATAATTTCACAAAGAAAAACTAAACTGTATTCCAAACTAAATGAAGTACCTATCTTTAAAAATGGAGCAGAGACTGAAGGAAAGGTCATCCAGAAGGAAAGGTCCCCAACTTGGGATTCATTCCATGCTCAGGCACCAAATCCCAACTCTACAGCTGATGCCAAGATGTGCTTCCAGACAGGAGTTTGGTATGGCTGTCCTCTGAGAGGCTCTACCAGCACCTGACTAAGACAGATGCAGATACTCAAGGCCAACCATTGGGCTGAGTCCAGGTTCCTTAATGGAAGGGTTAGGGGAAAGATTGAATGAGCTAAAGGGGATTGTAATGCCATAGGATGAAAAACAGTATCAACTAACTGGACCCCTCAGAGCTCCAACAGATTAAGGCACCAACCAATGAGCATACATGGGCTGGTCCATGGTCCATATGCTACAGATGTAGCAGAGGACTGCCTTGTCTGGCCTCAGTGGGCAGGGACCACTTAAGCCTGTGGAGACTTCATCCCCATAGAAATAAGATGCTAGAGGGGTGAAGTGGGAATGGATGGGTGAGTGGGAGATTACCCTCTTAGAGGCAAAGGGGAGGATGGGCAAGGATTTCATGGAGGAGGGACTGGGAAGAAGGACAACATATGAAATGTAAATAAATAAAATAATTAATAAAAGAGAAACAATGGATGGTATAATCTTTTAAAATACATACACATTCATTAAAAGAAGAAAATTTTAAAAAGATTGTAACATTTGAATCTATGTACTATGCTGATATACGCAAAATACAAATAATGAAATACTTTAAATTCATTGTCAGTATTAAAAGGTAGCACAGGTATGTTTTATATATATTTATGTGTTATATACATGAAATCATCTAAAACAAATTGAATTTATATTCATGCACCACATATATTTACTAAATCATAACTATGTGCTTAAGTAGTTACTTTAGTAAGCAAATTATAATAGTTTTTAATTATCTGAAGTATAAAAATTAGTTATTAAATGTGAAAAAATATAAAGTCCTTCAGTAAGTTTCTCTCTAAAATTATTTTCTGTGAAAGTTTCATTACTAATAATGTCTGCACCTTTTCAAGAATCGTGTCTCAGAAATCTCTTCACATAAGTAATAAGTGAAATACATGCTCCTTTACCTAGATCTTATTTGTTAGCTTCAAACTCTGCCACTAATTTTTATAGGAAATTCTTACAAATAGTATCTACTGATTTAAGTTTTCACACCTTTTTCCTTCCCTGCCAATCTCACTAACAAGCAGAGTGTTGAAATACTAACAAGGTGATAACTGTCCGAAAGCTGGACAGCAGGAAGAAAAAGGGAAGCAGAACCCTTGAATAATTGACAATCTAGATAATCAACCTCCATATAATTACAACCTTACTGGATCCCACATGTAATTCATAAATGAGTTATATTGTTGTGTGCAGAATTAATTCAGGTATAATTCTGAATTGGCATGTTATAATCTCACAGGCTTGTTGTCATAAGCATATATTTTCCATATTATTTGTATATTATTTCTTTCCATATAAATTAGCGCTCATTGGTCACATGTATAAAAGTTAGGGTAAGATAAACTTTTATTTCTTCTCTGCATTTAATAGGAAGTATATGAAAGATAGTTAACAACCTTGCTATTTTGCCAGAAAGTCAATGAGTTTTCAAGAGAAATATCAAGCAGGCAGTGCCAAATCAAGGCATTATATTTAGTTTGCTGTAAATAATTAAGGTGTTTTCACATATTCCATTCTGACACTGGTCCTGTGGACTCTCTAATGTTAGAATAATACAGGACAATAGCACTTGCAGAATCTAATTTTAATCAGTTTTTTTAAAATTGAAAACTATGAAGGTAAATTTAGAAAAAGAACCTGTTCTTTTGGGTTACAGTCAACCAAAGACAGTGTTGAATATACAAAAGTTTATAAATTATTAAATAAAATTTATCTATGAAAAAGTTTTAGTGCCTTAAAAGTAGTCTATTGTCGTGCATGAAGTCATGTGAAGTTGATTTGTGGAAAGCAGCACATCACATACAAAATCAAAGATCCCAATTCTTCACCCGGAAAAATTGTTACAAAATAATAGTACATGTTTATTCCACATCCTTTTTCCCACCAATGAACATTGAATCTTACCTATAAAGAAAAGCACATGTTTAAATGTAGAATAATATAGTTATGTAGGATTATAATGATGATTTTATATTTACGTTTATGGAATATCCTCTGCCATGCTAAACTTGACTATCAATCCCAAGGGATTTTAAATAACCATGAAAAGAAGCCACTGGGTATATTGATGAATGAATTCCTAGATCAGCTTAACTGACATGAGAAGACCTACCTAACATTAGCAGTACTACTCCATGGTCTGGGGTCCTAGAAGAACAAAAAGAAGGTAGAGAGGTGAGGTACAAATATCCATTGCTCTCCGTTTCCTAACTACAAACAGTGAGACCAGCTGTACAAACGCCTGCTGCTGTTTACTCCCCACCATGGTGGACTGCACATTCAAACCACAAGACAAAGCCAAGCAGACTTCCTTAAGTTGTTTTTGTCAGTGCATTTTGTCACAAAATTCACTGTTAATATTCCCTCAAATTAATTAAAAGGCTAAGGAGTACATGTCTATTTCGCACGAGGAAAGAACTAAAAATGAGAGGGAACACTAAAAGTAGGAACATGGGAGCTATATTTACAGATAATCTAGACCAATGGGAGAGGACAAAAATACTTAATTTATTTGGTGTAAGGGCCCAAACCTGTCAGGAAACAGGGACAAAGGCAACAGTGAATGGGAATAAAGGATGATCTATTCCTTCATCGAGGAACACTTGACATATTTCAGTAATAATCATGCTTTATCTCCCAGACTGCTTTCTGATTTCATCTCTTCTCTTATATAAAGGAATTATCTTTCATCTTGAATAGTTTCTGCAAATGCCCGTTTCTTTTTTCCCATCCTTTGCTGAGTTTAAAACATAACTGGCATATTGTATTTCCCTTTATAGGAAATGGAGCAGAGACTGAGAGAATGGCCAACCAATAACCAGCCTAACTTGAGATCATCCCATGGGTAAGCAACAATCCCTGACACTATTAATGATACTGTGTTATGCTTGCAAACAGGAGTTCATTGTTCTCTGAGAGGCTCCACCCAGCAGCTGACTTAGATACAGACACCCATAGCCAAGCAGTGGATGGAGTTTGGGGACTGTTATGGAAGAATAGGAGGAAGGACTGCAGGCCTGAAGGGGATAGGAACTACACAAGAAGACCAACAGAGTCAACTATTCTGGACCTTTGGGGTTCTCAGAGTCTGAACCACCAACCAAAGAACATACACTGGCAGAACCTAGGCCTCCCTGCACATATGTAGCAAGTGTGCAGCTTGGTCTTCATGTGGGTCCCAAATGACTGGACGGGGTTTATCCCAAAAGCTTTTGCCTGTATGTGGGGTATGTTCTTCCAGCTGGCCTGTCTTGTCTGGCCTAAGTGCCTAGCCTTGCAGAGATTTGATGTGCCAGGGTGGGGGCATGCCTACGGGAGCCCCATCCACTCAGAGAAGAATGGGGAAGAGGGAAGGTGGAAGAAGAGAAGGATTGTGGGAGGGGGTGACTGGAAGGAGCAATGAACGGGATGTAAAGTGAATAAGTAAAAAATAAAATTAAATTTTTTAAAAAAAGAAAAGAAAAGTGACAACTGATGCTAAGCATATATAGAAGAGGTTACTATGGCAGGAATGTGTTTTTGTTAGTTGACCAGTGTGCCCATTCACGTAAGAGTCTAATGATATGTTAAAGTGGAAATTTTGATCCAAATGACAAGACACAAAGGTGAGATATATAGGTAAAAGTTTCAAAAAACATATTTGATAATTGCTTAAAGTATTCTTGAATTTTTCAATTTCCTTGGCACTACTACATGGTAAAGATTTTTAGTAACGATATTTTGAGACTTGTATGATTTTGTGTTTTTCTCTCTTAATAAGTAACCCAAGAATGTTCTAACCTTCAGGGAGTGGATTTAACATCCACTTCATGAGATGGAATGCACCCCAAACACTACTTAGGTAGTCAAGAGCCTGAGACCAGATAGTCCAGGGACCTAGTGGAAAAACAAATACTACTGTTCTGCAAAGAGACCATAGCAATAAAATGGCTCCTAACAATATTATGTCACACTCATTAATCAGTTCCTTGCTCAAACATCGTTAAAGAAGCTTTCTTCTACAGTATATGAGAATGAATACAGAGACTCACAACTAGACAGTGTGCAGAGAATAAGGGACTTTGAAACACTCAGTCCTAATGGAGGTTCTCCATCAAATCTCTCATGCCAGGGATCAGAGAAACTAGGGAAAGGGAAATAGAAAGATTATAAGAGCAGGAGGAGATGGAGGACTCGGAGGAAACAAGGCATTCTAAATACAGCAGGACCAACACATATGAACTCACAGACTGTGGCTGCATGCACAGGGCCTCCATAGGTCTAAGCCAGATGAAGTTCATGTACTGAGAGAGCAAGTAGACACAAGGCTCCTTCTCTAACTGAGACACTATATCCAGTTGATAACTGTTTGTAAATAAATTAATATTGTCCAATGAAGTCTCACTAGGTGAGACACCGACTCTTAAGGGTACACAATACTCTTAAGGATGCTGAGCAGCAAATAGAAAACAAACAAACTCAATGGTATCTTTGGAGGTTCTTTGTCTCATAAGGTTTGGTCAGGGATATTATTGATCTATATTTCTTTGTTTATTTTACTTTACAGGTTGTTTGTATACATAATGACTCCTGGTTTTGTGCTTTTATGGGATTCCTGTGTATGCAACATGTGTGTCTTTGCATGTATATGTGTTTCTAATGCTTTCTCTTTGACTCTTCCTTCAGTTTGTTTTGTTCTATCCTACTTTGTTTGGCTTTAATTGTACTTTATTTCATTATTTTTCTTTAGATGCATGCTTATTTCCTAACTAGAATGGTTGTGGAATCCCATGGAAAGTGAAGTGGCTATCTCAGCAATAAAGCAAAAGGACAGAGTTGCTTTGAGTAACCTATACAATCTATGTATTTTCCATGGGCTAGATGCTAGCCATTAAGGAAATATGGCAGCTAGAGGATATTTTAAGTCTTGTCCATGAATAAGGGAAAACACTGGCACAGAAAATTTATATTAGTAAATATTTCTGAGGATGCAGGAGTGAATGAACCTTATTTGCATTACTGTGCTGAAAAAGAATACCTATAAATAAATGCATGAATAAAGTTTTTGTGTTCTGTGAGCCTTGCTTGTACAAGTTGAGAAGGTAGAAATAGGTGAGTCTGGAGTGTACAACCCTAGGGAAGTCTTATAAATAGCAAAAACTTTGCATGGTGGTAAAATATATAGGCAAGGTTAGACCTTCAAATACCCAGTTTAAAGCACAGATTGAAGCTACAGATTTTCTATGACTAGTTTGAAAACCAAAATTCCTCATATTTCAACAGTGAAATAGCCACCGATAGAAGGGGAAGCTTAAATATACATATTGCTAATTAAAACCCAGGTCTTAGGTTATAGAATGCTGATCATTATTAGAGGGGGTGTGTGTTAAGAAGATTAGCACTTTTCTTAACAAGCTAAACCTTATAACCAATGAGCATGACTCCCTATAGATGCAGCCCTTGACTATTGTCTTTAAGTGTTTACAAGGATGGATCCAAGGTTTGAGCTGAAATTACTTTGTATCAGGCCAGTACTAGTTCTATTTCAAAGAGTTAAAACTACACTGAAATCCCTGAAAATTTATAAGACAATTTATGATGCAAAACCCAAAGGAGAAGAATTAAGAGCTAGTTTACTTAATCTGGGAAAAATTAAAATTTGTGTGTATGAACTAGGGTTAGACCAACGTGGTATATCCTAGATTCAATAGCTTCGTTTGAGTAGCTGTAGGAGGTTCTAAATATCCGATCAATTTATTGAAACTTACATAACCTCTGTAGTGTTTTATAATAAATGAGCTTGAAATCCATGCAAGATTCTCAACAAATTGCAAAGAAAATAAAATAAATTTAAGGAAATTGGAATAATTTAAGCAAATCTCATTATTTTAACCAGTCACCTACTATAAAGGACAAAAGGACATGACTGGTGTTTTGTTTTGTTTTCTCAAAATATATAGTCCTTGCAAAAACACAATAATTAGAAACAAGATTAGTTTTATAAAGCTTTAAAATAAACCATCTATATGTGAGATCAGGACTTGCTGGTCTTTGAAGACATCTGAGTCTACCAGTTACAGTGTTGACATGTCTAAGAATTGAGTCACATCATGAGTACCTTAAATGAAGGTGAGGCTAGGTGAAGGATTAGAAATGACATCAGCTATGTCCTGTGAACTTTTCTTCAGCCTTCTTAAAGGGTATATGTGACAACTTATTAGTTAGCAGAACGGAAGCAGGGAAACACTCATGACTTTTGGCTTTGCGCAGCTTCTAATTTCTGGAGAGCCAGACAGTGATTGTGGAATAGAAATATCAAGTTCAGTAGTAGACTAAAAAGGAAGCTTTAACAAGACTCATACAGGGTAGGCTCATGTACAAAAACATATGTCTACAAACGTGTGAACAAACACATTTATGTCTGTTTTAACCATTGCTGTCAAATTAAAAGGTAAGTAGACAAATGCCTATATTACTTTCCTAATTTATATAAAGAAGTCTCTGAAATGCAGAAGTAATAATTTAAGCTGTCTAAAAAATAGTTTATGAACCAATATGATAAGCAGTAAAACCAAACCAAAATAAAATAAAAGAGAATGTGGCCAATACAATGCTACTTTAGTAGGAATAATTTTTCAATTTCTATGTGTTCAGTTTTAGAGACTGAGAGCAATTTCATATGTCACAGAATGTAATACAGTTATACTACCTTTCGTCATCATGGTTTCTGGACCTAGAGAGAAGTAATTACTATGTACCAAATGTCTTTCATATGTGTGTGTATATGAGCATGAGAGAATGCAGTAAACAGTGTAAGCTTCTATAATTTCATATAACAAAAGGAAAATCTGCTGACTATTGTACATTGAAATCCTTAGAAATAGTGTATACTTTCTGTTTGGTTTTGGGGTGACCTTATCACAACTGGTGAGAGTGAGCATCCTACCAATTATCAAATAAAATGAACAACTTCACCAGGTTTAGAAGGATCCAAATCTGATCTACATTATTTATAGAGGAAAATTTTCAACATTCTTTACCTGGAAAAAATGATTCTTTGTGGGACAACTCCAACATAGCATCTCCTTTAGACAATAGCCAGTTACAGTGTTCAACTCTCATCTTTGAAGTACCAGGGGAGACAAGCAGAACTTCCTCTTTCTCACTGTGCTTCATCTCTTAACAACACACAACTGCAATTGAGTTATAATGAGCCTGATGTTGGGAGCTCACTACCACTAAGTCTGAGATGAGACATATGTGCTGTCATATTTCTCTGGTGTTAGTGAGAACAGAGGCAATACATCAGGTTTACTTTTAATTTATTATTATAGCTTTGGAACATAACTCATATTGAACTTTGGTGTATGAGCCAACAGTTGAATTTTCATATCTATTACAAATAATTGGAAAATTTCAGAGTGTTTTCACAAATCTATGACAAAATAAGTGTAAATCTATATACCACTTAATTAGGTCCAAAATATCTCCTACCAAATTATCCCTGTAATGCATCAATTACAGTATCAGTATTGTCTTAGACAGGGTTTCTATTTCTGTACAAACATTATGACCAAGAAGCAAGTTGGGGAGGAAAGAGTTTATTCAGCTTACACTTCCACATTGCTGTTCATCACCAAAGGAAGTCAGGACTGGAACTCAAGTTGGTCAGGAAGCAGGAGCTGATGCGGAGGCCATGGAGGGATGTTACTTATTGGCTTGCTTCCCCTGGCTTGCTCAGCTTGCTCTCTTATAGAACCCAAGACTACCTGACCAGGGATGGCACCACCTACAATGGGCCCTCTCCCCTTGATCACTAATTGAGAAAATGCCTTACAGTTGGATCTCATGGAGGCATTTCCACAACTGAAGCTCCTTTCTCTGTGATAACTGTAGCTTGTATCAAGTTGAAACACAAAACCAGCCAGTGGTATATAGTGTTATTTTAGTAAAATTGGGAGAATTTTTATAAGGAAAAACTTATTTTTCAAAACCACTATCACTCCTGATTTCTTTTAAATTGATTCTTTATATACCAGCCATTGTTTTGGGTCACTCACTCTTCCTCCCCACAACATCTTGATTAAAAAAACTAAGTCATTCTTCATGATAGAAAATGAAAACACATTTCCAGAGCCCTGCAGAAAGTGGAGCTTCCCCCGCACCCAATCTTGACCCACATATTACTCTTTCTAAAAATTTTATCTTGATTCAGTTTGTCTTTCTATCCTCACAAAATTATTTTTTTCTATTAGTTATTAGAGATGGAGTTTTATTTTGTTTTGTTTTATTTTGGTTTTGTTTAGTTTGTTTTGTTTTGTTTTGGTTTGGTTTTAGAATGGTCTTAGCACTCACTCTTGGGCTCTGCTTCATTTTTCTGTATTCTTTTAACTTAAGGCCCAGTTCTATGAGTATCTCATATGGAGCAGGTTAATTCTGTCAACATCTAACCTAGTTCTTTTGATAATACTAAAGACATGCATATATATCCCACTATATATTGCTATTTAATATTTTAATATTTCACTATATATTATTTAATATGTTGACAAGCTATCACAGTAAAATTTAAGTTTCATCAAGGCAGAGATATGTTCTATGTTGGTAACTCTTATCTCTAGGATTAGCAGACAGCAAATGATCACTGTCATTTGTGAAAAAATTGACAGAACAAAATGTATAACAAAAACCAACAAACAGCAGTAGGGATTTCATTTAATCTTTTAAATCCAAATTATTTTATTATTTTAATCTATAAAGAATGTTTAAGGTGAATTCTTTGATGGATTACTATGACAGAAATATTAGATACTATGTAACATTCCTAAATGTTAGTATTATAATCCAGAAATTCATTTTTCTTTGCATTCTTATTTATTTATTCATGTGATTCTTTATGCTTTCAGTATAAGCCTTTGAATTTTTCTGATTCTTGTACCTTATCGATATTAGATCATTGTGTCAATAAAGTAAATTTCCAATGGTGAGAGACAGAAGAAAAGTAGAGAAATCGATGTTTAATATGACATACTGTGTTGGGTGTTGTGTGGTAACAATAAACTAATATGGTTACAAAAATGTTGCTAGGTATGATAACATTAGTGCAGAGAAGATGGAATAAAAAGAAGAAATAAGTTCATAACTTATCTGGAAGAAGCTTTAGGCATAAGGCAAAAACGTTAAAAAAAAAAAATCTACTGTTAAAGTATACCCGGTCAGAGGAGGAAATCGACCAATGGAAAGAAGGAAAAATACATATTACACCATGGGAAGAGGATCCTATAGTTTTAAGTCACATGAAATATGTTGGGTATGATTCATAAGGAAAGGAGAAACATTGGGGCATTTTGAGCTAAATCTGCAACTTGATCTGGCATAGGTGCTAATGATGTTGTTCTCATTGCTCTATTAAGGAGTGACTGTAGGGCACAAAGGGTGCAGTAACCAAGGGAAGAGGTACCAGGCAGCACAGAGATGCTTGGAGCGAACTAGGCTTAGGACCTATGATTGTCCAACAGAGTGGATGAGGAGTGTAAAATAAGCAGATGTAAAGGAATGAGCCCAATCTATATGCTTTTCGGTCAGTCACGCCTTTGCTCTGGGTTGATAGGTATAGATTACATGGGCAGTAGCAGGTGACGTAGGGGGATAGTCAAGGGATCAAATTTAGCCATCATTACGGAAAACAAAATCCTTAATTTTTAAATTCTGCCTTAACTACACTCTAATTCTTCATACCTTTGGCAGTGATTGTTTGTGTGTGTGTGTGTGTGTGTGTGTGTGTGTGTGTGTATGTGTGTGTGTGATTTTTAGTTATTTTTATTAGACTGATCAGATTACTTCTGTAGTTTAATTGCTGCTCAGTGCTGTCAGTTCAACTCAGCTTGAAGAAGCCTTTTGAAATTTTCTAGCTCAGTGTATTACATAGCATCAAGTAAATGTGAACTTTCATAATATTTTAGGAAGATTACATTTTCTTCCAGCTGTGATTTTAGAGATGATAAGTATATTGTCAAGGCAATCTAACATGTAAGCAAGGATTAGGTTAATTCTAAAAACTAAGTTTGGCATTAGAGGGTTTGTGGGTTCGCCTAAGGCTGGCCCAGATGACTATGTTTTAGAATCTCATCATGTATTGAGGATGACTGACATCTATATATATATTTTTTCTATTTTGGTCCAGAGTTCAAATCAAACTCCTGACTCCAACTACTTATCTTACAACATGACACCAAACACTTCGACTCCTTTATCATAACCAGGAAAAACAAAATACACAAAAGAAATTCTAGATTATCATGCATCTTTAGTAACCAAGTAATTAAAGATTTTTCCAATGGGAAATTTCTTCATTGGTCTATAAGTAAAGTGGCAGGGATTGTAAGATCAGTAACCATTCGCTATAGAAGTAGGGCTGCTGTCAGACAGTGTGAATTGTAAACTAGGGAATCATAGGCATGAATGAGAAATGAAGGACTGAAAGCTTCCTCTGTAAAAAACAATCTCATTTTTATCCATACTAAGGTATATCTTTGATTGTGTATTATTGAAGTCTAAAGTAAATAAGTCTCATATATACATTTTAATTTTGAAATATTAGGAGGTTATTGAGATTTTTTGATGATCTGATACATAATATAATTTAGTGCTCTATGTGGCTTTAGAGAGAATGTCTAATTTTTTATTTTGACCAATTTGTCAATATTTTATGATACAATTTTTCTGTGAAACTGAAGATTTTTGACCACTTGACCTACCAAGTGTGGGGATATATAAATTTCTGATTACAATAATCCTTGTACTTTTTAATTTACATTTTGATTTATCTTAGAATCTCATACTAAAGTACTATATTTATACCATTTCCACCTCTCCATTTTCTCCCTCCAAATCCTCTCATTTTTCCTGCCTACCTGCTTTCAATTCAAAATTGAATTCCTCAAAAATTAGTATTATATATTCTCTCTATATAGAATATATATTATATATATTATACAACTTATTGAGCATATTTAATCTTGTTTTTAACATATATTTAGTGCTGACTATTTGGTGATGGATAACTTACCAGCATGGTTGTCTCTATAAAAGCCTGGTATTCCCTCCAGTAAAGGTGGGTGTTTGAAAGCAAAGCAAGTAAACAAGGACCATGGAAGAAAGAGTGAGTACAAGCTCTAGAAAAAAGGAATATTAAGACACTAGCTTCTATGAAGCTACTACAACTACTAGCTAGGAGAGTGAAAAAGTGTGATACTGAGAGTATGGGGACGAAGACATGTATAACATACAGGATGTTTGAAAAATCCACACAGAAACACTATTCTAAGGATATATATATGTGTGTGTGTGTGTGTGTGTATGTTTCAAAATGTGTTAGGGTTTTTCAAATGAAAACAGTTGATAGAATGAATAAGTGTATAATGAATATATATATATATATATATATATACATATATATATATCCATACATATTTAAATAGGATTTATTAGATTGGATTGTTAGATTACAAGATGCTGTCTAATAATGCAGCTAGTCTAATAATGTCTGTCTCATATAAAAATGGCTGAGAACCCATGGTTGTTCAGTGGATGAATCTGGATGTCTCATCAATCCCAATTTGGTGTTTAAAACTCTGAAGACTCCTGGAGAGATACAGGTATTGAGTATACATTGTAACCCTGAAGAAGTTGTGTTTTTATATCAGTGAAAGAATATCACAACAGCAGGGTAGATGAACTTGCCAACAAAACTAAAGGAAAGCAGGCAAAAAGCTGTTTCATTCTTCTGTGGTTTTTGTTTTGTTGTGGTTGTTTTTGTTTGTTTGTTTGTTTATTCTGGACTACTGCAAAAAGTTGCTGCCCAGCTTTAGAGTTCGTCTTTCTGCTTCAAATAATCTGATCAAGAGAATCCCTCACAGAAGTCTTTAGCCGCTTGAGGCTCCATATGCAGTCGAGTAGGAACCAAATACATGTCCCAAAAATATATTTGAGACAACATATATGTATTTATATTTAAGTATAATAAAATTATATGACATGGTACTGCCCTCAAGGAACACAGACCAACAAATCCCAGTGCCAGAAATGGGAAATTCCCCTTCCAGTTGGTTAAAGAAGATAAAGAACCTCCTCCCCCAAGTATACAGATTTGCTACTGCATTCAATTCACTCTCAGAATTTGAGTATAAGATGTCATTGCTCAAGATGGCATACACTTGAGACACAGGACTTTGGGAAATTGAACTGAAACTGTCCGTGAAACCTCCATTCTGAATACTAGCTATGAAAATATTGGAAGTTGCTGTGGTATCTGCTGAGAATGACAAGCAATCAACATTCTTTTGTATTTGGAACACCTAACCATAAAAATAACCATCATGGTAAAATTTCCACAATGATTCAATAATCACATGATTATTTTTGAGATAGCCAAGATCTAATTGGACTTAAAGGTCCAGGAGAGAATTCATGCCTGGAACTGTGAAGTCAACCAGCCACCCACAATTTGAGAGATCATTGACCCTAGAAGTAGACCTACTGCTCCTATTTTTATACACATAATATTAAAATAAAGACTTTATTTGTATCTGGCAGAGAAGTTAATACTCTCTTCAGAACTATAACTTCAACAATATATAATTTACAATTTAGAGCCAATGGAAAGGCTTTCTAGTATCTTGGTATGTTTGGAGTTGTTAATAGTTGTCTCTCAGACCCTCTTTTTATGAGAGCACTAGCTAATTACCTCTAATGCTTTTGGTGCCTTTGGAAATAGCAATTGATATTAATTACTTGACTGAACCACTAGGAAAGCTATTTAACCAGAGGGCTCCATATCCACATTTCAAAAATTCTTTTGAATTCTTTATTCTATCCTTTTTATGATTCTTCCTTGGCTAGACATATTTAAGTTCATATTTTCACAAGGAAGGATATTTGTGAAGTAATTTTTTTCTAATAAAATTTTAACTTGAATGATTTCTGTAATCTGTTGACTGGGCCTTTAAAAATTGATGTCCCAAGAGCCTGTGAAACTAAATCAGAAGGAAGGAGGCCTCACTGCTTTTTAGAATTCCAAAGGTCTGGCCCACAGCTCTATAGGGTCAGGAGGGGGGATTAACCTCTCACATCCTGATAATGGTTTCAGAAGGACTCTGAGCATTCAGATGATTAAAGAAACCCAACTGACTGGCAATGAAGAAGAATGTGGAGGGCAAATTGCATTTGTTTAACGGCTCAATCTAATGATGCTAAACCTTGCTGCCTCAGCCACAGCCAGCTCTATGACTCAGGACTTGTTTATTTGTACACCCCTCTGTTATTTTATTTTCTGTTTTCTAAAATAACTAGAGGGTTTTTGTTGTTGCTGTTTATGCTGGCACTGCTGCTGCTGTTGTGCTTCCTTCTCTCCTCCCAAATTGCAATAGTCTCTGAAATCATCATGTTCTAAATCTTTGACATGAGGCTGTGGATCCCCTACATAGTGAATGTATAGAGTTTTGTACTTACCTGGTTTCAGTGATACTTGGAGTTACACAGTTGTATGTTTCTGAATTATTCAAATTGTAAATTAAATGGAAGACAAATTTACATGCATTTTCATAAGTAAATCTGTTTAATTCCTATTTTATTTCATTATTTGCTTTCAGTTTACAGTACAAGTATTTAAATTACTTGTTAAAACTACCCTCTTTGTGGAAGTAGAGGTAAAATGTGAGTATAATTAGATTTACCTGTATTTTTTAAGTAAAATATATTTTACTATAATGTGTTAATTGATTCAAAACATTAAAAACTTACTATCTCCAAAGTTGCTACTGATAAATCCTGGGAGGGAAGAGGAAGTAAAACTAATTACAATATTAAACATACATATTATCAGTGCATGACTCACCAAACAAACATTATCTGCTAAAAGGAGAAACATCCTAACATGTTTCCGTGTGTGCTATGCGATATATTAATTAGTCATTGTTTTACATGACCAGGACTCTTTTCCCAGAGGGTGGATCACTCGACGTTTACTCATGGTGATGAGGCCATCAGTTATCTCTTTCCATCAATACTATGAAAATGAATATGAATTATGATGGGCAGCAAAAGTAATAGCTATTCTCATGCTCTCATAATTCAATATTGTTTTGTTCAGGGAGCCAGGACCTAACTTCTTTACCTTGGACTACTATGGCACAGTGCCCAAAGATTACATTGATTTTCTATCTGAAATGGGAGTAGAGAAGCAATAAAAACACCTTAAATCCTTTAATTTTTTTTTTGTCTGTATAACTAAAGAATGTAATATAGGGGGTCTAGGAATTTATGGTTCTTGTATTCTATGTTAGATAAAAGCTTAGTTTTAAAATATTTTCATGATTATGGATTACTGAGAAAAATACCTAATAATGTTAAGGGATTCCATAAACAATATTTTTAAAACAGTTCATCAGTGCTTAAAATCATACAGAAGATGGTTATGCCTATTGTTCTTTTCATTCCAGCATTCAAGATGTTAATTCAAATATTTTGTTCAATGAAATAAGTAGTTAACACTTAAGTGATTGTTCCTGTCCAAATGGTCCAAATGGGTTTAGTCACTCTGCCCAAACCGTTCACAGTTAGAATTAGAATTCAGGCATCTTGATTCCACATGAATCTAAATCAGCATTTGGAGTTATTTTAGAATATTTTGAAAATGGCAAGTGACAGACAGTTCAAGTCAGTTTAATCTACAACTCTCACACTAATCTATGCTTTTAAAATTCCTGCCCTTTGTTAGTTTAGCAAATAATCAATTATCAAACCTGTACTGTGTCACAATGTAAGGACACCCAAGTTCTACTACTGATTCTCCGGAGGGGGGCAAAATGATTCTTATTTTTAGACAGTGCTGCCTGAGGTTATTATACCTAGGCTACTCAGGCAAATAAGGACATTTAGAAGTTTCTCAAGAGTGATGGCTAAAGTACCTACTATTTAGATGCCACTATTTAGTTATTAAATGAAACAGCAAAGTATATAAAAATTGTATGAATGAAAAAGAGTAATGGGCAAAAGGCATACAAATAATAAGCAGTCAGTAAATTTCGGTTTGCTAAGTTCATTAGCTTATCTAGACCTTGATTAATTGAACATGGGCAAGACAAATCCAAGATTATGTACATGTGTAACTAAGCAAGGCTTGCCCTAAAGATGGGTTTTTGAGTTCATCTAAAGGCTATATATAGGGCTGGAGAGATGGCTCAGTGGTTAAGAGCATCAGCTGCTCTTCCAAAGGTCATGAGTTCAAGTCCCTGCAACCACACGGTGGCTCACAACCATCCATAATGAGATCAGGTGCCCTCTTCTGGGGTGTCTGAAGACAGCTACAGTGTGCTTACATATAATAAATAAATAAATCTTTAAAAAAAATTAAAGGCTATATATAGAATGCCTCTTTGGCCATTTTATAGTAAGATGTTGGGGTACTGAAGGATATGGGAAATGGATTGCTATTTAAACAGTATATGATTTTGATTAGCACTTAAAAATCAAGTTATTTGTCAGAGTTTGTTTATAGCCAGGTTTTTTTATGATTTATGTGATCACTAAGTAAACTAAGAAAATCAGATAGAGAAATATCAATGCACACAAATATATTTGTCTATCAGTTCAAACAACTTGAAACAAGAGTCTCCCTTTTTATTCCCAACTTGATTGCATTCTCAGTATAAACCTATAGTCTGAGAAATCTGAATGAGGTTTTGCCATTATAATATGTCATATTAATACTGTATCGAGTTTTCTCAGCTGTGTAAGAAGGTACAGTAAGATTAGAGAGGATGGGCAGGTTATGGACATTTGATTCACTAAGTGGTTGCATAGAAATAAAGGAAGGAAAGAAGTCAGGAAAACAATCATGGAAGAAATTGAAAACAAACTCAGCTACTATGTGACAGAGGACAGGTGTGTCCCTGATCATCAAAACGGGGTCAAGGAGATGAGAAGTAAGGAATACCAGAATACACCATGAAAGCCTGCCCCCCACGTGACCTGTTCCTCTGCATCAGTTCCCTTATATCACATTGCCTCAACTCCTGCTTACTCTCTGATGAGATTCCATGCAAGAAAACCAGCATCACCCCCCCATTCTCTGTCCCTCACTCTCCTACTCCCCCCCCAACATCTGATGGCTCTTGAGCCTGCTATGCTGCCATGGGAACCTGCAGGAGACAGTAGGCACCCATTACATTTATTCTCTTTCATCTCTTTTTGAAAATGAATAAAGTGTTTTTTCCTTTAGTTTGGCATGGAAAATGTGTCTTAAATCCAAAGGTCTGAATTTTGCACATTTGGGATACTTAGTTTAGCATTGGAAAGCAATGAATAAATAAATAAATGAATAAATAAAGGACAACAGAGCATGTGGTTGCTAACACTACAACCACATTGAACTTTAAAAGTGCTAACAACTTGTGGCCATTAGCAAATATTTACATAAGTCTGATCCCTTTTAGTAATTGGTGCTGTTAATGAGAAGTTGTCAACATTAAAATAAGAGTTTGTGTGTCCAGATATCTAAAAGCAGATCCAGTGTATTTAATTTCTAGCACATCTCTGTGAGTTGAGCAAGTCATTTCACTTCCCAAAGGTATGGTTTTCAACATCTTTACCATGGATTTCTAGGATAAGAGTGTCTCATTGGAGTTAGGGAAGTACTAGGGGAAAGAGTTTATCTAATGTGCTTATTAAAGTGGCTGGCACAGTGAACGTTCAGTATTAACAAAACGCCCTGTCGAACAAGGACTTAGTGTGGATTATACACGGAAGGGAATTTTGGTAACTGCAAAGGCAACACTTATGTACCTATAACCTCTCTCTTCTCTCTCTTTCTCTCTCTCTCTCTCTCTCTCTCTCTCTCTCTCTCTCTCTCTCTCTCTTCCCTCATTTTTAGAAATAATTCATAGAATTTACTATCTTACCAGGGAATAATTTACACATAGATTAAATGTTTAAATGATGGATTCTTTTCCAAAGAATCTTAAAAGTGAGTTAAGAAAATACGTTTTTGTAAACAGAGAGTAAAGCTCTGAAAAGAGTTAATTCCTTCATAACATGTTGAGGTCCAATCAAATTAAATGACCTGGTAGGGTTTTTTTTATATATATAATGCACATGATTAAATTAATTTGTATATATGAATATTAAGCTGATTTATTCTAGATATCACCTATCTTAATTAAAATATTCTCTCATCAGATTATTTTTTCTATCACACAGAAAAGAACTTATTAAAGGAGTCATTCTACTTTACAGATTATATTTTCTATTTGATATACACAGTAGCTATCATAAAAACAGGATTTTATGTAATTCATAAAGATAAATTAACTGAGAAAAGTAGAATTTTTTCCTATTACTTCTGCTAAAATATTATTTCAGAGATGATACTATATCTAATTAGTAAATTGCACAAATACAACAGGAGTTAGAATGATGTGAATTTTCATCTGTATATAAGCAGCTTTGGAGAATTTCCATTTCCTGAACTAGGAAGATTGCTCTGTATAGTAAACAGCAACATACTCTGGTTAGCCTCAACATCAATTTGTATATGGCTTGAGAAAAGTGATCAAATGCCCTAATCGAAATCCTGGACACTGTCAGTAGACTTGGAAACATAAAGACAATCTTGAAATGAATCCTGTGAATCAGTGTTGTTATCTGCATCACATCAAATTGAGGACTAAAGTATGGCTTGTGTCTAACCAAGCTTAGTTTTCAGAGAAGTTGTTAACACACATTTTCCACTTCTGTGATGGTCCTTGGATTAGCTTCATTTCTGATATTTAAAATGAAATCAAATGAAGACTAAGTGTCTGATTCCTCAGCAGTCAACTTCAGTTTTCTCTGCCTCAGTGCAATAGGATAATCTTGTGTGCACTTGTTTATGATATCTCTATAGATGCATAAGTCGATTTGGAGAGGTCTTATCTATATGCTCATCTTTATAAAATTATAACAAAATATTATTTTCTCTAGATGTACGGTTTTAACAAATGTTTCTATAAGAATCTCTGTGAGGTATCAGAAAGTAAAAATCTCCTTAATTATTGTGCAGTTGAACTTCAAATTCTAAATGCGTTCCATTTTTACCAAAATGTCAAATTATTTTTGGTGTGAAAGAGAAGGTACTCTTTGAAAACTGCCAGATTGTGTACCTGGTTGTTGAATACTGCCAAATTTTACAAACATACAAAACCCAACTTCTTATATTCATGGGAAATGTTTACTCACCAGAAAAACATACAGGATAATATCACCTCGAATTTATCATATTCGTTGTTATAAAAAAAACCCTTCATTATCCCCCTATACTTTAGAAGAATCAAAGCAAGTCTTGGTAGCTTCAATTTACAGCCAAGGAAAGTGGGAATATACAGTAGTGAAAGCTAGCCAAAGATGGCATAGCTAATATAAATGGCTAAATAAATAGGAACCAGGTTACTCTATTTTGCTCTCAGTGTTCTTTCATTGTTATCTGCCCTCTGATATCTGTGCCTATGAAATAACTCCTTACCTCTTAGCAGTCAATCCCATAAAATATTCTAGTATTAAACTCAGAATGCTCTAATTTTATAAAACCAATAACACTATTAAGGCATTGTAGGTTTCTTGGTGAAATAAAATTACAAGTTTAATAATTAAAGATTATTTATATTAAACTAGTTTTTAGAGAGAATAAAATCAGGCAGTTTACATAAACATGAATATTATTTACATAAATTCCTGCATCTTATAATATTATATATATGCATATATATCAATTACAATCATACAGAGACTATATTTCTAAAACCATTTACATCTTTCTAAATTTGTTCTTCTGATACATTCTTACTTTTAAAAAATCTTAAACCAGGTCTGTAAACATACAGAAATACCAACAAGATGGTTATTATTTACTATATTTACTAACAAGTGTTTTTCTTTAAATTTTTAGGGAGTTAGTGCATAGTTCTTAATTAGAGTTCAAAGAATGATGTATGTGGCTTATTTCTAATTTTCCCTTAAAATGTATTGAAAATAATATGTGTGTCAGGGTGAAGAAAAAAATAGCTATTCAGTTTGACAGAAATACTGAAAATTGTACTTACAATTTTAAACAGTTTAACAATTACGTTGCACTTAAAATGCTTCTGACAAAGTTCTGTGTCGGGTGAAGGCGTTTTGTTTTCCGGATTATACTGGTAGAAATAGCCCTACTCACAACTTTTGATGGAACATTCATTTCTTCAGTATGTAAGATGTAAAATTAGAACAGATACTGTGGAAACAAACAGGTAATGCTACAGTATGTGAATGTGTAGTCATTGCATCTGTGTGAGAGCAGACAAAGAGGGAAGGTGGGGTGAGGGGAAAGAGAAGACACTACAAGGAGAACTCAGAAGATACCTATGAGAAATGCACAACAGGGCATATACATTCCAGCAGCTTAATGAATGCCCCTATCAGATTCATGCAGCTCAAAGAACAATGGAAACACCCCACAGCAAACCAGTGTTCTAATGTAACCTATTTCATTCTTCAAAGCACATGCTATCCTTTATGTTGTAAAGAAAATGTATATTTATCATAAATGACTAATAAGTATTTTAGTTTGGTGGAATGTGTTAAAAACTTTAAATTCTGCATACAAAATTTAAATTAAGAAGCCTATGAAAAACTGCTAGAATGAAAACTAAGTTTCATTTTCATTCAACACTAAAATTCACAGACCATAGTATAAGTTATGGAACCTTGCAAACAAATATTAAAATGGTCCCCTCTTTTATTTATGGCTTCATTAATCTAATGTATTGTCTTAAACATGTATGTGTTCTGAATCAGAAATAATTTATTTTGTGACTCTCAGATTCAGCAAAAGGAATCTGAGATGAATGCAGACTCACAGGAGAATGTTGGCCAGAGGAAGAATGTTTTTCTTTTAACATCCGAGTTAGCCTGTATGATGCAAATACAGATTTCTGAATAAATGAATAACATTATTTAACAAAGTAGAAAGTCATATTCGAATTTAAGCTTAAACATCATGATCTTGGGTATTTTGTCAAGATTATCGAAGAGAGATTAAATTGAGATAATAACATTACTGTAAATTTTAGTGTTGAATGCTAAGAATGGGATCTACGACTATAGTCAAATCTGCTTTTCTTTCTGGTAACTGAGGGCTGTAGGTGTTCTATCTAGATTCTTCTTGCCTATTGCAGCAGCAATTTATGACCTAGCTTTACCTTAGTCATGCATGCAAAACTACAAACACTCATGCATACAATACATGTGAACATACATACATACATACATACTAATTTTCTATATATTCATATGGAAATAAAATTTTCACTTGCAATTTTAGTTTCATAGATTTAAAAATGACTTTGTTTATATTTACCTTATTGTTTATTATGAATCAAATATCTATATTGTTTCACATTCAAGCTTATAGTTTTTAAAATCTAAAATCAGAATTGAAAGAATGTGTCCTGAAGGTCCCAACTGAATACAAGGAGTTCACTTTCAGATTCACACAAACATCCTGATAGGAGTGGTAGATTTGAAAAGAACAAAGTAACAATCTCAGCTAGAAGGCAGACACCACAGCTGTATTGCAATCTGCCCAAACAACTGCCCTATTATGTTAATACAGAAAAAATAATCCTATGATGTGGGTATTTCCAGCATCCATTCTTGTAAATAGAAACCACCCACAATGCATTGTACTTTCGAAATATGTAAATATGGTGCCCAGTGATCACATAAAGGGCTTGGAAGGTATCACCTACGGGTGGGCTAGCTACAATTTACAATGCAGTTTGGACTCGTGTTTGTTTTAAAATAGTATACTTTATTGCTTTTTGATAACACTCATAATGGAATTATTTGGCTTCCTCAGTGAGTTTTCATTTGGAACAGGAAAAGTGCTAGATGTTGATAACAGATGGAAACAAAGCTCAGTCCGATTCTGGGGAGAAAAATGGTTGCTAAGCTTATTGAATTGGTCTGTTGATCTTATGAAAATAAATAAATATGTAGAGAAGAACCTCTTTCAATAGAAATGCCACTTAACTTGATTTATAATGTGCAGCATTAATGGAACTGAATCATAAAAATATCATGTGTTAGCATTGCCCTGCATGTCCCGTGGCCTTCATTAGCTTACAGGAAGTTGCTCTGAAACCTGAAAATGCTAACAGACAAATGACAGAAATCAGTTATGCTATCCCGTTGGTTTTGGTTTATAATAATGATGATGACAAAAGTTTGGTTTAGGCATCCGTTTATCTGTAAAAAGTGAAGAGCACTCAGCTAGGCAGAAGAGTGGTGCCAAGGCACAGCAGGCAATGTTTAAGAGAAAAAGCCCCGGCTGTAAATGTGCACAATATTCCACATTATATACATGTCATTTCTGAGTAGTGTTGGAACGATGTGGTGTCAAATCTGTATGACAGATTGAGGTGAAAGCTGGGAAGAGAGAGCTTGTGAAAAACAGCCCCGACTGAGTGGTGCATCCTATAGGAGTTATCCTGCAGGCTATAAGTAACCAACTTCATCACTTGAAAGGGAGAGTAGAGCAGGGATAATTGTCTACTAATTTAACTAGCTCATTTGGTCATTGTATTATTTAAATTGTATTCAAGTGTAACAATGCCATCTAGTGATGAGATTCCAAAGTGATCTTTTTATTGTTAGACTTATCATGAGGTTCGAAGGTGCGGGTGCTGCTGCTACACAGTGCTTTAGAGTTATAATCCTAGGACATAACAATACCCGCAATATCACTTTTTAGCGTTAGATATATTATCCCTACCAGATGATATGGAGAACAAAATGAATCCCCCCCTCAGGTTTGTGTGTGTGTGTGTGTGTGTGTGTGTGTGCGTGTGAGAGAGAGAGAGAGAGAGAGAGAGAGAGAGAGAGAGAGAGAGAGAGAGAGAGAGAGATCTATGCTCAATAAATAGAAAAAAAGATTCTGGCTGAGTTTCTATTTTTCTCTGAGCCAAGGTTTAAGAATATCTGCTATTTGCTCATTCACTAGAGCTTTGTAACTAGAGGTCTACTTTTAAGTCACCTTGGTCTTCTCGTCTTCATAAAACTAAACCTATTATCACATGGATCTTAGGCTTGCCCTTCTCAGTTTTTGTACCTGATATACTGAAGAATGGATGTCAGATTTCTTCACGTAATTCTTGTTGCTCTGTAGCACTCAGTGTTTGTCTTGTAGTCCCTCAAATACCTGAAAGTACATTCACAATTTCTTGTAAAAACTAAGAATTCACAGGGTGTGCACCTCAGTTTTAATTCCTGCAAGAAATTTAGGCAAAATGTTTTAAGAACCAAAATTAAATCAAAGGTGGCAGATTTCAGTATTCCCTTTGCTAGGAATAAACCTACAGGCTTGAGTTTAAGAGAGACAACTTCTTTGCTTTGGTTTCCTTTGTGATGTGAATGACTAAAGACTAAGTGGTTCCTAATAACCTTCTCAACAGGAAGTCACTGGACTTCTTAAGTGTTTGTTAATTGAACTAGGTAAAAAAGAAAGGCAATAATAATTACACACACACACACACACACACACACACATATATATATATGATATATATATATCTGTTCCACTGAATACTCATTTGGATCACATGATGTTTCTTTTAATTCTTTTTCATTACATGTTTTAAAAATGTGTTTTTAACCATTAGCTATATCTTTAGTATGTCTAATGTAATCAGGCAGCAGGAGGCAAGGTATAAGGCAGGGTAACATTCACGATATTGTTCCAATCTTAATTTTATGACAACTACCTCCTAACCAGTTTAATGTTGACACACAACAAAGTAAAAGAACAAAACCTACATGCAATAAAGATATAGCGTGCTCTACATTCTTCCTTGTAATGACTCATAATTTGTATTTTACTTCATTGCTTTTCTCGAAGACAGAAAATTTTGTACATTTTAGACCCTCAGTTTCACTGTATATTCCAAGAGTTTAGTGCAGGAGCTTTATGAATAGAATAAGATGCTACCTGTTGCCATGGAAACCTATACATATTTTTAGTTTATATGTCAAAAATTAAAATATTCCTATATCAATACTAATAAACTGGTACTAAGATTCCTCTTCCTTTCTGATGAATACATTGAGGAGTCAGTTTCTATTTTCTCAGTAAACTAAAGGTCATTGTATATTTGGTGTATTATTTCTGGAACTTTCACAGTTTATTACTCATTTTCTCAGCAAAATAACTGCAGGACACAAAAACCAAACACCATTTTTTCCCCTTAACTTTGATTGAAGGAAACAACTTTTAATATGTTTATTCTGATGGTTTCTTTTGAAATTGTAATCAGGTAGACATTCTCATTCAGTCTTTTTAGTAAATACGTGAGTCACACTTAGTCAAATCATTTGTCATAGAGAGAAGTCTACCTGAAGTTGTATGCAAACATTTCAAGAGACAGTAAACAAAATAGAGCAGTAACAAATATGGCAGGACAAGCTCTGCTTAACACCAGTGTGGAGAAAGCACATGTTGGAAAATTACTGTCCTGGATGCCAGTTAAAAGTCAAAGACCAATTAATTTTAAAGGAGATAAGCCATAGGGCTCAAACAGTGTGCTGTGGAGAGTCTATTACAGTTTTGTAGTTTGTGTTTTCTTTGTGTCCCATTTTTTGATTGCTAAAGAAACTTTGCATTCAGTCAATTTTTTTGCATGAAAAATTTGCATTTTAGTTAGCATCTGTTCTTTTTCCACCTTTCATTCTCTCTGATTGTGGTCCCTACAGCTTCCTCTTTTTCCTCTGCCATATAAAATACTGGTTTGATTGTATATTCATGACAGAGGATAATATTATTGGTAAGCTATCCTAACTTACACATTTACTGACTTTACTATATTTCTGTTAGCAAATCTATGCAATATATCTTTAAGAATTTTGCACAATACATTATTACAGAAAGGATTTTAATTTCTATAGAAGAAAAGCTATTCAAGGTAATGTTACATACACTGATAAGTTGTCAGTTACCAATGGAAAGAATTAACATTTGGAGAGAGGGTCTCACTGTAAAGCCCAGGCTGACATGACATTCTTGGTCCCCATCCAGGATCACTGAATTCCTGTACTAGGATTCTAGGTATTCACCACCCTACCCAGATCTTATTTTAATTTACCTAGGACTTGTCAAAAACATTTTTTGCTTTATTATATGACTTTATTTTCACAAATTTTATTAAAAGTAAAAAATACATGAATTTTTTCTACATCTTATATACATTTATATAATGATCAAGTTTATATTTTAAAGTCTTTCAAAAGTATTGTAAATGGAGAGAGGGGGTTGGAAGAGCCACAGCAAGCTCTTTGCTTGGTACTTGTTGATGATACAGCTTTTTATCCTCTAGAAAATCGAAAAGGTTTTATTTTTCACCCATTTTTTAAACTGTTTACCAAAAAAGGATCCTGATTTGAACAAGTAAAAAGTAGGAATCAAAAATCAACTTCTTTCCCCTACACTTTGGCACAGACCATGTTTAACATTGTACTATTACATTTTTTTTTTTTTTTGCATTGATCTGAACTGGTATTTGACTGAGCAGATACTATAGATCAGTTGCAGTTTTGTGAAGACAGATCTGTGTTCCAGGCTCCCCACTGAAACTACTAAAGACTTGGCCTCAGCTGTTGTCTAAAGAGTGAAGTCTATACTATTAAAGCACTCCGGAGCATCAACAGAGAAAAGGAACTGAGTAACATAAAATACTTGGTGGCTTTTGTTTATTTTTAAGTGTGTGGAGGAGGCAAACTTTACTCCTGGTAGGAGGGTATACACAGAAGAGCTGACACACAGTCAGGAACTGAACTTGGTTTTTGCCTGAACTCAAGTAGTAGCTGTGTCTTTTTTTCCAATGACTTGGGTCTGGCCTTGCAGTCCTTTTCAATTGTCTAGGTCAAAAAAAAAACCTGATACACAGGACGTGAAGAGGAAGGGAAAAGGGTCACTTCTCCAAGATGCCTAATTCCTGGAATGAATGCAGAGGAGATTGCCTGCCAGGTGGGGAGGGTTAACACGTTTGAATAACAGTCTCACAAGATGGGCAAGATATAAAGATCTAAATCCCTTGTTCTAAATGGTTTTTATAGTATTTGAAAGAAAAGATATATATGTAGTATTTCTTTCAAATGTATCTTATTTTGAAAATTCTTTCTTCAAACTGCTCAGGGTATTGCCTCTCCTCTGAGTCCTACCTAGAAGTGAGACACTGTAATACGGAGGAAGCACCTGCTTACTAATAGTTGACTAAATAACTATTAGTTAGGCCTCCAATGGAAACAATTATTATTCCATTTCTTTCATTAGCTTATTTTAAGGTGAGCCTGCCTTCCTGGGTTGGTGCCCTAGGCCTGGAGATCCACTGACTCTACTGGAATTTTATGTCTTTAACCAGGCCAGAGATTCTATGCTCTTAACCAGGAGAACACTTGTGTTATTAGGCCTTCACTGCTCTAAAGCACTTGGTTTTAAGGATGACAAAAGAGTTTGTTTGTTGAAACATGTTTCAATGTGTTGTTTTATATATTGTAAAAAAAAATGATTTTTAATATAGCCTGAGAAACTAGAGTTTTGACATCCATTCAGGATTCAAACGTTGGCCAAGGATCTTCAGAGTCTTCGTAAATTTATATAAATCAAATTTAATGAAGAATGATACAATGCTGAGACGAATTTCTGTCCTATTTCTGGCATCATCGATACTACGCAAACAATTAAGTATTTTCTTTTGGTAGTTTCTGTCACTTGTATGTTTAGGATAAAAGATTTAAGAGGGATTAAAGAGACCATTTAAATGTAATATCATTTGCATATTCGATTTCCTATCACTTTCCTTGTGTTTTGCATTTACTTAATTGATTATCTAGTAACCAAAACTTGTGTGACAAGATTATTTTGTTAGTTAATTGTGACGTGGATGATGAAATATTGGGACTTGGAACAACTCCTAAACCATGAAAACAGGAACTTGCATATTTAAGATAATACCAATAAATATGTCTGTATCTTAAAATTTATTTTATGAGCTACTCTGACATAACCTCATACCCCATCATCTTTTACACTGACCCCTCTCTGTTTTTTTCTATGACTAACATTTTAAAAATATTGAGTAAGCTATATTTTCTTGTATAATTTAAAAGCATAATATGTACATGTGTTTGAAAAGATCAATAATTTCACCATTCAAAATTTTAGAAAACTTTGATTAGTTATGTTACATGAATTTAAATGTACAGATGATTTCAGAAAAACTTAAGCTAATGAACCACTAATCAAATTTCAATTTTCTAGTCATAGCATTAAAAGTAAACTCGGATTTCTTATAAGATTCATTGCTTTCTTGTGTTAATACAACTTTAGCCAAAGATTCCCTGGACCGTGTGGTCTTGTTCCTGGGCATATTTTTTATACTTTGGCTCTATCTAGTGGATACAGAAGAAATTGCATGTAGGTGTGATAACAGGACTTGGAACTACAGTTAAAGGAAAAAAAAAATGAAAGAAAGGATGACAAGCCAAATGGATCTAATATATTACAGCGGGGGTATTTTTTTTTCGATCTTGAAAACTACTATGTTTTTTTTCCCTGATTGTTCTCTTATAATCAGTGAACTGTTTTTGTATGTGGGCCAAATTCAAGCTCTGTCATCTTACGTACTACAAGAATAAAAGGGTTTTAGTTCTTTCATTATGTATTCCTCTCCAATTTTGGCCCTATAGAAGGATAGAATCAACATGACTTCTGGCAGAAGACGTCTAGACAACACCCTGACCACTTTCCCAAGTCCACTGCGCACATGCCCCCACCCGTGTGTCAGGGGAAGAGAAGTTTGCCTGAGGTCCTCTCTGAGTGAGGAGCAGTGATCTGCTAATTTTAGTGACGAAGAGTTGGAACAAGATTATTGAGTTCGGGACATTGTTTTTAAGTTAACAGTCTTCGGATTCTCACACCAAATCTATGTTTTCCTCCTTATTTCATGTTTTCCCTCCTTGAAGGTCACAGCAGTTCTTTGAGCAGTAAAACCACAGTATCTGCAGGAGAATGTGTGTTTCCTGTAATTGCTTTAAACAGGTAAACGCCGGGGCTCTAATCAAAACGACCATTTCATATAAACAGAAAGCTGCTGTTTTTTGTTTTTGGTTTTTTTTCTCTTCCAGGAGAGCATGTAGCGTTTAACCAAGAACATCCTTAAGCTTGTAAAGGAATGGATAATTTAAAGCAGCTAATGGGAATGACAATGCGGCTTGTACTGTTTGAAATCTAATTGTCAATATGAAAGCCTCTGAAGATTTTACCTGAAATAACTTCCGTGCTGCTAATCTAACCTGCAGCACTTCCAATTCAATCCTGCCGGAGCAGCAGCCATACACGCTCAGCACGGCCGCTCAATCGGTCTTGTCCTGAGCAGCCGGAGATTTCAAAATGCCTAAACTGATTGGCTCTCCATGAAACAGTGCACCTGGTTTGTGCCTACACAGATGGGCATACTTCTCTTATTGCTGGGCATCTTAGTGGCTTTTAGAGATGTGACTACTGAACCGGTTTGACTGTTTGAAATTGCAATGCAGTCTTCTGAGCGAAGAGAAGGTCATTCCTTTTGAAGAAAAACTTTTTGAAAAATAACAGGGCCTACATAACGCTGTGCCCCTCCTGGTTTAATTTTTAATGGCTTTAAAAAAGAAAACCTTCTACATCAGAACAGTTTTAGGTTTGCGGGAAAAACAAACAAACAAACAAACAAACAAACAAACAAAAAAACGAGTGCTCAGATTCTACTCCCAATTTTTCCGTCATTTGATCGCAGCACACATATTGAAAATAATATTGAAAGGCTTTTATTAATAAAATCTATGCGCTTTTAGTTTTCCCTTAATTTTATCTTACTTTTGTGAGATAGTATTCATTAGTAATCTCTTCTCCCTGGCTTAATTTTACTCAGAAATTTTGCCATTCCCTAACTTGTAAAATTAATTAATTGATTGTGTGTGTGTGTGTGTGTGTGTGTTAGACTGGGGTAGTGAATTCATATGAGAAAACCAGAGAATTCAATATCATTGCTGACCATTTCCTAGATTCACACTGTCAATATAACTTCTCAGTGTTGTTGCTAACAATGTCTTAGGTTGGGGCAAGTGTCAGTTTTCTTCATTAAAAAAAATTATGTGCATATGTGTGCACCTGCATTGGCGTCTGTTCAGCTCATGCATGCAGGTGCCTGTGGCAGGCAGAATAGGGTGTTGGATAGCCTGGCCTGGAGCTACAGGTGGTTGTGAACTGCCTAATGTGGGTATTGGAGCCAGTGCATTGCAAGGGTTACAGGGACTCTATCCATCTCTCCCAACATCTAGTTTTCTTCACTCTTTAAAACGACTTTCTGTTGGAGAATTGCATGTATTAGGACTATGTTTACATCATTTACACCTCACCTTCTTTCCTGTCCAACTTCTTTATCCATCCCCGACTTCCCCTAAAAATCATGCCCTTGTCTTTAACCGTATATATGCACAAATACAAATGTATAGATCCATTCAGTGTTGCTCATATCTAATGTGTTAAGGGCTGACCACTTGGGGTAGGATGTCCTAAGCTTCTCTTCTTTTCTCATCTCCCCATACTTCACTCTTTGAGAGGGAGTCAACCCATGCAGGGCACACTAAAATTACAGGGAGTTTTGATGATGACTATTTATGCATTATTCGGAATGCTTCTGTGTGGGAGACCTGTCTACTCTCCATCATTCATTTATTAAATACTTTATCTTAGGATGGCTTTATTGATAATTATTTTTCTCAATTTGTGATTTCATTAGTTCAATTGTGAAAAGTAAACACTCTTTAATAATTGTAAAATTATAATGTAATTTTGGTAAAAATAATTATGATGGATGTCTTGGAACATCATTCTTACAGAAAAATAAAATTACAGTGAATTCAATAAATAATATTTTCTGAGTAATCAGCTTTTAAATTGATGATTTTATTTGTCAATTATTAAGTTAGAAGCTCATTCATTTGAATCACAGAGATTCCACTCACTATAGCGTCTTCAGGGTTACTTATAGTACAGCATTTTTTTTTTTTTTGATTTTGTATTTTGTTTTTAAGTTTTGATGTTAACAAATTCTCTGTAAATTGTAATGTGCAAATCAATTTTTTAGCAATGTAATAAGAAGTATTCAATTAATTTAAATTTACAATAAGTATCTTCCTTTTATATATTTGATTAAAATTAAGTAAAAAGTATTTGGATCATATCAGAATGGAAACAAAAGTTGTCTTCAAAGATCCACCTGCCTGTGGAGGTTGCTAGGTGAACCTTCATAATAAGACATCTCGGTATACTATTTAGCATCAGATTTTACATTTACTAGCAAATTTTCCCTTTTGCCACTATGAAAATAAACCATGCATATACATGCACAGACAATTTATAATAAAGCATTTTATAAAATAAAAAAATATAGTTACTCATTTCTTCATCTAATGTCTAGCGTTACCTTTTTATATCATTTCTGGTTTCAGTTCTTTGGAGATTTTAAGTTGTATGTTTTAACTCTACTGCTGTATAACTTTATACATTTTTAGTGCATTAGAGGTGAAAAATTAACCAAATTCATTCTACCACCTAGTTTGGTCTCCCTATTTTTTACTTTTCCCGAGAACACTTTTTTTTTTTTTTTTTTTTTTTGAGCATTATTTGCAGATGTAACATGCACTTCCGTATGATCTCCGCGGTGCTAGCCAAAAAAAAAAAATGTGGTCCTCTTTATTTCTCAACACCTATTTGTTGACTCCCAACCTTTGGGAACTTTCAGAGATATAATTACTTTCGGTTTCACATTTACAGTATTTGTTATTCTCTTTAAAATTTGAGCAGTTCTTCACAAACCTGTGGTTGTTATTTGATAACAATTTTAAAAAATGAATAAAACACATTTATACAGCATTTAATCAGAATTTGTAACCATGGCGAATAGTGTTGCATTTCCCAAAAAATACACAAAATCAAAAACAAACAAACAAACAACAAACAGAAAAACACACAAAACACAACAAACAAAGAAAACCATGAAGCATAGTGCTTGCGTTTAAATGCCTGTAATTCAAGTACCAAGTTCAAATGTCTCTTAAGCTTGAATAAATGAAAGCACTGACATTTAGCTACTTCGTGATAGTATGGTGCTTTTATTTAGAATCCTTTCACTTCACTTTGATTTCTACATTCTCTTTCTCTAAGTTAAAAAGGACTGTCGATAGGTTAAAAACATGGTCACGAGTTCTTGACAGTTTTCTGGATAAAGCAAGCCTATCTGCTTATGCCCATAATTTCAGGACTGGGACAGAGACAGGTGGCTCATGGATGCTTACTGGTCAGCCAGCTTAGCTAACACAGTAAAGTTCCAGCTCAATAAGAGCTGTTTTCTCAAGACCGCATGGCAGTGGGCTACAGAATGAGTCTCCTGAAATTCTTCTCTGGCCTTTTATGAGCACATGCCTACTCTTTAGGGTATGTAGCACATGCACACACACACCACATATACATACATGCATACACAAGATAACTAAATAAACATGGAACTAGCAGACATGATTTTCCTGTAAAGGTGCTTGTCCCATTTAAATTAACAGGTGGAAGCATCTCTACCAGGCACATACATTAAAGGACTGCGCATGAGCAACTGATGAACTATACAGAAAGTGGAAAAGATGGTAGGGTACCCTTTTAAAGAGATGATTAAAGCAATGAGAGCTGCATAAGGTTGGGGGCATGGGCAAAGGGAAATAATGCATCAAATGTTTAATGGTTTTTAAGGCAGATACAGTAAAATCTCCTCCAGTAAAATAAAGGAAGCACAGAAGTCTGAAGCACAGAGCTGACGTCGACCACTGCAGTTGGCCCTGTTACAGAAAAGAAATATTTTGGCAGGAAATGCTTCTTCAGTAAAGCAAAGCCCATCAGTTTCAGCGAAACATTTCTGTTAATAGCTTGTCAGAGGAAACGGTGTGGATGTTAGGTATCCATGCCAACATGTGCCAGCTTCTCACTTCTTAGAATATTTTGCCAAGGTATAGATATAGAACAAGGTATAGATAGAGGATGGTTTCAGGCTTTCACAGGCAAGGAAGATGGACTGAAACAGCGATCCAAAAGCTTTAAGCAGATACATTTTTATTTAAATAGTAAATTTAGAATCATTCACATTATCTGATCTGCGACAATTTTTCCTGTCATTTTCAGAGACACGCAGTATGCTCATTCATTTAATAGAAGTCATCATATTTTATTTTCAATGGATTCATACTGAGCTTGGCAGTGGGGATGTAATATGGGCAACTTGTGCTAATGAGAATATGGTGCCTTTAAAAATGTAAGATGTTTTACTGCCATCTGCTGGCACCAGTGTATAGAGCAACTCTACCAATCTAACCTGATTGTGAATGTGTATGTTACATGTATTCCGGGTGCCAGCACAAGTCAGATAACTATCTATATATGAATGCTTTAAACCAACCTTATGTTTCCACACCAAAAGAGGCTAAGAACTGTTTCCTTATTCTTGTACTTATTCATATTTTTACTGTTATACACAGTCAGTGACATGTAATACCACTAACTCGAAGTAGACTTGGTTCTACTCTGGAAAAGTACCTTTCTTTGATACAATTAGAGTTAGATGTTGACTCCAGTTATGGCCAGGAAACAGAGCCACATGTAGGAGTGAATGATGGGGAAACAGCTAGTGTGGGTGACTCATGGAGCCCAGGTAAAGGGCAAAGTTAAACAGGGATGATGGATGGCTGTGGAACGTCCACTCAGTTCGTAGATACAAAGAGCAGGTCTGATATTTTCAAGATTGTCTCTGTAGCAGGGAAGGATCACTGAGCACATTGACATTACAAATGTCACAACCCTTTACTCTGATCCACTCATTTAATGAGATAGTAGAGGAGGCCACCTAAGGTTATTTCCTTGATGTACAAGTCTATCATTATCTTCAAGTCTTGCTTCACTCTCATCCCTGGGTAGCTTACCATTGCTTAATCCTTACTGATGGTCTGTGTTCAGTACCAGAAGTGTTCCAAACCACACATTCTAGAAATGCTGACCCGTGTAAATCAATACGTGTTGTTTTTTCCTCGTGGGGCAAATCCGTACAGGCATTATTATATCAAGCCTGTCCAGGGCCAGCTTGCAAGGTCATCACTTCATGAGGGCATCCAAAAAAAAGCCAGGCTTGCACCATTGCCTTGAGAAAATTAGCACATCTAGGAGTGAAAGGGTCGTTGAACAGCAGTGGAAAGACCAATGTGGATAAGTTCTGTAGAGACAAGTTGACCAAATTCTTTCTTCAGCAGACCCACTTCAGCCACTCCAGGAGTGTGGGTTGGTCCTGGAATCTCATCCTAATAAATCTTCAGGGAGAAAGGATCCAGAGATGGACACTTAAGGTTCTAAGTCTTTGCAAGACCACCCAGTGAATCCAGAAACATCCATTTGAGTTTAAGTTGAATTTATAGAATTTAGACTGGGGAAATTTGAAACATTCAAAAAGACATTAATATTAGATTTAAATATATAATTAGAAATAACCCTGCATATTAACATCACATTGTATCACTTCATCAATATGTTATAATCACAGCTACATTACCTGTACTTGTAACTCTAGGCAGAATTACTGCTTCTACATTAAAGGGAATAAGGGATTTTTTCATCGGCTATTCTGATCTGTACTTATTTTTCAAAATCGGTAAGCAAAAGCTTTAGCCAACAGAAATGAGGGAGGAAGCTCATTGTTAATTCTCTCTTAGTCTCCTCCCACGTCCTTCCCATCTTTATACCCAGTCAAATTCACATCCTTTCTTTCTTTCATTAGAAAACAAACAGGCAACTAAAAGAAAACAAATAGAATAAGACAAAACAAACAAACAGAAAAAAATAAAGAAAAGAAGAAGCACAAGAAACACACAAGCAAACACAAAAACATACACAATCAAAACAGACAAATGCAATAAAAACAGTTAATCAGAAAATATAATACATAAAAGATAAGCAAAAGACCTTTAAGAAAAAAAAAAAGCCGAGGTAAAGCATCATGAGACAAAAATACTCCAAAAATACAATTGTGTTAGTTTCCTGTTGACAATCTACTACTGGGCATGGGGCTTACCCTTAAGAGTGGTTTGTATACCCACTGAGAATTCACTGGACAAAACTAAATTATTCCTTTGCAAATGGGTAGCAACTGGAGATAGTTTCCGGGTTAGGAATGGCGGCTTATGTCCATGTTCCTTTCTCAGCATTGGGACCCAATCTTGTTTAGACCTGTGCAGGCCTCATTCCTGCTACCATAGTCTCTATGAGTTTGTATGTGCATAGATTCTGCTGTGTTTAGAATGTCATATTTTCTCAGTGTCTTCCATGTCTTCTGGTTCTTACAATCGTTCCACGTCCTCCTCTGCAGAGTTCTCTGCTCCTTGAAGGGAGGAATTTGAAAGAAGCAAGGGGGAGTTTTTCTGATGATGGTTGAGCAAGATACTGATCTACAGGTATAGCAGAATTTTATCAGGAGTAATTTTATTGCTACATTCCTTTAGAAAAGCAGTAGTATTGGGTTTTCCCTTAGGTCCATAGGTGATCTGGCCTCAAGATTTTGGTTACCTGTGCAGTGTCGGAATGGAGTCTAACTCATGGAATAGGCCTTATGCCCAATCAGATAGTGGTTACTACACTACAACATGTGTGCTACTACTGCACTACTGCCTCATGCAGGCAGGTCACCTTTGTACACTGAAGTGTTTGTAGCTGGGCTATTGCTTATTTTCATCCTGTAGTTGTATGCAGTGTAACTTCCAGTACCATGAACATTAGTTTGTGCCTTCAAAGATTTTAGGACTTTTTCTGTGTACAATGAGTTATTCACGTGTTCCCTTCAGCAACAGGGCCTTATCTTCAACTTGTAAAGAGGATCCAATAGCCCTGGCAATACCCTGGGTTATTTGGGAATATCTATGGGTCCCCTTTGGCCAAAAATTCAATCAGATCTAACCCATTTCTGACTTCAGAGGTTTTATTTAGTCACAAGAGATAGCTGGTTGGGGCTTTCCCTGTTATTTGGGGATTCCATTCAGATTTCTTTCATATATTTATTGGTTTTGATAAACTTCTACGTGTAGGTTTCCACATGACCTGTCAAATGGCACTTAGGTTTAGATTCTCTGCCTATATTCCCTCGCTCACCCCACTCTTTCCTCCGCTTCTTGATTTAAACCTCCCATTCTAGTCTCTACCTATTCTATTTCCCTTCCCAGACAATGATCCCCCTCTCACCTCTAGTCACTTACTGTATGCCTAACCTCTGTGTTGCTCTATACAGAACCTCTGTGGTTCCATGGATGGGTTTTTAAAGACTTAAAAGCCAACCTCCATATGTAAGTGAACTATATCATACTTGTCTTTTCGAGTCTGCCTTACCACACACAAAATGATTTTGTAGCTCCATCCGTTTATCTGTGAATTTCATGGATTGTTTCTTTTTTTTTAAGAGCGAAGTAACAATCCATTGTGAGAATGTGTCACACTTTCTTTATCCATTCCTCTGTTATTGGACGTCTAGGCAGGTTCCAATTTCTAACTTGTAAATAGAATTGTTAATTATTTTCTTTTTCTATTTTGTCTTTATTATTATCACTAACATGAATTATTTATACATATCACTGAGTTTCTGGATGATATGTTCACATATGCAAACAAAACACTAATGAAAATCTATACAAGATGATTTTGTTAAGAGAAAAGATGGGGGAAGAAAAACTAGGAGAAGAAGGGAGTGAGGTGCGTGGTATAAAACTGCCAGAGCTATAAGGTTAAAATAATAAACAACTTCTATAAGTTTGATCAATTCCCAACTGGAAAAAGACTTGAATCTATTCCCACTACATAGGTGGGTACAACAGCTGGGCATTATCAGAAAGGAACAACAGCTAGATGTCTATTTTTTCATTTCTTGTAGTTCATATTTATCTTAATATTCCATACATATCTCTGTTTAACTAAATGAAACTCACTTAGCAGAGCTATAGCTTAATATTTCATGTTTGAAAGAAAGACAAAAGTCACAGAGTTAACTAGTAGCAAACTTGGGACTGGATATTTTTATAAGGAGATATATTACTTTCCGCCTCTTCAAAAAACATAGATAATGTTGTCATATGATATACTATGAATACAGTGTCCCATCCCTCTACTCCTCCCAGTTCCTCCACTCCTTCTCTTCCATTCAGACCCACTCCCTTCCTATCTCTCATTAGAAAAGAACAGACTTCTAAGAGATAACAACAAAATGTAACAAAATAAAATATAATATAAAAATGATCATATGGAAGTTGTACAAGACAAGCCAACAGAAAATTAAGAGTTCCAAGACACAAGAATCAGAGCCCTACACATTTTCATATTCATGGGGCCTTAATATTTTTAAATGAAAAGAAAATTTTGCCTGGAATTGACAGAAATATCTAAGGCCTATATTATTCTATGTAATAAGTTTACATCTCTAGGTGTATATAACTAAACACGAATATATATTGTACAATACACATATTTACTACTTTTGTAAATTACAGAAAAATCACATTCTGAAACATTTCCGCCACACTCTTGTATTTTCTGAGTACTGGAAATAAATCTTTAGTAGTAACATAGTGGGAGGCAATAGCTACAATTAACATATACCAAGTAACTGGGACTTTTAGGCTTATTATTAAGAAGAGCAGAAATGATTCATTAGCGGTCTAGTGGAGACAGAGATATGAGTCTCAGAAAAAGTCTTGAGTATGGAAATGCAGTAAATGAAGCAGGCGTTTACGGATGTAGATGCATAATTATAAACATGCCTTCATTCTTCTTGTCTTCAGAAAGATGAACATTTTCTTGACAATACTCTAGAGATTGTAATGTTCTTGAAAATGAGATACAGTCCAGGATATTTTATTTTTAGTAGAAATCAAGGTTGATCATAGGGAATTATACTTAGAAAATTGTGGCCAGTTATCTGTCAGCCATCCTTCCATCATTGAAATTATTTTTACAACAAAATATCAAAAAGGAAAGAATATTTCATATTTGCACAACAATGCAAGAATATAATCCACAATTCTTTATTTTGATAGATTTAATCTGTACATTCTTCCTCCCAATTGGCTAGAATGTATAGCGATCAGAAGATACAAACTGTGATTTAAAATTACTAACTGTGAAACTTTCTGCTCATGAAATAAGAGATATGAAGAGACCAAATTATAAAGAATAAATATTAATCTTGGCTCATGGTTTTAGAGGTATCTTTACATGGTGTACCTATGGTGACACAGAACATTATGGTGGAAAGGGCAGTTGTAGCAAAGCAATTTACTCCGTGGAAGTTGGGAGTGGTAGTGAGAGGTAGGTACTGATGTGTCAAGATACTGTCCTTAAGGGTAGACCCAGAAACTTACTCTCTTCCTCTAGCTCATACCTCCTAAATTTCTACTGCCTTCAACAGACCTTCAAACTCTTCAGTTATCTGTGGGTTCATGCATTCACAAGGCCACAGCCTTCATAATGCAGTCACTGCCCAAAAGACTGTTAGCTGGCTACAAAGCACAGTGCTCTTGAGGACCTTTTATATTCACATCATAACATCAATAAATTGTGATTACAAATTATTCAAAGTTCATTCATTTCTGCTTTGTGCTTTTTTGGGCTGATTTTAACTTAAAGCATTTTTAAAGTAAATCTTTCTATCTTATTTCCCATATGTCAAAGAAGTTGGGAATTTATTGCTTAGGAAACATATTTAATTTAGATTATATCAGTAAACAAGGACACATTCATTACAGATTCTACAAAGAATTCTTAAAATGAGATACAGACTTTTCGCATGTGGGAAAATAGGTAAACAATGCACTGTTTGAATTATTTCTGGCATTAATTCTATGAGCTGTTGCCATTACACTATTAGAATGCTTGGTATGCTAACACTTTAAGTGTCTCAAATGTGCATTTAATTTAGATTTAATAACACAAGTTTTGCTTATGAAAACTAAGTCAATTATTGAAAGCATTTCCCAAGGTTTAGCAATTATTTAAGAGCTGCATTTACTATAAAGTAATTAGCTCAAATGGCATGTTCATGAAAACAGATTTAGAACAACTTTACATATTGGTGTGGAAGGGAAATGTTTAATACCAATATAGCTAAAAATACACAAATTTATCTGACCTGACAGGCATTTAACTTGCAAGAAAAGCCCACACAGTTATTTTCAAGGGGCTTTCCTCTTTCCCTACACCTCCACCTACGTCCTCTCTGTCTTTAATGCTTTTTTGTGCTGAGCACTGAACCAAGGGCCTCTGCATATGCTATGCAGTCTTTGCTCTACTAGGAAGAAACCAGTCTCCCCAGTTTTCATTTCTTTCTTGTCTTTTACCTTATTTTAATTGAGACCGGTACGTACTAAGTTGCTCAGGCAGTCTTCAAGTTTGTGATCATCCTTCTTGCTAAGCCTTCTTGAGCACTTGAGATTACAGGCATGTATTTTATGAAAAAACTTTTCCTGGGGAAACAACACATTTCTACTGATTCCTTATAGGAAATACATGACAGACCAAAATAGGGATACCACCAAGTCCAACTTGATGAATCAATGAGTTTTATTGGGATTACTTACAGGAATATGGTTGAGGAGTTACAGGAATAGAAATGACTGCTGGATCTCCAAGGCCCATTACAGCATGGGTAACAGCCCACAGTACTGAGAAACTGGAGCACACTCCATGCTCTGTGGGAGCTCAATGGGTTGGAGAGGGTCCTTTCTAGGTGTTACAGTTGGCCTAAACTTCTTCCAGGCAGCTCAGGTGTTTGTGCTTCCTTCCAGATAGTTGGTCTTGTCATAGAATCTTCTTTGCAGCTCAGCTTCTTCACCTGAGGGGAATTTTCTTTTACCTTTCAGTTTGCCAGGGATGTATTTAGTGTATGTGATCATTTTCAGGGACTTCTGAAGCTATTTTGAACTGTGAAAAGAGCTTCCCTGCATGAAGGAATGCTTCTAGCTCAAAGAAAACTGCTATACAACAGCAGGTAGCATAACCCCTAGTGAAATAATAAATATTCATAGGAGGTATAGGAGAAAATTTTAGTGATTTTGAAGTAGGTGAGAATTGTTTTTGTTTGGGACAATTAAAAATAAAATACCTATATACTCAAAAGTTGATAAATCAGAACCCATTTATATTAATAGATTTTTATATTTAAAATATAACACCAAGGAAATGAATTTCATTATGAAATGGAAGCTATTGATTTGATAAGATTAGAAAGATTTGAAATAAAGGTATGTACCAAGAAATTTATATGCATAATGTAAAGAATGATATTTATTTCTTTTTTTATATTCTTTCTTTTTATTTAATCTTTTTTTTACACTATATTTTATTCCCCTCTCAGTCCACCTTCCAACTGTTCCACATCCCATACCTCCTCTCTGGCCCCTGTCTCCACAAGGATGTCTCCCCCCCCCCCCAAACCTCTAAACTCCCTGGGGCTTCCAGACTCTTGAGGGTTAGGTGCATCTTCTGTGGCTGAACCCAGACCAGGCACTCCTCTGCTGTATATGTGTTGGGGGCCTCATATCAGCTGGTGTATGCTGCCTGGTTGGTGGCCTAGTGTCTGAGAGATCTCAGGGTTTCAGATTAATTGAGATTGCTGGTCCTCCTACAGGGTCGCCCTCCTCCTTGGCGTCTTCCAACTTTTCTCTAATTCAACCACTGATATTAATAGACTTTTATATTTAAAAGGAAGTGAATTTTATTTTGAATGTAAGCTATTGATTTGATAAGATTAGAAAGATTTGAAATATAGGTATGTAGCAAGAAATGTATATGTATAATGTAAAGAATGATTGTAAATCAATACTGGAAAGCAAATACTTAATTCTCTCTCTTTTTCTCCATCTTTCTCTCTGTCTGTCTGTATATATGGGCACCTGTGTGTAGCTGTGCATGTGTGTATGCATGTGTGGTGTGTGTGTGTGTGTGTGTGTGTGTGTGTGTGTGTGTGTGTGTGTGTTTAGCTAGGTTGGTTTTACTTACATACATGAACCATAATATCAGAAGGTACCATTGGGGAGGGGGAGGGATAGAGAGATTGTTCAGCAGTTAATAGCACTGGCTGCTCATCCAGAGTTCTTGAGTTCAATTCCCAGCAACTATATAGTGGTTCACAACCATCTGTAATGAAATCAGATGCCCTCCTCTGGTGTGTCTGAAGACAGCAACAGTGTACTCAAATACATTAAATAAATAAATAAATAAATAAATAAATAAATAAGTATTTAAAAAGAGCAAGGTATTATTGAAATATCAAGTTAAAATAGCAGAATATTTCTCCAAACTAAAAAGTATTTCTTTAAATTAAAAGTTTAATACTGAGTCTCATGAAGCATTTTGATATTATATAATGCAGTACGCAATCTACTTAGTTACTCACTTGTGATCAAATATTTTCAGGTGTGTGTGTGTGTGTGTGTGTGTGTGTGTCTGTGTGTGTGTGTGTGTGTGTGTGTGTGTTTATTTTTCTTGACACTAAAGCAGAGATGAATATCTACACAGCCCCATTTTCTAAATCCCCTTTATTTATCCTTTTTTTCTAATTGGCCGACTGAAATACTATCTTTAAAGTACTGGTTCTATGTAAATAGACCTGAAATAAGAAGCCCTTTATTCTTAGTCTCCAGGTTTTGTCCTATTTCCCCTAAGGCATTCTTTAGTTGAAAGCTCCAGGATAAAAGCTTCAAAAATAAGTGAAATACTGAGAAATATTGTTCCCTGGCCTGAGTTTTACCACAGTGGCAAGATCACGCTCATCGTCCTTGTCATTTCTGCCCTTTGAGTAATTTATAAATTTACTAATCCATCTGAAGAGTCAAAAACAAGCCCTGTTATACTTGTTTCAGTTAGTGCTCTAATCAGCCTGTGTAGAGAAAAATATTCAGTGGTTCACTTTTAATCCATATCACCAACGAATGTCATTTTGATTTTTGATTAGAATTTTTACCTCAATGCTAATTTGCTGTTTAGTCTCTGAAAGTTCAAAATTAAATGAGGTATGTCTTTAACTTCAATTCCATCTGTTTAACATTTTGCTTTAGTTAATATATGCTTTAGTTCAGGGCTTACAATGCCAAGTATTAAGACATAAACTGCAATAGCTTAGAAGACTTGACACAGGTACAAGCAACAACAAAGGACCAATGGAACAAGACAGAGGATGGAGAGAGAGGCAGAAGGATATGGAGCTTGATCTGTGACAAGGCTGACGTTGTAGTGCTGTGGTGAATGAATAGCCTTTTGTCTAGATACTCAGGGTATATTGACCATGCATATGGAAAATTCTGAATTTTAGCCCCCTTTTCTCATACTAAATTGAGAATCAAATCTATGTGCACTTAATACCTGAATTTCTAATGCATACAAGAAAAAGAAATCCCTGAAAAAATACAAACTTTCCTGCTGAAAGATTCACCAAGCAGGTGATTGGGGCAGTAACTATCAGGTAAATAACAGGTAAACAAAAGTCCTTAAAAATAAATAGCTAGCAAAGTTGTGCAAACAGGACCTTAGACTAAGAAGAGATGAGTGTGCATAATACATGCAAGTGACAGAAGCCACATGTCCAGAATATTCAAAATGTTCCAAAAATCAGTAACAAAGACAGACTATACTATAGGAATAATAGCACACTCAGTGCCCAGTAGAGAGGAGCATGATGCATCTACAGACACCAAAAAAGAAGGCTTATGTCAAGTTCCAGGAAGGATGGAAGAAGACATAATCTCTTTTTCTTGGACTTAGTGACAATTCTTATTTCTATAGTGTCTTTGATAAATTCTTTGATAGCAATTACTAATGCAAGAAATGCAAACTGTCCAATCAAAATACATAGTTAAATACTGTATACATTTGTGCTAGATATGCATGCCTGACATAAAATCAGACATATACTTAATGTTTGTTACATATAGCTATACATACCCAATATAAAGTCATGCATGTAAATCTATGCTTTTTAAGTTTATAATATGTCTGTGTATGCATATCTATCTATCTATCTATCTATCTATCTATCTATCTATCTATCTATCTATAAAATGGCATGTATGTATATACTTTGAATGTTCATATGTTTTTGATACATATCTTTGCATACCTAATATAAATTCAGACATGCATAAAAAGGTTATCATAAAAGTTATCATAAAATTCTCATGGAGGCATGATTTGTAAGAGAAGCTGTGACCCCTTGGATTAGGTACAGGACACACCCAGACACCAAATTCTCAGCACAAAGAGAATTTATTATTCTGGAGGGGCAAGTAAAGGCCTAGGGGTGAAAGGCAGGCAGCAAGTAGCAGGAGCAGCAGCAGTAGTAGCAAGCAAGAAAACAGGTGGTGGTGTCCTTGTTGTTTGACAGAAATGGTTTATTAAGGAGAAAAGGGGGGAGTTGTGCTATGGCAAATTGTGCCTCTGGGTCCTTCAATAATTCAGAAGCCAGCGTCTCTATCCTAGGTGCTAGATAGTGCTTACTGTAATCTTCATTCATGTTCACTGAAATGGTGTTAGGAACAATCTCTCACATTTGTATTCCTCTGTGAAACCAGATAGTGGTACATTTAAGAGCTCTGTGTTCCTGCAAGTCTCATTTATGATGTTTAGCTTTTTCTTTTCTTCTTCTTTTTTATTAGTTTGTCAATATAAGTCCTAATGATTTTTTTTTTATTTAAAGTATCTGAGAAAATGATGATCGCTGTTTCCTTGTTTACAATCTGTTTATGTTAATACTTAAAATCATTTTTCCATATAAAATAAATTGGTATAGTGATAAAGTACTTTCTTGACCACTTTGTGCCCAGTACATCCTGAGAAGACTGAACTGAAGCAGTAGTGGCTTTCTTTTGCCTTGGACTGAATATTATGTCAAGTTATATATCAATCAAGTCAGAACATTCCAGGTTTTCTATTGATCCTGAGTGGTATTCTCAACTCATATAGCAAGAGCTAATCTCAAAGTTAACCAAAAAGACAATATTGGATAACACAGGAGTCAGAAATTATCAGTGAAATTGTGTGTTATTATGTGAAATGTTGGCTGGGCTTATACCCAATTTCAATACACCACTTTGTACTTGCACTTAGTATAGCCAGGAAGCAGAATCTGTTATTTGACATACAAGATACTATTTCATGAATGACAGTTATTCCCTCCTAGTCATTTAAGGTTCCAGGATCTCATAGTCTGTCTTTATTAATAACTTGCTAGGGAGGATTTTTAATGCTGAAAATGACATGACAATATCTTATAATGTCAGGAGACACTCTTCTGTGTCTCCACATATATTTTCCCATTAGAAATATGTGTAGATGAGGGCTCCTAAATCTCATGGATCCAGTCATTTGAGACTGTTTCTCTAAGACCTGGACTTATTAGACAGTACTTTGTCTTCTGATCCAAATCAAAACTGCAATCTTCCATGTCATCACCTACATAGACTAAAGGTGTCCACATGTAGAATATACATGAACTCCAACTTGACTATGAAGGATTCTGTATGCATTGTGTTTCTCACTAAAGAAGAAAGGGCAAAACACAACTTACTCTTCGAGAAGGGCATTCATGGTAGACCTTAGAACAATGCATCCTTGATCTTGTTGCTAATATATCATGGGGCTGATTTTTTTCATGGTTTAATTCTCAATATTTTAAGGGTACACTTCTTACAAACATTAGCATACAAAGTAACTCTTATTCTTTGGCTCCAAATAAGAGCTGTCAGTTAATGTTCAGGTTTGACAAAATGTCAAATAGACCAACTGCTTTGAATTATATTTTGAGAAAGGGTAAAAGATCAAATATAACCTTGGATTCAGACAATATGATAATAGATAATTTTATTCTTTCACCATGAATGGGGACAAATGGGCAAAGAAGAGACCACAATGGCAGATCAACCATCCCAGGTCAGGTAACTGACATGGTGTTGATCTACTTTAGTAATCAGTGGCCATTTGCTAGCATGCAGCATGCTCTGCTTTTCACAATGGGTGTGCTGGCCAATTACATGGCAACATTCAGAGATCAGATCATCTATATATTATTTCTTTTACTTAAATACAATTAATTAGTTTGTGTATGTGTTAGAGAGAGAGAAACATAGAGAAAGACAGAGAGACAGAGAGAGATAGAAAGAGACAGAGAATGACAGGGAGACAGAGATAGACAGAGACAGAGACATACTATGTTGTTCTAGTTGTCCTGAAACTCACTGTGTAGACCAGGCAAATTCAGAACTCAGAGAGATCCTCTGCCTTTTCTCCCCAGTGTTGAGATTAAAGGGTTGTTCCACCATACTTTTTAAAATGTAGATGTGACACCACCTACATTGTTTTTAGAGATAAAATTCCCACCACTTAGCTTAAGGTTCTTTTGCTTTTTTCTAGTTCAGTTTGCTTGACATTAGCAGCTTCAACCTTTGGGTTTCATCAGTTGTGTGGGCTTTGTCATACAGCTGAGTTGTTTCTGCCATTGGTTCTCTGCTACTAGTGTTAATAGTATTCAGTGTCTCTAAGAGCTCTACTGGCAGGCAGTGCTTCTAGATATCCTACAGTTTCTGTTCTACAACTCTTTGTCCTACAGTTTCAGCTCTCTGCATGATTTCATGCCTACAGTTTCCACTCCTAGTTTTGGCTTTTTCATAGTAATTAGTTTTGATTTACCTACCTACTACCAACTCTTTTTCACTCACAGTATGACAATTTCTAGTTTTATCCATTCACATGAAAGTTTCATTATTTTATTTTTCTTTGTAGCCGAGTAAAATTTATTATGTGTATTTACCACTTTTTCTTCATCCATTCATTAGTTGATATATACCTAGGTTGATTCCATTTCCTGGCTACTTTGAATCAAGGAACAGTAAACTCAGTTTTTATTTGGGACATTTTTATATATTTATTTCAATGTCATCATTTTTTGTTTCATTCTGTTTAAATGGTTTATCTCATTTGAGTTCAATTTTGTGCGTTACCTGCGTCTATGAATTGATCCATTAGTGAAATAAAAGATTGATTCATGTCCTAATGATTTTCTGGATTTATTTAGTATGTGTTATAATATCTATCATTGCCATTTTAACTCCAGTTTTGTTAATGTGCGTTTTCTATCTCTTTGTTTTCATTAGTTTACCGAAAAATTTGTTGGAATATTTTTATCTTTTGAGAGAATCACATCTTACTTTCTTTGATTCTTTGCATTTTCTTCCATTTAAGTTTCATTTATTTCTACTTTGATATTTATTTTTTTCTATGGTTCAGGGTATGGAATGCTCTTGCTCACTGAATGAAATGTTCTATAGATGTTTGTTAGGTCCATTTGATACATGATATCATTTATCTCAGATGATTCTGTTCACTTTGTGTCAGGATGTCAGAATGGCCTGCCTGTTGGTGAAATTTTAGTGTTGGGGTCATCCGCTGTTACTGTGTTGTGGTTTATCTGTTGCTTTATATCCAGTAGTATTTAGTTCATGAAATACGGTGCACCTGTGTTCATTATATGTACTTCTAAAATTGCTGTTTTCTTGATGGATAGTTTTTGTAATCATTATGAAGTGGCTGTCTTTTATATGACCTACCTTTTGACCTACCTTTTATAATTTATTTTGATTTCAAAACTATTTTGCAATAGTGATGCAGGTTTTATTTCCTTGTTACAGGTATCTTTCCACCCATTCTATAACTCTATGATCCAATCTATTTCTGATAATGAGATTTCTTGGAGACAGCAAATAGATAGATGTTGCCTTTCAATCTAAGCTGAATGTTTGTGTCTTTGACTTGGAAGAATGAACACCATTAATATTCAAAGTTCTAATTAAGAGTATGGTATTGATTTGCTCATTATTTTGATTTTGTAGTATTGTATGTTTTGCTGTTTCTTGAGTGCGTAACAACTGTAGCATCACAAATGTTATCATTCTCCTCAGTAATCCTGAATTTCTTTAGAATGTTTTTAATCAAGAAAAGTTTTTATTTTTTCCTTCAATTATGATGATAGCTTTTCAAGTTATAGTAGTGTGGTTTGGGTATTTTTATCATTCAGAATGTAAAATATATTGTTTCAAGCCATCCTGGGTTTTTGAAAAAAATATGTGTGTTTTTGTATTTTTAAATTTATTTTCATACATTTATTTTTATGTATATGTGTATTTGAAAATGTCATAGAATCACTTTAGGTGTCATCCTCAAGAAATTCTCTACAATAGAGAAAAGGTGTTCACTTGCTTATATCGCTCTAATTAGCCTAGACTGATTGGTCATTTACCTACAGAGATATCTTTCTTTAAATCTATAGTATTGGGATTACTTATGCACATACCATTAGATCTAACATTTTTCTTTGTTCTCTGGAGATTAGATTCATATCTTTCTGTAATTCATTGATGGGTCCATTCCCTTTGCTCTTCCAGGCTTTCTCATTTGAGAAAGGTAACATTCTTCAATTTTTTTTTTTATTTTGTTGTTGCTGCTGGTGATACACTTTAACTTATTTATTTACCTATTTATTGCTTTTTGAAAATTGGTTTGTTTTTATCTTCCTGTTATTAAAACTAGATTTTTACTCTCATGATGTATCACAGTTAGGTATTCCACTTCCTCTACTCTTTCTAGTTCTTCTCACCTCCCTTCCCACTCAGATCTACCTCTTTCTGTATTTCATTAGAAATCAAACAAACTTATAAGTGGATATTAGCCATCAAGTACAGGATAACCATGCTACAATCTACAGAGGAAAGAATCCAAATAAAAAGTACCTATACACCCATCTATGTCTATCCTATTTTTCTTTCCTAGGGAGATTCATCTATCTTCTCTTCAGTCACTTACTCTATACCTAAGCTCTGTGGTTCTATAGATTTTAGAATGGTTATCATTGACTTAAATGCTAATGTCTACAAATAAAAAAGGGCATACTATACTTTCTGCTTTTGGGTTACCTCACTCAGGATGATTATTTTTAGTTCCATTCATTTACCTGTGAATTTCCTTTTTTAACAGGCAAGTGATACTTTTTTGTCAGTGTTCTATTACTGTGAACAGTCACTATGACCGCACAACTCTTATAAAGGAAAGAATTTAATTGGGTCTTGCTTACAGTATCAAAGGTTTAGTATATTATATTTATGTCAGGGAGCATGGCAAGATGCAGGTAGACATGGTAGCTGCAAGTTCTACATCCAGATCTACAGGTAGCAGAACACTGGTACTGTCTAGTGAACAACAATTCAAAACTATGAGCCTATGGAAGCCATTCATATTTAAACTACCATATCCAATATGTAAATATACATACTCTCTATTTGTTCATCTGCTAAGGGACATCTAGGTTATTTCTAATTTCTGACTCTTATGACTAGAGTACCAATGAACTTAGTTGAACAAATGACTCTATAGTAGGGTGAAGCATCCTTTAGGTATATGATAAGCAATGGTAAGTGGCATCTTGAGGACAGTCTATTCTCATCTTTCTGAAGAGCTGCAACACTGAATTTCATAGTGGCTTCCATCATCAATGGACAGGTGTTTTTACTGTGCATCTTTTCAGTGTGAGTTGTCACTTACACCATCATAATGGGTATGAGATGAAATATGAAAGTACCATTGATTTGCATTTTCCTGATAACTAATAATGTTGCAATTTTCTTTAAGTTCATCTCAGCCATTTCAGTTTCCTCTTTTGAGAATTATCTGTTTAGATATATACCCCATTTTTATTGGTTTGTTTTCTTAGTAACCAGTATTTTGAACGCTATGTATAATTTAGATATTATCCAATTCCAGATGGGTAATTAGTAAAAACAAAAATCAAAAAATGAAACAAAAAATCCCCTTCCCATCATGAAGGCTGCAGCTTTATCCAAATGATGGTATCCTTTGTCATGTAGAAGATTTTCAGTCTCACGAGATCTCATTCATTTATTGTTGATCTTTATTCTTGTACTAATAGTTTTTGGTTCAAAAATTCTGTTCATGTGCCAGTGAGATGAAGGTTAGTCTCTACTTTCTCTTCTATCAAGTTATATTGAGGTCTTTGATTCCATTTGGAGTTGAGTTTTGTGCTGAGGCCTAAGTTTGGATCTATTTGTATTCTTATACATGTAGTTATCTACTCTGAACATAGCCATTTTTTTGAGTTTTTTCCCAGTATGTATTTCTGGGTTCAACAAAATTAGGTGTACAAAGTTTTGTTCTTGTTCTTAATTTAATTTCATTGGTCAGTGTTTCTGTTTTTGTGTCAATTCCTTACCCCTTTAATTACTATAGCTCTATCATACAATTTGAGATCAGGGATGGTTGATATCTCCAGCAATTCTTTTAATTTTCGTGATTGTTCTAGCTATGTTGTTTGTGTGTATATACATGTGTAAGTATGTGTGTGTTTCCATATAAAGCTCAAAATTGTCCTTCCTAAATTTGTGATTAATAGATTGATGTGGATTACATTGAAATTGTAGATTACTTTTGGTAAGATAGTCAATTTTACTTTATTAATCATATTATTTTATAAGCATGGGAGGTATTTTCATCTAATATCTTTTTTTTTTTCAATTTTTTTCTTCAATGTCTTAAAGTTTTTATCATACAGTCCTATCACTTGCTTGGTTAAAGCTACCCCAAGATACTTTATATTATTTCAGGCACTTGTGAAAGGTGATGTTTCCTAGATTTCTTTCTTAGTTCATTTTTCATTTAAAAATAGGAAGGCTAATGATTTTTATGAGTTAAATTTTGTACTCAGTTACCATAGTAGGCACTCAGATCTTAGTGCAACTTTTGCCATGATGGTTAGGCCTTGAAACCTAGGATATAGGCAGCAGTACCTGCCAAAACAAAAATAATCTTCATATTTTGAGTAAAATCCCTAAATGTACTAATCTTGCTTTTTGCCTAACTAACTAACTAACTGAGGTGAGTTAGCCGAGAATTAGCTTTATTATTTTTTTCCTTAAAAGCTCACTTTGAGAAGGAATCAGATCTGTATTTGGTTCCCAAATACCCAATGTAGCTGAGAGCCAGGTAATAAAGACTTTCAATTGGCTTGAACCTATGTCAGTGTTCTCTGGTTGATATCCTTTATCATTTCTGGAGGCCCCAGCAAGATCCCCAGAGACTAGACCTATCATTATACTTAGAGCTTCTTGGAGTGGAAAAGAGTGGTCAAGGAACTCCTAGAATGTGTATAGCATGAAATGTTCCAAGGACCTGGAAGTCCTTCTGATCAATTACTGCCTTATGTCTTAGTGAGACCTGACGTTTTCACCCCATAAGAGAAAAAAAATCAAAAGTTACCTGTTTTGTCATCTCTGTAGATAAGTCATGTTAAGGTGCCTTCTGTTTAGGACTCAAAGGAGAGGTTATCCTCTGCAAGTAATCTAGTTTCTGAGAGCTGTGTGACACGTCATTGGACTCTCCTTGACTGTTCAGGTATATGAATGAATGATGGCCTGTAAGAACACAGTTAAAAGACTGATGCATGGTGAACAGTGCATTGGGGATCTTTTTAAGAGGTTCCAGGATAAAAGCATAAGGCTTTTATTTCCTCAATGCATTTTTTCTCTCTGTTGTTCATGGATTTCATTTAATGAATCCCATAACAAACATTTACCTTCAATTTATACATGTTTATTTTTGTTGGATATTCGATTATAGCTATAGAACTCAATATGGTCAATGTACAGTGAATCTGGATATGGCCTCCTCTCTCGCTTTTATGCTGTCTCAGATAATCTATAGTCTATGCCAAGCTATTGTGTTTAAATTTGTCTGTCCTGAGAAAATACTAGGAAAAGGCTGCTCTGTCAATATTTAGTATGTGCTTACTGGCATTTGTTTACACATTTTTCTGATGATGTTTTTCTGAACTCAAAGAACCTCCTTGAATCATTGCTCTCTTTGTTACATTCATGAAAAAATCTGCACTGAAACTGAAGTGAGATTGTCTACAGCATTAGACTGTAGTCAGCCACATTCTTTCATGTCTTCAGATCCCAAATCTTGTAAACACTGATCTGTATAGGTCAGAGAAAGTAGACAATGACCACCCATGGGTGTCTTTACTATGTGTTTCTCTGTGTGTTTCTCTCAGGCTCGTTTGTTGAACAAACAGCATAAGAATGGGTGACGGAGTGAGCCACAGGCGTGAGTGTGGCCGCTGATGCCTACTTCCTGCAGGTTCACGAGTGACAAAGGCCAGCATGTGTACCATACATCCCTTACAATGGTGACTCATTGCATTGGCTGCTGCTGGGGTAGAGGTGATTCATACTGAGGCAGTGGTTCCCAGGCAGCTACAGTAGGTTTGTATCAAGGTAACTGGAGACATCTGCCACTCCAATCAGTTTCACTAAATTGACCACTGGCTTTCTTTTGTGTAGCTCCTCTCCACACCACCAGCTTAAAGCCTATGACCTCTTATTGGGGACTTGAATCTTTTTGGCTCAACCAGGTGCCCAGAGGAAACAAAAACTTCTGCCCATTCTCTTAGCCTTGTCTTCTTCCCACTCTTAGCTCTCCGTTTTGTCATTTATAGTCTAGTCTATCTCCTTGTATAGAGACAAGGTTGGGTCTAGCCTCTTATCTGTGGTCCCCTGCAGCCTAACTTCTTATCATCTTCATGCTTAAAAGTAGAGTACACATGGAGGAGAATACAGTTTTGCAAGCTGTGAGCTTCCTGGCTCCTGGCTTTAAGAGGTTAGTTGTAACCTGGAAAGGAGTAAATATTTCCCCAGCTATGCCTGGCAAAGAAGAGGAAGCACCACTCCTTCCTCATTCATTGTTTATGCTTCCCTTTCAACCAATAGTCTATGTAATTAAATACGTCAAAATGTACCAATCTCTGAAAAACAAAAACAAACAATCAAACAAAAAATCCAAAAAATGCTCTGGGCCTGATAGGGAGGATTTTTGTTGGATAGTGTAATCTGGATAGAATGGGTTTTCCCTTTTGTTCAACTTGATGAGAATAGCAACACTGACCAAGACAAGAAGGCTTGGGAAATTTTTCACCAAGCTCCTTTTAAAATAGCATTGAAGGAAGCAGCTAAAAACCTCAATAATCTCGCTAAGGTGATGAGCTAATACAAGTGATACAAGAATCACTTGCTGAAACATCTCTGTGAAGCTCCTCAAGGTTTACCTCCATAGACCCAGATGCACATGGAAATCAGAAATCAACCAATATTACTTTAGTTATGTAGTCAGCCCCAGGTATTAAAAAATACTTCAAACGTCAAATGAGTTTGAAAATATATATAGTCCTTGATTATTAAAAATTGCTAAAAAGTTTTACAATAATTACTACACTGCAGATGAGCTCATGATCATGATAAAATATGTGCGCAAATAGCTTCAGCTCCCATCTCGGTTATGGCTCAGGTATTGAAAGCTTCTGCCTTTGCTGCTGTGGCTGGTACATCCTCAGTTCCTCGCTTCTTTGTGACTGTAGGGTAGAAGCCTCTAGCATCAGTCTATACTTCCTGATCCAAGCTTCGCCTGAAAATAATTGAGGAGATTCAATCCAAGGAAGCTGATCCAACCAATATGCTGCTATGAGAAGCTGAAGAGGCATGGTATAATGATGGGACAGTTTTGTTTTAGATGAATTTAGGTATACTGGAAAGGATGGTGCAAGCCCATCCTCACAGCCAGGGACTTCAGCACAAGGGGATGAGCTCTTGGTGTTAGCGCAGGTATCTCACTGTGTAAAGAACAAAGCCTTGACTGTGTGTGATGATGTGATGATTAAGAACAGTCAATTTGAATTTGTCCATTGAGCCCTCTCCACAGAGAAGGGTTTCCTCACCTCAGCCAAAACAAAACAAAATCCTGGGTCTTACTAGGAGACATATGGCTGCAAAGGGTGGAGATCATTGTCCACTACACAGGGAATTAAATGGGAAATTCCAGGAGGCCTAAGTTAACCAGACAGAGGACTAGGCTATCAAGAAAGCAACCCTAGAACCAGTGGGGCATCTCCAGATCTTGGTTACCCTGCCTGAACTTGAGTTGCTCAGCATCCATTTTATACACAGAAAAAATCCAAATGAACAGGGACATACACACACACACACACACACACACACACACACACACACACACACACACACACACACACACCTTCCAAGAGTTACTTGGGTTGCCCCTCACCCCTCTCCTTCTGGTCTGAACATTGTTTAGCTCTCATGGTCAAAGTTTCCCTAAATCTGACAGACTGTGCTTATAGACCAAAATATTCAGGACAGGTTTTAAAAAAAAAAATAAAAGAACGAAACAACAACAAAAACAAATGTTATATATGTCTTTGAAACCAGAAAAAAATTGGGCCAGCCTTCTACCTTTTGTCCTCCTAAATGGCAGATACATCGCTTATCAAGATATTCACAAGGCAAAAAACTATTCTCTTCTCAACTCCTTATTTATGGATCCTGCAAGAGATGCAGGGGACTCAACATCAGATTGGTCAACAAGCTGTGCCCTTGCCACTGTCTGAATCTGACCATAAGTTTCAGCCTGGTGATGTCATATGGATTAAGCAGATCCTGACACAGTGCCTGAAGCTAATGCGAAAAGGCCAACACAGTGTGGTCCTTACCACCCATACAGCAATGACGATACATGGTATCACTTCGAACACCTACCACACTCAGCTAGACTACAGAAAATAATGACAAATGGGTGATCACCAGGTTTTCCAACCTCTTAATTTTTTAATTATTTTATTTTATTTTTTTTGAGACAGGGTTTCTCTGTGTAGCCTTGGCTCATTTCCAACCTCTTAAAAGATAATCCTGATACAGGTCCTGCAATTATTGTCCTATTTTGTCCTTTAGTCTCGCCATGGGAAATGCCACAAATCTACATAATCAAGGATATTGGGTATAAAAACTTAAAAATGATAGAAACTGGAGATCTCATAGCCAATCTATCCACTAAGACCCATCTTTCAGGAAGATATCTATAAAATATTACATCCAGAGACTATAGGGGAATGACTTGCTTACTTCTGGAGAGAAGTATATCGCTTGGTTTATGGGTTCATCTGCGCAAAAATGGGGGATCCAATATTTTCCGTACTATCCATCCCCACCCTGAGATTCTAGACTCGAAGTCATTATCATGGCACTTAGTGAGGCTGCAAAACCAATCCTCTTGATCTCATTGTACTTCTAAAAAGGAAAACCATCATGAACTGTTTATGGCTATGAGCCGTGCAATCTCATACTACATGGCTTGCTTGCAGTAACAGCTTAACCACGTGTGCATCTCCTAAACTGTTTACACTGGAGGATGACTCACTCCTTATGTCCTCATACATCTTATAACACCGATGATTATTCACAATAAAACAGAGTGCTGAGTCCAACTAAAGTAGATTCTGAGCCCCCAAGGCACAGCAAGCTACTCCCATTCTCATTCCTCTATTGGTGGAGGCAGGTATAACGGACTGAAGTAGGAACTTCAGCCCTCCTTGTAGAGAATAAAAACTTAAAAATGTAATGTTTAAGTAGACATAGAACTGGGACATTGGGAAAATTCTGCTTCCTGTCTGAAAGCCCAGTTAAATTCTTTTCCAAGGTTGTTCTTCAGAACCCAAGGGGATAGTATTTCCTTTTTATGAAAGAAAGAGGACTCTGTATGTGGCACTGGGAGAAACTTGTTGCTTTTATGCCATTCAGGGATAATTAGAGAAATCTTAGTCATGGTCAGAAATAACCTTTAAAGAAAAACAAGGAGATACCCAGAATCTAACAACTTGTACTAATTTTGTTCTCCCAGTCCCTTTGGTTAACATACAGCTAAGACTGTACCATTAATCCTTTTGCTCCTAGTTCTCGCCACAGGACCCTGCTTGCCCAACTGGTCCATTTTGTTTATAACACCCAATATCTCCAGTACTTTTCTGTTTAATTTTGTCTGTATAACTTTTCTGTTGGCAAGAGTCAGGTATTGAAGTCTCCTGCTAACAGTGTGTGAGGATCAATATGTGATTTAAGCTGTAATAGTTTCCTTTGTGAACTTGGGTGCTCCTGTATTTGGTACACATAAGGTAAGAAATGAAATATTAAAAAAAAAAAAGAATTGCAATATCTTCTTGAAGGACTTTTCTTTGATGAGTATGCAGTGTCCTTCCTAATTTTTTTCTGATTAGTTTTGCTTTAATATTTATTTTATCAGATATGAAATGGCTATGCCAGTTTGCTTCTTAGGTCTATTTGTTTGGAATATCGTTTTCTATCCTTTTAGCTGGCTATGATCTTCACCTTTGATGTTAAGGTGCATTTCTTGGACTCAGAAGAGAGCTGGATCCTATTTTCACATTCAGTCTATTAATTAGTGTCTTTTCCTTGTGAAATTGATACCACTGATATTGAAGGATATCAATAACTCTCATTTATTGGTTGCTGTTATTTTGCTGTTGTGGTGTGTGTGTGTGTGTGTGTGTGTGTGTTTGTTTCCCACCTTTTAATTTGCTGTTCTGGGATATATTCCTTTTGTGTTATTGGGTCTAGTTAACTTCTTTAGGTTGGAGTTTGCTTTCTAGAGTTTATTCATTTATTTAGTTTTTACACCCCAGATTTTATTCCCCCCCATCCACCCTCTGACTGTTACAAATTCCATGCCTCCTCCCCATCCCCTGTCTCCATGAGGATGTCCCCACACCCACACCCATCATATCTGGCCTCTAAACTCCCTGGGGTCTCCAGTCTCTTGAGGGTTAAGTTCATCATCTCTGATTGAACACAGACCTGGCAGTCCTCTGCTGTATATGTGTTGGGGGCCTCATATCAGCTGGTGTATGCTGCCCATTTGGTGGTCCAGTGTTTGAGAGATTCGGGGGTCCAGATTAATTGAGACTACTTGTCCTCCTACAGGGTCGCCCTCCTCCTCAGCTTCTTTCAGCCTTTCCTTAATTCAAGAACAGAGTTCAGTAGCTTCTGTCCATTGATTGGGTGCAAATATCCGCATCTGACTCTTTTAGCTGTTTCTTGGGTCTTCTGGAATGTGCTCATGCTAGGTCCCTTTTTGTGAATGATCCATAGTCTCAGTAATAGTGTCAGGCCATGGGACGTCCCCCTGAGTTGGATCCCACTTTGGCCTGTCACTGGACCTTCTTTTCCTCAGTTTCCTTTCTATTTTTCTCTCTGTAATCTTTCAAACAGGAATAATCATAGGTCAGAGTTTTGACTGTGTGATGGCAACACCTCCCTCATTTGTTGCCCTGTCTTCCTGCTGTAGGTGGTCTCTATAAGTTCCCTCTCCCTACAGTTGTATATTTCATCTAAGGTCCCTCCATTTGAGTCCTGAGAGTCTCTTACCTCCAAGTTCTCTAGAGTTTCATAAGGCTGGATTTGAAAATACTGCTTAAATTTGGTTTTATCATGGAATATCTACACCTATTGTGGTTGAAAGTTTTGCTGGGTATTGTAGTCTGGGTTGATATTGTGATCTCTTACAGCCTATTCAAGACTTAATTGCTAAATTAGATGTTATTTTATTATACTAGGTCTGCCTATACATGTTACTTGATATTCCCCTCTTGCGGCTATTAATATCATTGTTCATTGTTCTGGATGTTTAGTGTTTTGATTATTATGTGCCAAGGGAAATTTCTTTTCTGGTCTTATCTATTTGGTGTTCTGTATGCTTCTTCTACATTGGTAGGCATTCCTTCTTTTGGTTAGGGAAATTTTCTTCTATGATTTTGTTGAAAATATTTTCTGCATTTCTCCTCCTCTAATCCTATTATTCTTAGATTTGGTGTTTTCATACTGTGCTATATTTCTGGCATGTTTTTTGCCAGGATATTTTAGATTTAAGCTTTTCCTTGACTGAGGTATCTCTTTCTTTTGTTGTATCTTTAATGCCTAAGATTAACTCTTCCATCGCTTATATTCTGTTGGTGAGGCTTGCCTCTGATATTTCCTTTCGAGTTTCTGAGTTTTTCATTTTTAGATTTCCAACAGTTTGGGTTGTCCTTATTGATTTTATTTCTACTTCCAGGTCTTGAACTGTTGTACTAATTTGTTTTCTATTATTTGTGTTTCCATAGATTTCTTTAATAGATTTATTCATATCCTATTTAAAGACCTCTATCATATTCATAAATTCTATTTAAAAGGTTTTTTCTTTCTTGTGCTTGAGGTATACTGCAATTCTCGGGGCCTGCTATGGTAGGATTGCTAGGATCTAGTGGAATGGAGTCAAAATGCTTTGTCTGTTATTGATTGTGTTTTTATATTGTTATTAGGCTTCTGTGTTTTCGATAAATTATAAATAGAGGTGCTGGTTTCTGGTCTTGCCTTTGTTGGTTGGGTATTTTGTTCCTTGGTTTCACTTTCCCTCTCTTGTTCTTAAATGAGTTTGGTGACCATGTGTTGCCAGATAATGAGTTCTGCTGGATCCTGATAGTTATGACCACTGGGGATTCTTGGTAAACTGTGTTTCTAGATATTGGGAGATGACACTTAGAAATGGTAATGGGGTAGAGTGGGGCTTAGAGGGTATACAAGAAAGAGTGAGTTAGGTTACTCCACTAAGATATAATAGGTTCCCTGGATATCTGATCAGAGTATAAGGGAGCACAGTGGCAGGCATTTTGTATAGAATGGAGACAAGACTAGGGGATTGGATTTGAAAGAGAAGAGGAAGAGAGGAAGACCTGGAGTTAGCACATTTGCTTCCCTGGCCAGGGACTGTTTCATTTTTTAACTCACTGAATTGAACATAGAAGGGTTATCTGTGTGACCAAATGTTTGGAATTTTCCACTGTTTGCCAGTGGGTATGGAACTGAAGACTTGTTCATGTGGGATTTTATCTAATTTAGTCTGTTTTTGAGAGCACTAAGGTGGGAATATGAATTTATGAAAGTCATGTTGCTTTGATTTATTTCATGTTTCTTTCATTTTTTTGTATTAGAGGTCTTTAAATAATTCTTATTCTTTGAGTGGAAGTATTTCCAATATACTATTGATACTGGTTTGCATTGTGGTTGAGATGACATTCAGCTCTCCTATATAGGTGGTTATGATACCAGAGTCATTCCTAATGTTTTTCTGGAGATATATATATATATATATATATATAGATATATATATATATATATATATATATATTATATATATCTATATATCTATCTATATCTATATATATATCTATATTATTATATATATATTTGTGTTTGAAATTTTTTTTTATCAAAGTATAGGCAACAATAAATATTTTGTAAATAATATTTCTTTAAACACACAACATTTTAGGAAGTGAAGGAACACTGATAATTCTCTTTCTGTGTGTGAACAAATAACCTAAAACTGTCCTAGCTCACAGCACTCTAAGACATGAAATGTCATAACAATGGCAGACCATATTTTTGTGAGGTATCTACCACAGAAGACCATTTTGAAACAGGTCCAAGGCAATAGGAAGTTTCTATTAGCCAAAAAGTGAGGACTCTGGGTATTTGGGACTAACTGCAGGCCAAAATGTTTTTCAGGCTAAACTTTTAAGAGAAAGACCACATCCTTAGCTCACAAGCCTCAGTTAGCAAGAGCCAGAAGTGGGAATTTAGAAGAAAAAAAATCCATGGTTAGTATATTTAGGGATTTTCCCTAAATAGGTTAGGTCTTATTCTCCTTTTGCCACAAATTGCAGCCTATATTATTGTGTCCCAAGGCCTGAATGGTATTTCCCTCATAGCACAAATTATGCAAGTGCTGTGGGCCTGCTCTTCTCCGAGAAGTCTTGGCAAAGGACAATAAAACTTTAGAATACAGGGTAAAAGGAAGAAAAATTTGTAAAAGAGGAAGGAAATGGGAACACATCAGGACAGAGTAGCTTGCCTACTTGACATTAGGCCCTAAACAATGGTGATACAATTGTAGAGGAAGAGCTAGCTTGAGTTACAGTGTATGAGTTTAGTCTAGCCTGCTAATTGGCTCCAGTCTTGACTTTCTTAGTAATCTTCATAGGGTTCTGGATGACTGTTTTTCTGTCCGGTGGTCGTTTTGCAAGATAAATGTCAGTCCTGTCAGTGGGAAGTTCTTTAGTGATTGGGTCACAATATCTCACTTGAATGGGATTCCTTCAGAGTTTGCATTACAAATCTTGTTCTTTCCTTCCAGCTGTCTTATTGAAATTGTGTCTGGGCTATGGATAAAGCTCATGGTTGCAAAGGGATACTATGCAACAAGAGCAGCTCCACTTTGTTCTTTTATTCTTGAGAATAATTTTTGCTATCCTGCATTTTTTGTTATTCTAAATAAATTTGAGAATTGCTCTTTCTAACTTTATAAATAACGGAGTTGGAATTTTGATGGGGATTGCATTGAATCTGTAGATTGCTTTTGGCAGGATGGCCATTTTTACTATATTAACCCTGCCAATCCATGAGCATGGCAGATCTCTCCATCTTCTGAGGTTTTCTTCGATTTCTTTCTTCAGAGACTTGAAGTTCTTGTCATACAGATCTTTCACTTGTTTGGTTAGAGTCACACCAAGATATTTTATATGGTTTGTGACTATTGTGAAGAGTGTCGTTTCCCTAATTTCTTTCTCAGTCCTTTTATCCTTTGAGTATAAGAAGGCTAATTATTTGTTTGAGTTAATTTTATATCCAGCTATTTTGCTGAAGTTGTTTATCAGTGTTAGGAGTTCCCTGATGGAATTTGGGATCACTTAAGTATATTATTATATTATCTACAAATAATGTTATTTTGACTTCTTCCTTTCTAATTTGTATCCCTTTGACCTCCTTTTGTTGTCTATTTCCTCTAGCTAGAACTTCAAGTAGTATATTGAATAGATAGGGAGAGAGTGAGCAGCCTTGTCTAGTCCCTGATTTTAGTGTGATTGCTTCAAGTTTCTCTCTATTTAGTTTGATGTTGGCTACTGGTTTGCTGTATATTACTTTTATTATGTTTAGGTATGGGCCTTGAATTCTTGATCTTTCCAAGATTTTAACATGAAGGGGTGTTAAATTTAGTCAAATACTTTTTCAGCAGATCATGTGTTTTTTTCTCTGAGTTTGTTTATATAGTGGATTATGTTGATGGGCTTCCAGGCACTGAACCATCTCTGCATCTCTAGGATGAGGCCTACTTGATTGTGGTGAATGATTATTTTGATGTGTTTGTGGATTCTGTTTGCAAGAATTTTATTGAGTATATTTGCATCTATATTCATAAGCAAAATTGGTCTAAAGTTCTCTTTCTTTGTTGGGTCTTTTTGTGGCTTAGGTATCAATGTAATTGTGGACTCATTGAATAAATTAGATAGTGTTCCTTCTGTTTCTATTTTGTGGAATAATTTGAGAAGTATTGGTATTGGGTCTTCTTTGAAGGTTTGATAGCATTCTGTACTATAACCATGGATCCCTGGGCATTTTTGGTTGGTTGACTTTTAATGACTGCTTCTATTTCCTTAAGGTTTATGGAACTGTTTATATAGTTTACTGGTCGGTCCTGATTTAACTTTGGTACCTAGTATCTGTCTAGAAAATCATCCATTTCATCAAGAATTTCCAGTTGTGTTGAATATAGGCTTTTGTAGTAGGATTTGATGATTTCTTTTTAATTTCCTCAGTTTCTGTTGTTATGTCTCCCTTTTCATTTCTGATTTTGTTAATTTGGATACTGTCTCTGTGCACTTCAGTTAGTTTGGCTAAGAGCTTATTTATCTTGTTGATATTCTCAAAAACCAACTCTTAGTCTTCTTGATTTATTATATACTTCTTTTTGTTTCTAAATGGTTGACTTCAGCCCTGAGTTTGGTTATTTCTTGCTGTTTGGTTATTTCCTCTTAGGTATGTTTGGTTTTTTTGTTGTAGAGCTTTCAGATGTGCTATAAGCTTGCTAGTGTAGTGGACCTCTTCAGTTTCTTTATTAAGGTCCTCACTGTTATGAATTTTCCTCTTAGCACCACTTTCATTGTGTCCCATAAGTTTGGGTATGCTATGCCTTCATTTTTATTAAATTCTAGAAAGTCTTTAATTTCTTTCTTTCTTTATTCCATGACCAAGTTTTCATTGAGTAGACAATTATTCTGTTTCCATGAGTATGTGGGATTTCTGCTGTTTTCATTGTTAGTAACGACCAGACTTTGTCCCTGGTGATCTGATAGAATTCATGGCATTATTTCAATCATCTTGTATCTGTTGAGGCTAGTTTTGTGCCCAATTATATGGTAAATGTTTGAGAAGGTACCCTAGGTGCTGAGAAGAAGGTATGTTCTTTTGTTTTAGGTTGAAATGTTCTGTAGATATCTGTTAAAACCATTTGGTTCATAACATCTGTTAGCTTCACTGTGTCTCTGTTTTGTTTCTGTTTCCATGATCTGTCTATTGGTAAGAGTGGGTTGTTGAGGTCTCCCACTATTATTGTGTGATGTTCAATGTGTGATTTAAGGTTTTGTAATGTTTCTTTTACACATGTGGGTGCCCTTGCATTTGGGACATGCGTGTTCAAAATTGAGAGTTCATCTTGTATTTTTCCTTTGTTGAATATTTCCTATCTTTTGATAACTTTTGATTGAAAGTCTATTTTATTGGATATTAGAATGGCTGCTCCAGCATGTTTTTTGGAACCATTTGCTAGGAATTTTTTCCTAGCCTTTTAGTATGAAGTAGTATCTGTCTTTTTCACTGATATGTTTCATGTATGTAACAAAAAGCTGGGTTCTCTTCATGTCTCCAGTGTGTTAGCCTATGCCTTTTTATTGAGGAATTAAGTCCATTGATGTTGAGAGATATTAATGATCAATGATTGTTTATTACTGTTATTTTTGTTGTTAGTGGTGGTATTATGTTTGTGTGTTCTCTTCTTTTGGGTTTGTTGTGAGATGATTAATTTATTGCTTTTTCCTGGGTGTAGTTTCCCTCTTGTGTTTGAGTTTTCCTTCAATTATCCTCTGTAGGATTGGATTAGTGGAAAGTTATTATTCAAATTTGGTTTTGTCATGGAATATCTTGGTTTCTCCATCTATGGTTAATGTGAGTTTTTCTGGGTTTAATAGCCTGGGCTGGCATTAGGGTCTGTATGACATCTGTCCAAGATCTTCTGGCTTTACAAGTCTCTGTTGAGAAGTCTGGTGTAATTTTAATAGGTTTATCTTTATATGTCAATTGGCCTTTTCTCCTTACTACTATTAATATTCTTTCTTTGTTCTGTGCATTTAGTGTTTTGATTATTATGTGACAGGAGGAATTTCTTTTCTGGTCCAATATATTTGGTGTTTTGTAGGCTTCTTGTATATTTATGACCATCTTTTTCTTTAGGTTAGAGAAGTTTTCTTCTATGATTTTGTTGAAGATATTTCCTGGCCCTTAGCATCTGGAATCTTTCTCTCTCCATTCCTATTATTCTTAGGTTTGGTCTTTTCATTTGAATTTCTTGGATATTTTAGGTTAGTTTGCACTTTGTATTTTCTTTGTCTGTTGTGTCACTATCTTCTATTGTATCTTTTTAATTTTTTGTTTGCTTGTTTATTTATTTTCCTATGGTATCTTCTACGCCTGAGAACCTCTCTTCTGTCTCTTATATTGTGTTGGTGATGCTTGTGTTTGCAATTTCTGATCTCTTTCATAGGTTTGTCATCTCCCGAGTTGCCTCCCTTTGTGATTTCTTTATTGTTTCTATTTCCTTATTTAGATCCTAGATTGTTTTGTTCAATTCTTTCACCTATTTTATTATGTTTCCTTGTATTTCTTTAAGGGATATGTATTTCCTATTTAAGGGCTTCTACCTGTTTACCTGTATTTCTTTAAAGGAGTTATTCATGTCCTTTTTAATTTCCTCTATCATCTTCATGAAATGGGATTTTAGGTTGGAATCTTGCTTTTCAGATGTGTTAGAGTATACAGGGATTGCTGTGGTGGGTGAACTGGGTTCTGATGGTGCCAAGTGGCATTGGTTTTTGTGCTTGCCTCTTGTCATCTAGTTATCTCCACTGTTAACTTGCCTTGCTGTCTCTGACTGGATCCTGTCCCTCCTGTGAACCTGTAAGCCTGGTTGTGATGGACCTCTTCAGTGTCAAGCTGTTTCTGGGTGTGGAAGGGGATCTGGAGCCAGGCTCTTCCCCAGGCTGAGTTTTGGGCAATCCAGATATTATATCTTGGACTCTAAATAATTGAAGTAAAATGTTTCCCCAAGGTAAAATCAGAAAATGTAGTTTTGTTTGTTAACATAGCATAAAATATTTTTTTAAAAAGTAACTTACATACAATTCCCTCTCACCAAACCAAACGGCAACTTATTTGTTCATTTTTGTCTTTATTAAGTGTACATGTTCTCTACCTTAAGCATATCAGAAATGTCCATGAGAAATAAATGAAACAGCAAAACAATTCCTTTGGTTACATCAAGGTGAAAAAAGGTATACTAGAGTCTAAATTTAAGTATCACTGGATTTTAGTTGTTTGATATGATCCATTCCCTTATAATAATTGCAAGGCAGATAGGGTCATACTCCCAAAGAGGTGTGCTTATTTGAATATAATGCCATTTATCTTTTGGCAGAATGTTTTAAAGAATGTACTGCCTAAAGCAAAAATAATTTTGCAGGACATTTACTCCACAGAATCAGCAAGGAAAATGATTGGGAGACAGGATAATGTCCACAAAATCCATATTGAAAGGGATTACCTCCCTGGACAGAGTTATTCTGCAGTTCACACAAGCTTTGAACTCCAGGGACCTTGTAGGTCATGGAGCCTTTGACAGAGAGCTGGAAATGGTAAATATAAAGCAGCTGACAAAAGAGACTGTCCAGGAAGGATTAGATTCACAGCAGCTGAAAGACTCAGCCCAACTAGATTTGGGAGAAAGACATCTGGAAGAAATTAAGCTTTCGCTGACAGATATAGTAGTTGAAAAATAAGTCTGCACGCAAGAGTTCTTAGAACATTGGCAAGACTTTAGTGATAACTAACAACACACCAGTTTCCTCTCAGATAAGACAGAAATCATTTAGCATTAAGCCCATCAATGTTTTCCAACACTCCCTGTCTATGTGATTTCCATATGAAAACTTACACTTCTTTCCCAGGCTTTTCTTCTGCATGATCTTTTCTTCACCTTCTGTGGAGAGAGACAGAGAGACAGAGACAGAGAGAGAGAGAGAGAGAGAGAGAGAGAGAGAGAGAGAGAGAGAGAGAGAGAGATTTATATCAATTATACATTATCACTTAAAACCTTTCATACAAGGCACAATGTTTCATATCCTCAACTCAATTTATTACTAAACTTTTCTCATTGTGTGTCAGTTAGTAATTAAAGAGGTTCTCATCACAAGAAGGAATTTAAATTTCTAAAAGTCTAATTAGCTACACCTATCCATATTATTAAGATTCAGAGGAAGCTCCTAGCCTCACAAAAACTTGAAGTGTCAGCATGGAGGAACACCCAGGAAAGCCCCCAGACACTCAGAGGAGAAGGGGATAGGGATGGAGGAAGGATCGTGAGAAGGGGTGACTGGGAGGGGGTCAGTGACCAGGATGTAAAATGAATAAGTAAAAAAAAAAATTATAATAAAATAAAATAAGGGTCTGTGATAGCCAAATAAATACTAGTGATCGCTAGTATATATCTTGAAATGGCATGAATTAATAGATATTAAAAAACAACTACCAGGAATAGTTTATTGAATGAGTACTGGTAAGCTGATGAGACTATAAATTAACATATTTTACAAGAACTCTGACATTATATAAAGTTACATATGTGCCCTGTACAATTGTGATTCAGAATTAGACTCTTATGTTTATGCCCAATAGAAAATCATACAAATGTATAACAAATGATTAAGAAATGTTTATGGCACTATCTGTCTTAACTTCAAAAGTTGGGCTGTGGCAGACTTGTACAAGATGATGTGCTCTTTCAGCAGCCTTCAGAGGGTAAAGTTACCAATACAATGTCAAGTATGAGTCGGGCACAAAATACTCTAGTCTTACATAAGCTGATAAGAATCTAATAAATCCTAAAATCTAAATTGATATTGTTCCTTGTTCTATTTCCTTTCACTCATACTTCAGCCTCAACAGGTAAGAGACAATATCTCTCTATGTGTGCCAACTGGCCTGGCCATGACATCTTTTTCTGCCTCAGTTGTCTTGATGATTGTGAATTTGCTCCACAATATTTGTCACAGGACAGGTTTACAAAACAATGTATCTTGAATTTTTATGATTCCTGATATCACAAAGTTGTTCATTGATTTTGTATTTTCCATGTCTCTTTCTGCACCAATTTCAACTTACTAACATGTAACCCATGACATACATGTACATAATGATATAATTAAGTTTTTAAAGAATGAACTATTTAACACAAAACTATACATTATCTATAATATATCTTTCAAATACTATTTTCTGTTGATATTATATTCCAATTAAATAATGTACCACATATTAAACATGGCACATTTGTTTGTATGCATTTATTTTACTCACATTTCTTTCTTCTACAGTTCTTTTACCAAGTAAGTAAAGTATCTTACTTAACAATTTTTTTGTTGTTTTGTTTTTTGTTTTTTAATTTTTTGATACTTTATTTACATTTCCAATGTTTCCCCCTTTCCAGGTCTCCTCTTTGGAAACCTCCTATCCCCTGCCCCTCCCCCGCCTCTATGAGGGTATTCCCCTTCCCACCCACCCACTCCTGTCTTCCCACCTTGACATTCCCATTTACTGGGGCCTCTAACACCCTCAGGCCTAAGGGCCTCTCCTCCCCCTGATGGCCAACAAGGCCCTCCTCTGTTACATATGTGGACAGAGCCATGGGTCCCTCTATGTGTATTCTTTGGATGGTGGTCCAGCCTCCAGGAGCACCGGGGGGTGGGGGGGTCAGGGCAGTTGACACTGTTGCTCCCTCCATGGGGCTTCAAACTCCCTCATCTCCTTCAGTCCCTTCTCCAGCTCCTCCATCTGGGCCCTCACTCTCAATCCATCAGTTACTGTAAAGTGAAACTTGGGTATTCCGAACTTTTGGGCTAATATCCACTTATCAGTGAGTACATACCATGTTTGTTCTTTTGTGACTGAGTTACCTCGCTCAGTATGATATTTTCAAGTTCCATCCATTTGCCTGCAAATTTCATTAAGTCATTCTTTTTAATAGCTGAGTAGTACTCCATTGTGTAGATGTACCACATTTTCTGTATCCATTCCTCTGCTGAGGGACATCTGGGTTGTTTCCAGCTTCTGGCTATTATAAATATGGCTGCTATGAACATAGTGGAGCATGTGCCTTTATTACATGTTGGAGCATCTTCTGGGTATATGCCCAGGAGAGGTATAGTTGGGTCCTCAGGTAGTATTATGTCCATTTTTCTGAGGTTCTGCCAAACTGACTTCCAGAGTGGTTGTACCAGCTTGCAATCCCAACATCAATGGAGGAGTGTTCCTCTTTCTCTACGTCCTCACCAGCATCTACTGCCATCTGCATTTTTGATCTTAGCCATTCTGACTGGTGTGAGGTGGAATCTCAGACTTGTTTTGATTTGCATGTCCCTGATGATTAAGAATATTGAACACTTCTTTAGGTGCTTCTCAATCCTACAAATTTCCTCAGTTGAGAATTCTCTGTTTAGCTCTGTTCCCCATTTTTGATAGGGTTATTTTGTTTTCTGGAGTCTAACTTCTTGAGTTCTTTGTATATATTGGATATTAGCCCTCTATTGGACTTAGGATTGGTGAAGATCTTTTCCCAATCTGTTGGTTGCCATTTTGTCCTATTGACAGTGTCCTTTGCCTTACAGAAGCTTTGCAATTTCATGAGGTCCCATTTGTCGATTCTTGATCTTAGAGCATAAGCCATCGGTATTCTGTTCAGGAACTTTCCTCTGTACCCATGTGTTCGAGATTTTTCCTACTTTCTCCTCTATTAGATTCAGTGTATCTGGTTTTATGTGGAGGTTCTTGATCCACTTGGACTTGAACTTTGTAGAGGGAGATAGGAATGGATCAATTTTCATTCTTCTACATGTAGACCGCCAGTTGAGCCAGCACCATTTGTTGAAAATGCTGTCTTTTTTCCACTGGGTAGTTTTAGCTTCTTTGTCGAAAATCAAGTGACTGTAGGTGTGTGGGTTCATTTCTTGGTCTTCAGTTCTATTCCATTGATCTACCTGTCTGTCACTGTACCGATACCATGCAGTTTTTTATCACTACTGCTCTGTAGTACAGCTTGAAGTCAGGGATGCTGATTCCCCCAGAAGTTCTTTTGTTGTTGAGAATAGCTTTTGCTACCCTGGGTTTTTTGTTGTTCCAAATGAATTTGAGAATTGCTCTTTCTAAGTCTATGAAGAATTGTGTTGGAATTTTGATGGGGATTGCATTGAATCTGTAGATTGCTTTTGGCAGGATGGCCATTTTAACTATATTAATCCTACCAATCCATGAGCATGGGAGATCTTTCCACCTTCTGAGGTCTTCTTCAGTTTCCTTCTTTATAGACTTGGAGTTCTTGTCATACAGATCTTTCATTTGTTTGTTTAGAGTCACACCAAGATACTTTATATTGTTTGTGACAATTGTGAAGGGTGTCATTTCCCTAATTTCTTTTCAGCCTGTTTGAGTATAGGAAGACTACTGATTTGCTTGAGTTAATTTTATATCCGGCCACTTTGCTGAAGTTGTTTATCAGCTGCAGGAGTTCTCTGGTGGAGTTTTTCCTGTCATTTAAGTATATGATCATATCATCTACAAATAGTGATATTTTGATTTCTTCCTTTCCAATTTGTATCCCTTTGACCTCCTTTTGTTGTCTAATTGCTCTAGCTAGAACTTCAAGTACTATATTAAATAGATAGGGAAAGAGAGGGCAGTCTTGTCTAGTCCCTGATTTTAGTGAGATTGCTTCAAGTTTCTCTCCATTTAGTTTGATGTTGGCTACTGGTTTGCTGTATATTGCTTTTACTATATTTAGGTATGGGCCTTGACTTCCTTACCTTCCAAGACTTTTATCATGAAAGGATGTTGAATTTTTCAAATGCTTTTTCAGCATCTAATGAAATGACCACGTGGTTTTTTCTTTGAGTTTGTTTATGTAGTGGATTACATTGATGGATTTCCGGGTATTGAACCATCCCTGCATCCTTGGCATTAAGCCTACTTGATCATGATGAATGATCGTTTTGATGTGTTCTTGGATTTGATTTGCGATAATTTTATTGAGTATTTTTGCATCGATATTCATAAGGGAAATTAGTCTGAAGTTTTCTTTCTTTGTTGGATCTTTCTGAGGTTTTGGTATCAGTGTAACTGTGGCCTCATAGAAGGAATTGGGTAGTGTTCCTTCGGTTTCTATTTTGTGAAATAAATTGAAGAGTATTGGTATTAGGTATTCTTTGAAGGTCTGATAGAATTCTACAGTGAACCCATCTGGTCCTGAGCTTTTTTTGGTTGGGAGACTTTTAATGACTGATTCTATTTCTTTAGGCATTATGGGACTGTTTAGATGGTTTATCTGATCGTGACTTAACTTTGGTATTTGGTATCTGTCTAGAAAATTGTCCATTTCATCCAGATTTTGCAGTTTTGTTGAGTATAGGCTTTTGTAGTAGGACCTGAGGATTTTTTGAATTTCCTCAGAATCTGTTGTTATGTCTCCCTTTTCATTTCTAATTTTGTTAATTTGGATACTGTCTCTGTGCCCTCTGGTTAGGCTGGCTAAGGGTTTATGTATCTTGTTGATTTTCTCAAAGAACCAACTCCTGGTTTTGTTGATTCTTTGTATAGTTCTTTTTGTTTCTATTTGGTTGATTTCAGTCCAAATTTGATTATGTCCTGCCTTCTACTCCTTTTGGGTGCATTAGCTTCTTTTTGTTCTATAAGTTTCAGGTGTGCTGTTAAGCTGTTAGTGTATACTCTCTCCAGTTTCTTTTTGGAGTTACTGAGAGTTATGAGTTTTCCTCTTAGCACTGCTTTCACTCTGCCCCCCAAGTCTGAGTATGTTTTAAGTTCATTTTCATTAAATTCTATAAAGTCTTTAATTTCTTTCTTTATTTCTTCCTTGACCAAGTTATCATTGAGTAAAGCATTTTTCAGCTTCCATGTGTATGTGGGCTTTCTGTTGTTATTGTTTCCATGAAGACCAACCTTAATCTGTAGTGATCTGATAGGAGGCATGGGATTATTTCAATCTTCTTGTATCTGTTAAGGTTTGTTTTGTAAATGATTATATGGTCAATTTTGGAGAAGGTACCATGAGTTGCTGAGAAGAAGGTATATTCTTTTGATTTAGGATGAAATGTTCTATAGATATCTGTTAAATCCATTTGGTTCATAACATCTGTTAGTTTCACTGTGTTTCTGTTTAGTTTGTGTTTCCAAGATCTGTCCATTGATGATAATGGGGTGTTGAAGTCTCCTACTATTACTGTGTGAGGTGCTATGTGTGCTTTGAGCTTTAGTAAAGTTTCTTTTTTGAATGTGGGTGCCCTTGCATTTGGAGCATAGATGTTCAGAATTGAGAGTTCTTCTTGGTAGATTCTTCCTTTGATGAGTATGAAGTGTCCTTCCTTATCTTTTTTGATGACTTTTGGGTGAAAGTCGATTTTATCGGATGTTAGAATGGCTACTCCAGCCTGTTTCTTGGGACCATTTGCCTAGAAACTTGTTTTCCAGCCCTTTACTCTGAGGTAGTGTTTGTCTTTATCATGGAGGTGTGTTTCTTGAATACAGCAAAATGCTGGGTCCTCTTTATGGATCTAGTCTATCAGTCTATGTCTTTTTAATTGGGAATTGAGTCTATTGATGTTAAGAGATATTAAGGAATAGTGATTCTTACTTAACATTTTATTGCATATGGAAGTGGTTTGATGCTCATCATCTTCTTTGAAATGGAAAAGGAATACTGCTGAGTGCAGATATGTATCATTGTCAAAAAGGCTTAATTTAATAAAACCTCTTTAAATGCCATATTCTGTGGATCTCTGGAGTTTTGGAAGACCATGTATCTATCTGGTATATCTGAAGTGTCAATGTTTGTTTGTTCAGATACCACTTCACTAGCTGATTAATTTTGAAACCAAGTTACTGTAAGTAACTAGACCACTATCTGACATGACCCTGAGTTTGATTGACTATTAAGTTGCAATTTTTACTTATCTTTAACAGCTTATAATAGCAGCTTTGAAAAGAACTAGAACTTCAAAGTACATTTTAAAGAATTATACATGTACAATACATTGAAATGAAAGCTGAAAACATTGCAAGTTCTAACAAAATATAATCTCAATTTTGTATCAATATGCAAATATCTATTACAAAGTAATATTTTCCGCTTGTTAATACTTTTTTTTTAAAAGTAGAGCTAGTAATCTTCCCTTTCTTTGTATTGTTCCTATTTCATTTCTATAGTCCCCTCTTTCTTTTCATTCCTTCTCTCTGGTTCACCCCAAACATTAGATAGGAAATAAAAAGAATAGAAGAAAGTAAAAGAAAGAGATAAAGGACTTCCTGAATCTAATCCTGTATTTTGTGTCTTCCTTGTAGAAGACCATAACCACTTGTAACCATTCCCTTTAAGTGATGACAAACGTCCATCATTCATTGAAAGACCAAAAACTATCCAACCTGTCTCTTAGAACTGGAGCCTAGTTCTCTTAAAATTGATTCCTGATTTGGGATATTGCCTCTCTTTTTGAGGGCCCAACAAATTTGACAATATGGTTTAGTTTTAAGAAAGCTAGTTGTAACAGTTGTTGTCCATTCTCTATACACTGTGAAAATGAAGGTTTAAGTGAAGTCCTGGCTGGAACATTCTGTAGGGCTAAATGAATTGAGGTCATCTGGGTTCAGCAGCTTTCTTTGAAGCAGGCTTGGAAGGTAGTTTCCATGAAACTGCTAATAATGGAGTCTGAGGTTAGATCCAGCAAGGTGCTGTAGCAACATGCCTCAGCATTTCAGCATCCCTGACAGGTGAATCTTGTCAGGGCTGGCTGCTTTTCAGGTAGTTTTTCTCTGTGAAGATATAAGCTTTTAGAGGTTAATATAAATTTCGGTATTAACATATGTATGGAATGTGCAATGCACACAGATCAGATAAGGTTGATTTTCAGCTCTTATATGAGCTGGTGAAAGATATCTGTCTTTATTTATAAGTTACTTTGGATTGTATAACCAAACTGTAATATAATTCCTTATCTATGCCAATTGAAAGGATGATATGATAAGTTGTGAGAATTTTGTAGTCAAAGATTTATTGACTATACATACATGAAGTTCTAGATGGATATATTTTTATTTCTCAGTCAGTCTTAGAGCTATTCCATAATGGAGGGATCAGCATGTCACATTATCTGTCTTGTTTTGTCTTCTTGATTTCTTTCTTCCTATCTGAAACCAAAATCTTCAGGGAGTCTTTCCTGGTCATATCTGATTTTTAACAAATTAGCAGGAATCCATAGATTTCTTTTACTGTGGAAAGATATACATAACCTCTCTCCCAGAATTATACATTTCCTGCCTACCATTCTGAAGTCAGGACAGCCTTAATATAAATGGAATGATTTTGTTCAGCAGTATATTCCATAATCTAGTGTCTTACAGCAGCTATTGATTTTTGTTTGTTAGCATTTAAAAATTTAAAGTCAATAAAGCATTGTGTAATCTATCTCTGGGGTTCTTTGTTACCTTTTTCTGTTTGTTAACTATCTCTTTTCAAGTACAATTAGATCTCTCTACAACTACTTGTCCTGCAGGACTGTGTGTTATACCTGTTACATGCTCTATATTACAATATGTAAAAAATTGCTTCATTTTACTAGAGACATGCTGGAGCATTGTCAGTCTTAATTTGTTCAGGAATTGTGATACTTGCCATAACTTCTAATACATGTGTAATTTCTGAATCAGTCTTTTCAGGACTTAAAGTAGAATTGTCTTTTGAAATCTTGAATATGTATATATGATATGATGTACATACTTTAATTTTCCAAACTCTGCAAAATGAAACTCATTTTCCAAAGTTTATTTCTTTGCATACCTTTTGGGTTACTCCCTGTGGGTAATGGGGTTTGATTACATAAAATACAAGTAATGCATTTTCTTTTTAATAATTTTCTTGGCTTGTTGTCAAGTTATAGAAAGAAATAAATTTTAAACATTTGCTGTTAACATGGTGTTTCTTATAAAATTCTGAGGCTTCTAGCACTTCCTATTAATAGTTGGTTAATTTCCCATTATCTTGTGTTAGAGGGCCTGGTAGACCTGTACAGGTTCTGATATATTTTATATAAAATAGATGATTTCTATTTCAGATTATTTTTGTAGTTAGATAAATAGTGAAGTTAATTGTAAATCATGCTGAATAAGTTCAGTAGCATCTATATACAAGACAACACATTCTGCATATTGAGTGTCAGTCACTATATTAAGAGGTTTTCAAAGTTCAAGTAGTGCCCTAAGAATTACATATAATTCTGATTTTTGAACTGAATCATAAAGACTATAATTCATCTTACTTGGTTTTCCTGACTTAAATCCTGCCTTTCCTGATTTACTTGCATCAGTATAAAATGTAGGGGAGTGTCTTTCACTATATGAGGGAGAATTACTTATAATTTTTAAATCTGTCATTTTTTTATAAACTTCAGTCATTTGTTTTTAGTATAAAGGTTATTAATTTTTCCAAAAAATTACTGCAATCTCTTTGCCAACTTTCCTTGTCTGGTCATAATGAGATAATTTCAGCATTAACAAAAATTTTGTATATGTTTATGGATTATTTTTAATGGCCAATGTACAAAATATTGGCAGAAGGTAGGCCTATTCAACGTTCCTTTTGGCAAGGTTTTCCAGTGATACCTTTTTGTTGGACAAATATTATGAATATTTATTGAGAAAGCAAACTTATCTTGTTCTTGTGAAGGAATTGTGAAACAGCAACCTTTTCAATTAATCACTGTACTAGGCCCTTTTTTAAACAACAAGGAAGGCAATGGGATTTGAGGTTGTAAAGAGCCTATTGACTGAAGGATTTTATTAATTTGCTCTCAGATCTGTGAATATCCTCCATTGCCAGATTTGGAATACAGGAGAATTCCAAGGACTGGCGTATTCTATATGTTGAATTTCTAGCTGCTCTTGGACTGGTTGCTCTGTTGCTTACAAGCTTTGCTTTTCCCATAGGCCATTGTTCTAGGTTTATCACTCAGGTGTTCTGTCAGCTGTGTTTCTCTCATATACATTTGGAGGGTCAGCTTCTGCTGTTTCCTGTTTACGGACAACTTGGACAGTCTGTGACTGTTCTTCATAAGACTTTTTTAATACCATCATCAGAAAAATCTCTCATTTTATGGCTTGTCCTTGAAGTTGGAGGAATGGTAATCTGTGCCATCCTTTGTTGTAACAGATCACTCCTCCATACATTTATAGCTATATAACTCACATATGGCCTTAGTTTTCTTATCCAACCTTCTGGCCCTGTACTTTAAGCCATTTATATTCTGTTTTAACTGTGATAAAGTTTCAGCTCCTTGAAATTAATTATCTACTTCCTGATGAGGCCAATATGGGGGTCAAGATTTTGGTGAAACTATTGTTAAATTCCCTGTAGTGTTCCCATTCCTCCAGTTCCAATATTTTCTATAAACACCTTTAGTCTTGGTCTCTAATTATCTGTAAAAGTTTGACAAAATATTTGTCTCTTGACTCCCTCTGTTTTTGTCTGTTTGGTTTATCTATTGAAGTTACTTTGACTTTGATATCTGAGTTTTTAATGCCTATCTTTAGAGCAGTGTAGGTTAATTGTTTTGGGCATGAATATCTCTGTTGTTTGCCCTTAATTGACTGATTAGAATGTGATATTGGGGCCTGCAAGCATCCTTCCTGAGTGTTTTGGATAAGAGATAACCCTACTTGTCTTTTGTTAATCTACATTGATTAATCCAGTATTCACCTTTGCCACACCTTTTGTATATTCTAGAAGGCATAGGCCCTCTTTTTGGAATTATTTTGGTCCACCTTATAATTCTTTTTAAATGATCTTGTTCACCACAGTAAAGACATTTGAGATTTTAGATTTTCTTGAAATCTTTAAAGATCACTTCTCCTATTAAATTTATATCATATGAATGAAATTCATTGTCAATCATATTTCTAATTTATTCATCTATTGGTATTGATTTTGCTTTTAAGGCCTTGATCACATTATTTTTCATTCATCATTGGCATTTTTCAAAGCTAAAGATTCAATTAATGCTATTATAGCTAGTGGATTTGATACACTTTTATGTCTACTTGAAGTTAATCTCTGTATAAAGAGAGTGAATATTTTTTAGAACCTTGCAGAATCTGAGTAAACAGCTCAATTCTTTTTCCTGTTTCTTCAACCTTGTCCCAAGTGTTTAAAGATGCAATGTGACATATTCCAAAGTTGCCTCATCATATACTATTTGCAACTGTACCTCAGTATTTTGATCACCTAGTAGCTGATCTTGAGAAATATTGATACTTCTGGCCCTATTTTTCTGTTCTATCTCTCTAGCCTCTTCTCTCTACCATGAATACCATTGTAATTGGAGACCAAGGTTTAAGATTGTTCTTGTCATATCTTTCAAGTTTGGGGGATGATTTTATTTTGAATCATCCAAGAAATTAATATTTGTTTCATGGATGGTGAATGCATTTCATATTTTATTATACTTTGTTTAAATTTTCTCAATTTCAGCTCATTTACAGGTTGTCACCCATATTGTTCATATCCTTGATTTTCAGTATTTCTGATACTTATTATATATTAACCAGAAGAGCTAAGTTTTGTTTTCTGACAATATTTTGCTTACTGTCCTAATTTTCATTATATGGTGGTGCATTAGACTCCCACTTTATTTTTTTGTCTCTATCTGTCTCAAATTTATTTATAATTCTTTCCATTTTTTCTTCTTAGGGTTGTCTCCACTTTTCTTCTAAGGCTTGTATCTGTTTTTCATGTTTTTCTTTTTCTTGAGAAGCCCTTTTCTTTGAGAAGATGTGGAAAACCACCATGATTACCAAGATAAGCGTTATCAGCATGGCAATATTCATAATTGGTAATGTCATCTCATTTAAGTCATTTAACTCTTTTTATTTTGCTCCTATCTTTGAAACATTTAAAAACACTTTATACAAACTCCAAAACTTCTGTTATTGTATCTCTCGTTTTTATGTTACTTATTCTTTAAATTTATCATTTTTAAATTATTAATATTAATCTATGTATTTTTATGTATACTCTCTTTCCCCTTTTAGCATAAAAGCATGATTTTAAAATATTTTTTACTTCCTCCTCTCTTTTTCCCCTCCCCTGACTGACAGAAGCCCAGCCCTATTCTGTCTTCTTCCCAGCCATTGGCTGATAAGCTTTTACTGATAAGTCAGAGAATAAACAGGGAGCAATGTTTACACAAACTTGACATGGGAAATTCTTAGAATAAGCATTATAGTGCTATATCCGGATTGAAACAAGATATGGAGACAGAGAAATCAGCATTCAAACAATACAACAATAACCTTTACACTGCACAACAACATGCCAACAGGCTGCACTTGCCTTGTGTTTGGGATTTTGTGAGATGCTCTATAGCTCTTAAGGGGAACATTGTCAGCACAAATGGCAAATTTCCATCTAAATTAAATTAAGTTAATTAAATTGCATTCATAAATGTATGTATATATGTATATGATGTATTTACATGTCTTATGGATAATTTTACGTAGATAGTAAATAGTATAAATTTTAGTCTTTTTTTTCATTCGTCCTTACTGTTATTTTGCCCGTCTTCTTCCTTCTTCAATACTTATCTTAGTCCTTCCCTAATTAGAAACCCCCATCTATCTCATTTCACCTACTAGATCAATCAAAGCCTTCTATTCTCCTTTACTCCTCTTCTGTGTTTATCTCCCTCCCTCTTCCCAAGGATCCTCCTTTCACATTTTCCCAATCATACCACGTGTACTTTGACACTTCCCTCTTTATGGGTCCCCCAACACTGCCCTAGAAATATTCCCAGTTTCTGAAGTTACTCCAAGATTAATAAACACAACTGAGGTTTTTGAGCTAGGAGTCCCCAATAAGAGAGACCATTTGAAGTTTGTCTTCAAGACCTGGGTTACCATATTCAGTATGGTATATTCTATTCATTTTCCTGCAAGGTTTATGATTTGATTTTTATTTGCAGCTAAATAGACTCTCAAAGTTTGCATTTTCATTACGTATTCAATGTTAATTTCTCACCAGTTTTATATAGGATTTAAAATTTTCAAATTCCAAATTTCAAATTCTTATAGTAATAACAATTCCTTAAATATCTTCCTACAATGAATTATTTTGACTTTTTACATTGTTTTATTTTGCTTTGTAAGCATATCTGACTTAGATTGTCAGAGCTTCTTCTGCTTCGTTACATAATATGTTACTGCAGAAATCACACTATGATGTATTTACCAGACATGATCTTTCTGTCTTGAGAATTATCTTGACTCTCATTATTTGCTGTATCCCTTTTATTATTGATTTAATAAAAATGCGTCTGCTCAAATAAAAATTTATTGAACTTCTTTCCATATGTTAAAAATTCTCTGAACACAATGCATTTCTTTGCACTTGAAACTTTTTTTTCTTAATTTAGAAAAGGACTCTGAGACTCATTATAGCGCAGCTGTCATGGCTCTATTGCTAGGCCCTCATGTGTACTGTATTGTGTGTGTGCCTCTTCAGAATCTCTTACATTATTCTTCTTCCTCAAACTTCAGTTTCATAGGATATCCTTAGTGATCCATCATGTGCACTTGTACAACCCCTTGCTTCTTTACCATTAGCCACTGAAATCCTAAATAATTCTGTTCTTTTTCCCTTCTCTGTCCTCCCTTCCTCTTAGTTATCCACCTACCTTTCTCCTCCACTGCAGTTGGTCCCCTCCTTATCTGAGTACATTCTAACACACATATGCTTTGACACTTCATAGAATGAACTCACAGAGCAGTTTATAAAACTAGCTCCTTCCACATGAAAAACATGAAAAAAGTTTAACAGGAATTTTTGTGCACAAAAGGGTACATGTCTTTTTCTCAGTATCTGACTTGTCTCAAATACAATCTAAACTTAGGTCATTTAGTTAGTATCCTTCCATCTTCACTAGATAATTTCAAGGGTACCTCTGACTTTAAATATAACTTGGTAAGACTGCAACCCTGATCAACAGCTATACGTACAAAGATAATCTCATATTTCATTTTTACCAAGCACATGGAAAGATAAGGTTAATGATATAATCCAACTTCTGCCTGACCAGCTTATTGTACCTGGCATGGTCTTTTGCTGAGCTCATCAAACTGATTCTAAGTCTAGTAAGCCTATCTTTATTAGAGAGGTTATTTGTGCTTTATAATATTTTAAATGACTCCTACATTGTCTTAGTCCAGGTCAATCCTGACTCCCACAGGCATTATGTTTGCCTCAGTCATTTTCCCTAGACATGAACATCATTTCTGAGTCAGCAGTAGCAATTTATGGAAGAAGTCATGTGTATTTTGTAAAGAGTCTCAATGTAAGCATGTCTTAAGCTTTGTTATACACGTGGAACTCAGTTAATTGTAATTAAAAACTTTTTTCCCAAAGTTGTGCTGTACTCAAATATGGCTCCAATAAATGACCTGGTTTCAGACACTAGAAGTTTGAAACTGTGATTGCTGAATAAGTCAAGCTAAACCAAGTTTTATTTTTTTCCTCCTCCAGTTCATTTCTCTGTTGGCTGTGACACTTGCAGAGACATTATTCATTCTATAACTTATGTTTCTCCAGAGAACCCTGACTAATACACCCACCACGTCAAAAAGTGAACATGAACAACAGCAATCTATTTTCAAATGGAAGTAGACTATACATAATTGTACTTGAGCAGGTCATGAATATACAAGCAAGTTACATGAAAAAGTTGTTTGATTACCTAACATTTCTACTCCTCTTACAATTTTGTCTGTTGCCAGCCATGTACCTATATTTATCTGAGGTATGTCTTATGATTTGTTGATTGAGGAAGAGGAGATGAGTGTGTGGTTTATTGATGATTCTGCATGTTATGCTGGCAAAACCCAGAAGTAGTCAGCTGTAGCTGTCCTGAGGACACATGAAAAGGGAAATCTTCACAGGGGGCAGAACTTTGAACAGTACACATGGTTGTACAGTTTGTTTGGAAGAAGAAATGGGCAGACATGCGATTGTTCACTGATTGGCTGTAGTCAATCAATTGACTGGATGGTCAGGATTGGAAAACTGGTGAGAAGGACATCGTGGAAAGAAGTATGTGGATAGATCTCTTCAAATGCGTGAAGTAATTTAAGGTACTTGAGTCCTTTGCTCATCAAAAGGTGACTTCAGCAGGAGGAATTCTATGATCACATAAAGTCTTGCCATGGTGGCAGAGACAGAGGTTATATTTGGGCTAGACAATATGGATTGCCACTTACCAAGACTGACCTGGCTATAGATGCTACTGAGTGCCAGATCTGTCAACATCAGAGACAAGAACTGAGCCCTAGATATGATACTATTTCTCAGGATGACCAGCCAGTGACCTGGTGTCAGATTGACTGCACTGGAGAATTTTCTCTGTGGAAAGGACAATGCCATTTCCTTACTGGAAACTTATGGTTATGGATTTGCCTTTCTTGAATACAATGATTCTTCCAAAACCACCATCCACAGACTTATAGAATTAATTATCCACTGTCATAGTAGCACACACAGTATTGTGTCTGACCAAAAAACCCACTTCACAGTCAGAGAAGTGTAACAGTAAAGCCACAATCGTGAAATCCAATAGTCTTATGTTCTCTACCATCATAAAGCTGCTAGCCTGTTACAGAGATGGAATGGTCTTTTGAAAACATAGTCATGGTACCAATTAAGTGGCAGAAACCTGGGGGCCTGGGACAGGGTTCTGCAAGAGGCAGCAAATGCTTTTTTAATCATTGTTCAATATAGAGTGTGCTTTCTCCAATATTCAGGATCCATGGGTCCAGTCCAAGAATCAAAGGGTGGGTAGGGGTTAGTTCTACTCAATATCACTCCAAATGACTGACTAGGAAAAAATTCGCTTCCTGTTTCCACAATCTTAAGCTCTTCTGACCTAGAAGTGTTGGTCCAGATGAGGTGGTGGTGGGCTTCTCTTGCCATAAGGCACAACAGAAATTCCATTGAACAGAAAGCTCAGATTTTCTCCTGGCTACTTTCGGCTTCTGATGCCCTTAATACAACAGGCTAAGAAAGGAATAACAGTGACAGGAGAGGCGATTGATCCAGATTACTAAGGGGAAACTGGATTGATTATTCACAAGGAAGGTTAGAAAGATTATGTTTTTCTGGAGTGTATGATATACTTCAGGGCATCACTTGGTGGTACCATGTCCTGTGATTAAAGTCAGTGAGAAACTACAATAGCCTACTCTAGGCTATCCTGAATGAAGGTCACTGCTGCAGGAAAAGAGCAAGACTTGCTGAAGTATTTGCTGAGGATGGACGAAATACAGAATCGGAAACACAATAAGCTAGTTATACATATCAGCTAAATCTCTATTACCAGTTGTAGAAATGAGGACTATAAGTGACTTGAGTGCTTTCATATTTTTGTCAAGAATGTATTTGTGTGAATATTTGAGTTTTCTTTCCTCAAGTTCTTTATCATGTGATCTTTGACTACATCTGGAATTACTTGAGACCCAAATGACTGTGAACACCATACAAGATATTTTTATTAATTAAATCATTTGAAGTGGGAAGATACACTTTAACTCTGGATCTTTGGAGTGGCAAAATAAACCATTAATTTTGATCCTTTGAGGTAGGAAAATCAACCTTTAATCTGAATCATACCTTTTGCTGACAGCCTATATAAAAGACATGAAAGAAGTTTGGAAGTTTACTCTATTTTCCTGCTTGCTTTTGTTCCTCATAGCAAATCCATACCTTCACTGAAATTAGATTTTACTTCTTCAGGATTCCAGCATATAATGAATAAAAGATGAAATATCTAGCCTTGTGTCCTGAACATGTCATGGATTCTGGGACCAGCCATTCATAGGCAGCCATTATCTAGACTGCAGCCTATAAACTATTCTAATAAATGTTTCTCTCACTCTCTAAATTTATACTTTTTTTGTTCTCCTAAAGAATCTTAACTAATGATCATTTTCTAATGTTTTTCACAATCTAGGTTCTGTCTTCTCACCTTTGCTTTAAACATAATAAAAACAAAGTTCCAGGAATGTCTGACATTTCCAGTTTTGGAGTAGTAGCCAAAAAAAATTAATTCTGTGCTGCAATAAAGTCTTTCAGCCCATGAGTCTTGGCTATAAACATCAATATCAAAAAAATTTTCTCATCCTATAATCTACTTGAAACATCCATGGTATTTTCTGTAGAGGCCAAGTAACATAGCTTCAACATCCTAAAAGTAGTCTTATAGAAAAGGCAGGACTTAGATCTTATTATAGAAGTAGGAAACACAAGGTACCTCCTTCATGAAACCCATTGTATCTGGGTTAATACTTCAGCAGAAGTATATGGAAATCTCTTGGGGATTAAATAAGGCAGAAAAATGTTTAATGTCTATATAAAATTGAGTATAGACCTCTTATTTGTACAAGTGGGCTATGAGTTTGGACTCAGCTTCTATAGGCCACTTAAAAATGTTCTCAGTGTCTTGGATCCTGTTTATTTAACCTTCTCCTGACTTGTATCTTATAGATTACAGGCTATTAATTTCTGGATAGTATCATCTTGAACATGTCAACTATTGCCAGCTATACTGACATCTTGTATGTGACAAGTAACAACTACTGACCTTCAAATGAAGACACAGTCTAATCTCCAAACTCTTACAATGACTGTCTCCTCCTTCAAAATGTTGCTCCTTTCTTTAGTCCTTAGTCCTCTGACTCTATGAAAGATTGGCAATGAGAACCACTCCCTACAGTCACCCTTGCTCAACCCTAAATCAGTTCCAGAAGAAAAGAGATCCTCACTTCTTATCAGTAATTTCAAACTTATTAATATGTCAAGAAAAACTGTACAGACAGAACAAAAATAAAAACAAAAACAAACAAAATAACTCAACCAAAAAATGTCCTAAAGAAGCGCCAAACAAACTTCACATCTGCAACTTCGAGTCTCTTAGGAGAAACAGAGAGTGAGAAATCACTGTTTTATATGATATGGAATTAAATATAGCACTACCAGCTTGATTTCAATAGAGCAGTAGCTTGCATCTCAGTTGCTAGTCTCATCCTCCAATTTCTTCTTGAAAGAACATTCAGGAGTGTAGTGGGGTTACAGCAGATGCTGGAGAGGATGTGGAGAAAGAGGAACATTCCTCCATTGATGGTGGGATTACAAGCTGATACAACCACTCTGGAAATCAGTTTGATGGAGCCTCAGAAAAATGGACATAATACTACCTGAGGACCGAGTTATACCATTCCTGGGCATATACCCAGAAGATGCTCCAACATGTAATAGGGACACGTGCTCCACTATGTTCATAGCAGCCATGTTTATAATAGCCAGAAGCTGGAAACAACCCAGATGTCCCTCAGCAGAGGAGTGGATACAGAAAATGTGGCCCATGTACACAATGGAGTACTACTCAGCTATTAAAAACAATGACTTCATGAAATTTGTATGCAAATGGATGGAACTTGAAAATCATCCTGAGGTAACTCAGTCACAAAAGAATGAACATGGTATATACTCACTGATAAGTGGATATTAGCCCAAAAGTTCGGAATACCCAAGATTCAATTCACAGCAACTGTTGGACTGAGCATGGGGTCCCAGATGGAGGAGTTGGAGAAGGGACTGAAGGAGCTGAGGGACCATGCAGCACCATGAAGGGAGCAACAGTGTCAACTGGCCTGACTCCCCCCACCCCCCGCTGCTCCCAGAGACTGGATCACCAACCAAAGAATACACATGGAGGGATCCATGGTGCTGGCCACATATGTGGCAGAGGAGGGCCTTGTTGGATATCAGTGGGAGGAGAGGCCCTTGTGCCATAGGGTGTTAGATGCCCCGGTATAGGGGAATGCCAGGTAGGGAAGATGGGAGTGGGTAGGTTGATGGGAGAATACCCTCATAGAGGCAGGTGGAGGGGGGATGGGATTGGAAGTTTCCAAAGGGGAGACCTGGAAAGGGGAAAATATTTGTAATGTAAATAAAGTATCATCATCATCATCATCATCATCATCATCATCATCATCATCATAATAATAGTAAAAGAAAACAAAACAATTTCAAAACCCACACCATAGGCCTGGCTTTCATTGTGTTGTTCTTATTTTATTTCTGTGACCACAGAACTAAATATTCTATAATTCTTCACAGCCTCTCTGTGTCATGATGGTAATAATACTTTTGCTACTCTGAATGGGCATTTAGATTCATAAACTGATGGTGTAGTCTCCTTGTTTTCTTAGTGGTATTAAGAAACATTAATTGTAGAGGACATAAAGCTTATCCCCTTTACCATGCCTGTCAAATATTTAAATTTTAGAGTTGTGAGATAACAGCCAATGTATTAGGCTATAATATTTTAACTACAAAATATGCTAATTGGTCACTTATACTGGGGGCAGGGTAAATTTAACTACAAGATGATCTAATTGATCATTGAGGGGGGTAAAGACTTGAATCTTAATTTATTTCTGAGACAGTTAATTTAAAACAGAGTAGAAAAACACTGGCTCTAAAATTGTCCCAGTTTGGGGACAATAAACTGTACTGTGGTAACAGGATTCACTCACATCATTGCCTACAAACATTCTTTATAACTTTGTTATTTATTAAGTGGAGCATACAGGCCTTTGTCTTCTTTTCATTGGTGATCATCTTAAGCTCCAGCTCCCGCAGTCCTATTAAAGACACCAATGTTTTACAAATGAAACAAAACTATGACACTACGATAAATGAATTGTTTTAGAACATAGTTCTTATCACCAGTACCTCCACAAAGGACCAAGGTTACAATATTAGAAGCAAGTAGTTCCTATAATTAAATCAACACAGAAGAAACTTAAGTTCATGTCAGATACCAACCAACCAACAAAGTAAACAAATAAATATGATTTAAGGATCGAACTGATAATTCTGACCCCGAAACACACATTTCTTATTAATAAAGGCAAGAAAACCAAGCTGGTGTGCTATTTTACACTAGCTTTCACATTCCTCAAAACTAGTTTTATCTTCAAGACGATGTAAAAACTTTTTGTTCTTTTTTTTTTTTTTTGATGATATAACGTCTGTGATCATGACCTGATAATTTAAAAACCTTAAATCATCACATTTTACATGTGTACAGAATCAAGCTTAGATGTTGTGTTTCAATATCTCTCAGATGTGTAGTCAAAATATTATGAGTTCATAAATATAGGAACTCTTTTACCTTGACTAAATTTGACTTTCTTAATCGAGCCACACGAGGGAGCTCTGACCTAAACAATAGAATTTGTAAGTGCATGATGAGCTCTGCCTTTGGTGAAGTTAATTCATAAAAAAGACATTAGCCTCAGGCAGTGGAGGTGCACGCCTTTAATCCCAGCACTTGGGAGGCAGAGGCAGGTGGGTTTCTGAGTTCAAGGCCAGCCTGGTCTACAGAGTGAGTTCCAGGACAGCTAGGGCTACACAGAGAAACCCTGTCTCAGAAAAAAAAAAAACAAAAAAACAAAAAAACAAACATTAACAGAGTTAGTATTTTCTGGTTTTAGTAGGTTTTGTACTATTTTATGAAGCTTTACTGCTTCTAATTGTGCCTCTCTGACAACTCAAAATGAGTTGGAAAAATGTCATTATTTTGATGTGCTTAAAGCAGAATTTCATAAGATTCTAGATAATACACACAAGAGGAGCATATTGCAGGAGATAATCAAACACAGGGATGAAATCAACCAGGTAAAAACAAAACGAACTATACAAAGAATCAACAAAACCAGGAGCTGGTTCTGAGAAAATCAACAAGATATATAAACCATTAGTGAGAATAAACAGAGGGCACAGAAACAGTATCCAAATTAACAAAATCAGAAATGAAAAGGGAGATATAACAATAGAAACTGAGGAAATCAAAAAAATCTTCAGATCCTACTACTAAAGCCTATAGGCAACAAAATTGGAAAATCTGGAATAAATGGGCAATTTTCTAGATAGATACCAAATACCAAAGTTAAGTCAGGATCAAATAAACAATCTAAACAGTCCCATAACCCCTAAAGAAATAGAAGCAGTCATTAAAAGTCTCCCAACCAAAAAAATCCGAAGACTAGATGGGTTTAGTGGAGAATTCTATCAGATCTTCAAAGAACACCTAATACCAATACTTTTCAAACTATTCCACAAAATAGAAACAGAAGGAACACTGCCCAATTCAATCTATGAGGTCACAGTTATACTGATACCAAAACCTCACAAAAACCCAACAAAGAAAGAAAACTTCAGACCAATTTCCCTTATGAATATTGATGCAAAAATACTCAATAAAATTCTTGCAAACCAAATCCCAGAACACATCAAAATGATCGTTCACCACGGTCAAGTAGCCTTCATCCCATGGATGCAGGGATGGTTCAATACATGGAAATCCATCAATGTAATCCACTACATAAACAAACTCAAAGAAAAAAACACATGGTCATTTCATTAGAGGCTGAAGAAGCATTTGACAAAATTCACCGTCCCTTCATGATAAAAGTCTTGGAAAGATCAGGAATTCAAGACCCATACCTAAACATAGTAAAAACAATATACAGCAAACCAGTAGGCAACATCTAATTAAATGGAGGGAAACTTGAAGCAATCCCACTAAAATCAGGGACTAGACATGGCTGCCCTCTCTTTCCCTATCTATTCGATATAGTAATTGAAGTTCTAGCTAGAGCAATTAGCCAACAAATGGAGGTCAAATGGATACGAATTGGAAAGGAAGAAATCAAAATATCACTACTTGTAGATGATATGATCATATACTTAAATGACCCGAAAAACCACCAGAGAACTGCTGCAGCTCATAAACAACTTCAACAAAGTGGCCGGATATAAAATTAACTCAATCTAATCATTAGTCCTCTTATCCTTGAAGGATAAACAGTTTGAAAAGAAATTAGGGAAATGACACCTTTCACAATAGTCACAAACAGTATAAAGTATCTTGGTGTGACTCTACCCAAACAATTGAAAGATCTGTATGACAAGAACTTCAAGTCTCTGAAGAAAGAAATCAAAGAAGAACTCAGAAGTAGGAAAGATCTCCCATGCTCGCTCATGGATTGGGAGGAATAATATAGTAAAAATGGCCATCCTGCCCAAAACAATCTACAGATTCAATTCAACCCCCATCAAAATTCCAACTCAATTCTTCATAGAGTTAGAAAGAGCAATTCGCAAATTCATTTGGAATAACAAAAACTCAGGATAGCAAAAACTATTCTCAACAATAAAAGAACTTCTGGTGGAATCAGCATCCCTGACCTCAAGCTGTACTACAGACCAATAGTGATAAAAACTGCATCGTATTTGTACAGTGACAGGCAAGTAGATCAATGGAATAGAACTGAAGACCCAGAAACGAACCCACAGATCTATGGTCACTTGATCTTTGAAAAAGGAGCTAAATCCAGCCAGTAGAAAAAGGACAGCATTTTCAACAAATGGTGGTTTTTCAACTGGTGGCCAACATGTAGAAGAATGCAAATTGATCCATTCCTATCTCACTGTACAAAGCTCAAGTCCAAGTGGTTAGACTCCAGAGAACCAAATAACCCTATTAAAAAATGGGGAACAGAGCTAAACAGAGAATTCTCAAATGAGGAAACTGGAAGGGCTGAGAAATACCTAAAGCAAAGTTCAATATCTTTAGTCAACAGGGAATTGCAAATCAAAACAACTTCGAGAATCTACCTCATTCCAGTCAGAATGGCTATGATCAAAAACTCAGGTGACAGCAGATGCTGGTAAAGATATGGAGAATGAAGAACACTCCTCCATTTCTGGTGGGATTGTAAACTTGTACAACCACTCTGGAAATCAGTTTGGTGGATCCTCAGCAAATTGGACATAGTACTACCTGAGGACCCAGATATACTACTCCTGGGCATATACCCAGAAGATGCTCCAACATGTAATAAGGGCACTATGTTCATAGAAGCCATATTTATATATGTTCATAGCTTCTGCTGGAAAAAAACTCAGTTGTTCCTCAACAGAGGAATGGATATAGAAAATGTGGTACATTTATACAATTGAATACTACTCAGCAATTAAAAACAATGACCTCATGAAATTCACAGGCACATGGATGATACTTGAAAATATCATCCTGAGTGTGGTAACTCAGACACAAAAGAACAAACAAGGTATGTACTCGCTGATAAGTGGATATTAGCCCAAAAGTTTGGAATACCCATGATTCAATTCACAGACCATATGAAGCCTAAGAAGAAGGAAGACCAAAATGTGGATGCTTCAGTGTTTCTTAGAAGGGTGAACAAAATTCTCACAGGAGGAAATATTGAGACAAACTGCGGAGCAGAGACTCAAGGAAAGGCCAACCAGAGACTGCCCCATCTGGGGATATATCCCATATTTAGCCTCCAAACCCGGATGTTCTTGTGGATTCTGGGAAGTGCTTGCTGATGGAAACATGATAAGCTGTCTCCAGAGAGGCTTGGGCAGTGCCTGAGAAATACCAAGGCGGATACTTACAGCCAAGTGTTGTACTGAGTGTGGGGTCCCAGATGGAGGAGTTGGAGACTGACAGAGCAGCTGAGGGTGGTGGCAGACCCATGGAGGGAGCAACAGTGTCAACCTGCCAGACTCCCTGGAGCTCCTGGAGACTGGACCACCAACCAAAGAATACACATGGAGGGACTCATGGTGCTGGCCACACATGGGCCTTGTTGGCCATCAGTGGGAGGAGAGGCCCTTGGGCTTGAGGGTGTTAGATGCTCCAATGTAGGGGAATGCTAGGGAAGGAAGATAGGAGTGGGTGATAGGTCGGGGAGACCCTCATAGGCCAGGGGAGGGGCAATGGGATAGGGGTTTTCCAAAGGGGAAAGCATTTGAAATGTAAATAAAGTAAATATCTAAAAATAATTTTTAAAAGGAAAAAAAAGTGATATGACTAATTAGGTGACATTCTGCCTTTAAGTTCATACATCAAATGTGCTGTAAAACTAATCAGTGCTCATTAATTGCTACCTACTCCTGGTGATTCATTTTTTAAAACAAATATTCCAAACAAAACTAGAGTGCATTTTAATTGCCTTAAGATGTAAAATACAAATGTGAGTGACTTATTGGAAGAAACATTCAAAATTTATTTTTAATCTTTTATTTGAAAGGTGGTAAGGAAATGATTCAGATTAAAATGTAGAAAGCCACCTTCTGCTGTTCAATCTGATCACAAGAGATAGATATTAGAGGTTTTGAATGTGTCTCAGGAGAAAGGAAAGACAGTTATCTGCTCTTAATCTGGGTACTCTTAATTTCATTCCTTTTCTTCTCACAAATTTCTTAGATATTTTTCTTTTGTACAACTATGTGGCAGAAACTTCCCCTAATGAGTAAAGATTTCAAGAGACCAATCACTGGGCGAAAAGGAGGCAGGACTTCCAGGTCAGAGAGAGGAAGAGGGGAGGCAGGAGAAAGATGCTTACTTTCCACAGGAGAGAGATGAAGGCACAATCTAGGAAGCCAGAGGCCAAGGGAGGATTTATCACTTAAATACCTTACAAAACTAGAATGCTAGTTTCTGAACTCAGTGATTGTGTTACCTGTTAATTCTAAAGTAAGATTGTGTGGTGTTTTCCTTCACCCAGCAACTAAACTGATTTCCGGAGAAAGGTACAGCAGCAAGGCACCCCAGCCAGCCACGGGAATTTGGAAGCATGGGGCATGCATGGCAACAGCCTGCCATCGGAATTTAGCAAGCCAGGTGGAGAGATTATGGTGGTCTGGGTCAGAGAGTCTGCCAGGATATTGGAAAGTAATGTATCTTATTTTGTATATAAGCAGTAATTCCAACAATAGAGTAAAAACATATTCACTATGCAGCAACTATCTAAGGTTTTTTTTATGTTCCTAGTAAGAACCATATGCTGCCATATCATTATAAACAAAATCCACCACACAGTGTATTTATAAAATGGGTTCAATTTTTCACCCAATACTTCAGAAATACTGTGATTCTAAGGCCCCTTCCATATCTGGGTGTTGGCTAGCTTTAGAAATTGTTTTATAACTATTAAAATCTATAAGACGAGTCTTGCGAGTTATTTTGGCAAATGAAGTAAAACAAAAGTGACATGTAAGTTTCAGAATTAGTGTTTTAAGAATGCTTTTTGCTCTGGTCCTTGATTCAGATCTCAGTCACTAATAAGCATAGGACTCCTGTTGGTTGATAACAGACTATCCGGGAGAGAGTAAAGTTTTTCCTCCCAGGTGATATTGATAGGCCAAGTAAAACCTGGCATAGTTGAGCTAGTCCTGGTTTATATGCATGTAAAATTAAAATACTATATGGTTGTGGAGGTTTATACCTAGGTTTCAGAAGGTAGTTGACAGCCAGTATTGTATGGTAGTGTTTTAGGGATGATATAGAACCTTTAGAAGTTGAAGTGTTTCTGAAAGAAGTATGTCACTCTTGTTGTTTTTCGAGGACGTATAACCTGGTCCCATTTCCTGTTCCCCTCTCTGTTTCCTGTATGTGGATGGAATCGTGATCAGTCCATTGAACCAGTGCTGTGATATCTCTACCACTACAGACTTTCCCTCTGGAACTGTAAGCCATAGTAAGTCTTTAATATAAACAGCTTTTGATTGTGGTATTTTAGCACAGTAACAGAGAAATAAGCAATATAGTAAGTTAGGATGACCACTGGTAGGATTAACATAGTGAAAATGGCCATCCTCCAAAATCAATCTATACATTTAATGCAGTCCTCATCAAAATCCCAACACAAATTTTCATAGATATGGAAAGAGCAATTCTCATCTTCATATGGAAAAACAAAAAATCCAGGATAGTGAAAACAATTCTTAACAATAAAAGATCTTCTGGGAGAATCTCCATCCCTGACCTCAAGCTGTACTACAAAGCAATAGTGATAAAGGCCTCACGGTGTTGGTACAGAGACAGACCGATTGATCAGTGGAATAGAATCAAAGACCAAAAAATAAACCCACACACACACAAAAAGAAATAAACCCACACAGACCTGGACACTTGATCTTTGGCAAAGAAGCCGAAAACATGCAGTGTAAAAAAGAAAGACTCTTCAATAAATAGTGCTGGTCTAACTGCTAGCCTTTATGTAAAAGAATGAAAATAGATCCATATCTATCACCTTGCACAAAGCTCAAGTCCAAGTGGATCAAGGATCTCTACAAGAACTATATATGTATTGAGTCTAATAGAAAATAAAGTGGGAAAGAGCCTTGAACTCATTGGCACAGAGAGAAATTTCCTGAACAGAACACCAATGACTCAGATTCTAGGATCAACAATTGTCAAATGGGGGCCTCATGAATCTGAAAACCTTCTGCAAGGCAAAAGACACTGTTGACAAGACAAATCTGCAACCCACAGACTGGGAAAAAATACTCACTAATCTTTACATCCAATAGAGGTTTAATATCCAAAATATATAAAGAAATCAACCTCTAAAAACCAAATAATCCAATACTAGCACAAGCTGTAAATCAAACCTAACAGTTGTAAATGGAACCATCCTCCAAGAGAGAGTTGACTATAACCAAGATACCCCTTGGATCGTTCTCCTTGTACAGATTCCTACAGCCATACACAGAAGATTAATCCCAGGAATGGTGGTCAAGTGTATTTCCAGGTTCCACAGAGAATGGCACTTGCTTGAACAAATGGCTTAAACAAGTTGGTATCTTCTGAATTGTTTGCACTGGAGGAGAATCCACTCTTTTGTGTACTTATACATGTTATACCAAAGGTGTTCACCTACAATGGACAGAGACTGGGGCCAATTAAATCTAGATTTTGGGTTTTTTCATGCATCGTATTGTCTCCACATTCCCATCCCCCTTTCGGGGGGTGGGGTGGGGAGGGAGATGTGGGTGGAGCAGGAATTGTGGGATTTACTGCAATTGGAACTTCAGCCCACATTATATGGGTAAGAAACTTGAGGAAATGAAGTGGTCAAGTAGACATAGACCTCCTGGGCCATCTAGAAAATTATGCTTTCCATATGGAAACCTGGTTAGACTCCTTAGCCATAATTTTTCTTCAGACTGTAGAGGATTGGACTTCAATGAGACAAGGTGATTGGTCTCTGTATGCCACTGGGAGAAACTTGTCACTTTTATGCCAAATACTTAGGGATAATTAGGGAAAGTTGAACCACAGAGAGAAATAACTTTCAGGAATGAAAAAAGAGATATCAAGAATAGAATACGTGGTACCAATGTTTTTTTTTTTCTCTTGGTCTCCTGGTTAGCTAATATACTTATGCTCATAGCTCTCACTTGGGACCCTGCTTGCTCAACTGCCTACTTAGTTATATAAAACAGATGTTAAATTCTGTTAATCTACTAATTCTAAATGTTTCTTTATATAATCCCCTGCCCCAGATGAGTCTATGGTTTGACTCATATCCATAGAACTACTAGGGAATATAATAGTTTCCTAGACCTTAGCACAACTAACACCATGATAGATGTGCCATTCTGACTTTGGGAACCAGGACACAGGTAGCAACATCCACCAAAATGAGAACAAAGATCTAATCTATCAACGGCCATAGTTTTGGGAAATTTTCAAATGTACTACTCTTACTTTTTGGTTTCTGTAGTTACACTTCTTGATAACAATTCTTTCTAACTGATGTGTGTCAATAAGATATGAATTTGTATTAAAAGTTTGCCCTGTGAATAATTCAGGTCGCAAAGGCTCAGATATATGGGTCCCAAATACTCAGTAAAGTCATCAGTCAGCTAATAAATGCTGTTGGTTCAAACTCATGTCCAAGTGGTCTTATATGGAAGATACCTCACAGTAGTTGTATATATTTCTTTATATGTACATAGATATGTGTGTGTGTGTGTGTGTGTGTGTGTGTGAGAGAGAGAGAGAGAGAGAGAGAGAGAGAGAGAGAGAGAGAGAGAGAGAGAGAGAGAGAGAACCAGGAGACTGAGCTTGTGGGTCAGTAGCTTTCATCAAAATAGTTCATAGAATTAAGCCGACTGCACAGAGATTACTTTACCACTTGATAAGTTCTTGACATAGTCTTATGGAAACCCCTAGACAAAGGAGTTTGATGAGGTTTCTTTTCTTATAAACCCCTCTACTCTCACTACTTTCTCTCATTTTTCTTTGTTTTTTTTTCAATTTCTTACCTTTCAATAATTCTTTGAAAAAATTTGTTTCTGCTTTCCATATTCCCCTGAGAGCCCACACAATTAATTTTCATTAACATGATACAATGAACTCCAGCCACTGTCTTCAGTTGATCATAATGAGTGTTGAGTTTTTGGCACCTTAGGAATCTGTGCCAAACACAAGTGGTTATAGAAAGGTTCTGTCCTATTCAAAAGTTCCTGCATCAGTGTCAAGAACTTCTTACTGATCAGAGAACCATAAATAACCTGATCTCCCAAATGACAACTAAGAGGCATAAAGAGGATTAAGAACTCAACTCGAGGAGGACTAATCAGAAGCATAATCAGCATCAGAGACTCAGCTTTATGAAACACTTAGTGTAGTGACAGGTGTCTTAGAACTTGGCTTGAATTCCAAAGCACTTGAGACAAGTGTCAGTAGGCATACTAGAAGGTCAGACTGCATTCATATTCTATACCTGTATTATACTATCTTCTCTTCACATTCATTTACTTAATACCAAATGTCTATTTAGCAGCTAAGTGCTATAGTGAATACTTTTTTTTTTTTTCAAAAAAGGTATATATTGGACAAATAATAAATGCATGTATAGCATTGGCTTCCCAGACTCCACAGTATGGAGATGAGAAAATAGTTTTCCAGAAGTTAGCTTAAAGTAGTGTCTATGGACATTACAGTGACAGTCCTTTGTTTTACAACCAGGACTGATATTCTAAAACCGTCTTCCAAAAATTATTTTAAGGCTATGCTTAGCTCAGGACAGAAGGGGTGGTTGCTGATGGACACAGTTCTTTTTGTGTATTTCAGAATATCCTTGTCATGGGCAAAGACCCTCACCACAAAACATTATCAGACAACAACTCTTTAATATCACTGAAACCTGGGAGGGAAAAGGAAGTGTAAATTTTCATAAAATCATCTGGGAACTAATTCTTAATCACTTCCCAAATCCAGACACTAGATTCTTAATTACTTTCAAAATTTCTGAGGCAATCAGCCTTTTGAACAGTGAGTTTGTGTAAGCTCTGAATTAAGTCACAAAAAAGTCAAAGACACTGCAAATTCCAGTCTGGTGGTTCACTTTGCTCACCATATTCTTCTGTCTGTGTGTAGATATAACCATATACAAGCAAACTCAGTTTGGTGTATTGAAAGTTGGCATCAGTAAGTTGTGATAGCCTGTGTGTGGTCAAGTTCTCCATAATCCTGTTTTTCTATGACATAGTTCTTAAGAACTTCATATGTTTGAATCAGCAGGAAAGAATAAATTCCCCAACCAGTAGTTAACCATTGAGAGTTAGAAAAACACCAATCATTTTAAAATCAATAACATGACATAAACCATTATGTACTCATCCTGGTTGGTTTTTATTTTCAACTTGCAAGAGCAATGGTATCACCAGGTAAGAAAAAAATCATTTGAATAATTGCCTGAATAATATTTGCCTGTAGGCACTTCTATGACTTATATTTGTGGTTGTTAAATGGTATAGAGGGGTGCATCACGGTTGTTAAATGATATACGGGGGTGCATCTGACTGTGGGCAGTGCCATCCATAGCAGGTGGTTCTGATTTGTGTGAGAAAGCTAGCTTTTCTCTATAACTTCTCCTTCAGTTCTTGCTTGGGCTTCCACCTTGACTTTCCTCAGCTGCGGACTGCAGCCTGGAGGTGAGAGCTAAGCAAATCTTTTGTTCTCTAAGTTGCTTCTGGTCAGTGTTTTTATCACAGCAACAGAGAATCCAACTAGAACAATACTTTTCAAAGATAAGTGAAATTTAATGGTCTCAAATTTCCAATCAAAACACAAGCTGACACATCAATTAAAAATAACTGGTTCTCCCTCCCTCCCTTCCTCTTCTTCTATTTCTGTCTTATCTTTAAGAAGTCACCTCACCATCAAGAGAGATACCACCTTAATTGAAAGGAAAGAACCTTGTATTCCCAACAAATGGAATTGTAATTAAGCAGACACAATGCTCACCTATATGACTTCAAGTCAGTACTTGTCAGAGGAAGTAAGTGTAGTAGTTAAAGTGCTAATTCATAAAGGGGACCTCACCATGCTAATGTATGTACAATGGCCATGAGTGCACTTGATTTTATAATTTAAATGTAATTAGATAGATACTAAGTCAAACAGCTCTAACACAGTTAAAGTAGATGACTTTAATATCCATTTCTGACTAAATAGAAAGGTCTTCGAAACAAAATTAAACAAAACAAACAAACATACAAACAAAAAACAGTTTTTGAGATCAAATGGGCCTAACAGACACCCAATAACATAACTTGCAAAAATTTCAGAGTATGGGTGGAATATGTTCAATGTGTTATGTATACTTAAATAGAATTTAAAAATAAAATTGAAATTCTGAAGTGTCCTTTTATCTTCAGTTGATAGAAATACTTATCTAGAGTGTCTCACTTCTGAAAAGTTCTGAATAAAGTATTTTTCTAATAATATTTCTGGTTAGCTAATAAATGGATATGTAGATAGTGAATTAGTGCTTTAAAAAGTACATTTGAAACAAATCTAGATAATACAAATATATGTAGTATATTAGTCAACTAAAATAGATTAAGTAAATATAACAATTTTATTTACTTAGAACATTGTTTTTAAATATAAAATAATCATACTTCAAATTAAAACTATTTAGGAAAGTAAGCATAACCATATTATGTGCCAACTTTTCAGGTATAGTGTTTAAATTGGCCAATGATGAACATTTATAAATGACATATAAATATGGAATTCAATGGCAAGACATGCATGTAGCATTTTGTGTTTTGTAGCCCACCATCTTTGTGGAATAGGAACAAGGAAGCAAAGTATATCCTCTGATGTTCAGGGTCTTCTATCTTAATGTGATTTGGCTTATGGTGTCAGTGAGAGCTGGTCTGACATTTGAAGATAAGTCTTCACTTTCTATTAAAGACAAAGGTTTTCAAATAACACTAGGATCAGATAAACACACCATGTATCTGAAGAATTAATAAAAAGTACAAAAATCAAATTTAAACACGGATTATACCTGAATACTGTTTCATGCACAAACTGTCCTTTTCCTAGTGAATATGACTGATGTTACTCTACAAAATTACAGTTTTAGCCAATGTCTAATATTCTACTTCTAGACATATTTATTAAGCTCCAATCAGCCATAAATTCTTTATAGTATGTTTTTGAAATAGATCATATTTTGTTCATTATATCAACTTTCAAATGCTTAAATTACATTACCAGCAAACCCAATGTGCTCAGGTGCATATTTGATGTTTCCCTGGTGGCTTTTAGAAAGAATTGAAATCTTGACTAGGTTTCCTATGTATCTAGATGCTTGGTTTGCCTAAATAATGCAATTTAAAATGACTACTAGAGATCATGTTAATGAATCTTATGAGCTTCACCTGGTTACCAGAAGACAATTTCTACAGAGTCATTCAGTATCTGGACCCTCCCCATTTGAAAATGTTCTTTTCATTAAGAAGCAACCATTAGTTTGGAAGGCTTCGGGAGGGCTTGGAGCAGGAGCTATGCACATGCTGAAGTAATCTTCCACCACTGAAAGACAGAGATAGAATTTGATAGTTGAATGGTCAAGCTACTTTTCACTCCATGAGCCTTCAATTTAGTTAGTCTAAAAGGTGTTCTAATTACTGGCTCAGAAGTTCCCATTTAAGTGGAGATGTGCCAAGTATCTGTTTATCACTACTATTTTCTTTTCTTAAAACGCTGCCTTTCCTTTTTCCTTTATTCATTTTGCACATTCATTGTGTGGTCCTGTCCTTAATTTAGCTAGAAGATTACAACACTTTTCAAGGCATTGATTGAATTTTCCTTGTAGATATGAACAAATGCCTATTCTTTCTAATTAGGCAAACAATGACAGATGCAAGAAATTACTGAGGTTTACCTGAGTGAACAAATTAGTGTATGAGGGCTATTTTTGGGACCCTCAGTGAAGAACTACATACAGAACAATGGATAGCTCAAAGGCAGCTGCATCACCGAAAAACGGACCCAACATCCGGGATGACTTGTAAATACACTTAGAGCTCCCTAGCCACATTACACTTAGCTCTACTCACAGTCCCTCCTTCTCCCGAAACCGATTTTTGCTTTTACAACCCAGAAAGGGTCCTCATGAGTTTTGTAGCTCTCTCAGCTTTCCTGGGTTTTACAAATTTTCTGGGCTTCTTAAGTGTGGTTAAAATTCCTTTCATGTATGAATCTTATCAGCTTCCATCTCTAATAGAGCTTTATCCACCACAGAAGACTAATAGGACATGGGTTTAAGAAAATAAAAAAGTCTTCATGAACTGGCCAGTGAATACACTGCGTATTCAGAATCCTAGTGTAGGCCTAATCCTTCTGCAGGGTGAGCATTTACACACACACACACACACACATACACACACACACACACACACACACACACACACACACGCACACACACACACTCACGCACTCACTCATACATATCCTAGGTTGACACATCTCAGTTAATCAGAACAATCAGTCAGAAGCATATAAACATAAGTAAAAATGAAAGGTTAGTACATTTAGGAACTTCACCAGACAATGAATTTTTATGGATTAAGTCTTTGGTTTTGTTTTGTCTGCTGGTGTTGTCTACATACTGAGTTTTATGGCCTGCATGGTACTTCAATCATAGAATCAGTTGTGCTAAGGTCTAGGGGCCTATTAAATTCTCAGAGCCTGTGCTTGCTTCAGCAGCACGTACCCTAAATTCTCAGAGCCTGTTAGAGAAATATCAGCAAAACAAGTGGGAATGAGTGAGCTGATGCTTTAGGGAGAAAATTTAGAGTAGAGTCTATCATCATTCAGAAGAGAAGAATCCTCCTGGTAGCTAAATTCCTACCCTACTACTGCATTTTGGTTACAAAATACTAGTATTTCAGAGTAACAGAATACATTACAGACTCACAGAAAACCAATGAAAAACCTCAGAGTTAAGATATTACTGGTTGATATTTTATATGGAGATATGAACTCCAGACAGGGAACAAATGACATAACAAAGAAGCAACTACACCCAAATCTAGTCTAGTGAACCACTGGGTTTACTCTGGTACAGGAACGTAAATGAGGGATTACATATGGGTGTCTCAGTGTACCCAAAGGCAGTTGTATCACCAAAAACTCAGTCTAGTGTGGGGAATGAATTGCAAAAGGAACATATTCTGAGACCCTTACACAGATGGCAGGATGCACAATCTGCTGGAGAGTCTCCTTCTTCAGCAGATGTAACTGCTTCCATGACCTCGGGAAAGGACCTTATGATTCTTGTAACTTTTTAAGATTCCTTAACCTTTTAGGTCCCTTGAACTTTCTGAGTTTTGTTTCATTAACTTTCTGAGTCTTATGAGACATCTTTCTCCCTCCAGGAGATAATATATCCATTCCTATAAATAGTATTAAAATAAAATGTACTAATACTTATAACAATGATTGAATAAACTCTTAGTATTCACCAAAAACACTATAGGGAGTAGAAGAAAAGGTTTTGTTCAGTCTTCTAGCAACTTGGGATGGTCAATAAAAGACAAAATATTTATCATGTTGTTTAAAGAAAATCTCATTTCATAGAGGTATAAGATATATTTGTAATAGACATAAAGTTCAAATTTTAATCATCTATCATTCTATAAATCATGTTAATGTAAAGTTCTGTCAAGAATCACATGTAGATGTCAATAACTTGTAAGACCATGAGTCAAATTTTGTGTAGAACTTGATTTGTAAAACAAAGGTTTGTGGAAATTCATGTGACTATCTATTATCATGGTATAGAGGTTTGAATGACAGTGGCTCCCATAGACTCATATTCCTCAATTATTGATCTCCAGTTAGTGGAACTGTTTGGGACAAATTTGGTGTTTTGGTCTTGTTAAATGAGGTTTAGTCTTGGAGGAAATGTGTCACTAGGAGTGCAGTTTAGGGGTCTCAAATTCCAGGCCCACTATCTATCTCTGCCTGATGCACTCAGAGCCTGTAAAAGTTTTAGCTACTGCTTCATCACCATGCCTGTCTGCTTCCCAGCTTGATGGTCATGGATTAACCCTCTAAAACTATACTAAAGTCTCCAGTCAAATGCTTATTTTATTTGAGTTCCTTTGTCATCTTGTCTGTCCTTAGGAATAAAACAATTACTAAGAAAAAAAGGTTTTGATGGCTTCCTTCACTATCTACTGGCTATGTTCAATACTTCTGAAAGAGACTCTAAGATTTGCAATTCTATAAATGTTATCTGTCCATGTGAAATTGACTTGTTTCTTCCTGACCTCTCTAATGTACTCCATACCTGAGTTTAGTTAGACCCTTGATAGGAAAAAAGAATAACCATAAGACTTAATAGAGGCATCTGGGGAAAGGATACAACAGTCTCAAGTTCTCATATGCAACCAGCCAGCAGCTTCCATTCCTAGATATCATGATATAAGACTTATTTCCTGAAGGCTAAGCAAAGACATCATCTCAGACAAAAGATTCAAAATGAAATGCATGAATTCCTCAAAGCAATAGCTAGAGTCAGATGTCAGTGCAATTTAGGCAAGGCTCAGAATGCTGTCAGGAATGTGTCATTAGCAGTATTAGGGCTCAAGATGACATAACCAGACAGAGGACAGTTGACAGAGCCAAAGAATGATTATAAGTATGGTTAAAAAACACATACAATAAACACCTGTTAGCTGCTGCCATACTGGCTGCCAAATTCTTCTGATATATGGCTTTAAAGCACAAAAAAGATTCCATCTTTTTATAGCACCGATTGCTTTTTCTGAGATCTGTAAGGCTGTAGAATTTTATAGTCTGTGATGCAAATTTGGGAGAGCTGTTAAATAATGTTAATAAGAGCATGGACATTAATATGTTCTTAAGTGTACAGTGTAAGAATTATTATGATACATGATAATAGTACCAAATGGAAATCTTAAAACTTTTCTCTGCCTAACAGGAGAGAAACTACAAAAAGTATTCAACTTTATGTTCCATGAAAAGTAGAAATAGTGGTTTCAGTAAAGACCTGTAAGATGAATGAATAGTGTACATCAATAGATCTCTCAAAAATTCTACACAGGTTCTGAAGAAATGAAAGAGATGATTTTTAGATAACATCAGTAATATATATACCACAGACCTAACTAAGTAGTAGGCCCAATTCCTGTCTCATATAAGATGTGATGCCACTGAAAGAAGAGAACAGGATGTTCTCCACTATATGGTGTATTTGTCTGTTCCTTTAGTGAATAAAGTGTTTTTGTCTGAAGCATAAAAGGGATCACAAACTGTTTATATTCATGTGAAATGGAGATAAATCATTCATTAACAGGTTTTATTTACACAATAAAATCCATAAATATTGTTTAAAAAGTGGCATGAAATGTTTTGCATTCTATAATTTTCATATTGGAAACAGGATTCTGGTCCAACAGAATGGGACAGAGGTGGCTCGTGTACTTGAATTATTGGTAATACGAAACTCCTGTTATATGGTGGAAGTCTGGGCATATAGTATATCTGTTGTTTAACAGATATATACAATACTAAAAATCATATACTCTAGAGAAGTCTATTGAATTTAAAAAGTTGGTGATCAAAATATGTTTTGTTAAGATTTTGGAAAGGCCTTCTGTTTTCGTCATGATGTAAGACTGGGTTCAAGAACAAATTCGTGCCAAATACTGTATTTCATGTCATACAAAAATATCTCTTAGAATGATAGAGGTAGAGGCTCAGCTCATGACCATAGGACATCACCTAACTATGTACTCAGAGCTTATTGTCAAGTTCTGGGTTCTGTGAGCCCCAAGAATTTCTTATTTAGAAACATTTTGCAGCAATACATTGTGTATTTCAAACAAAACAACCAGGATTACATCAAGAGAAGAAGAAAACTCAGAGGTTAAGTTGTATGAATATGTGAATGCAGCCACATGCCACTCAGCATTTGTATTTGTGTCTCTTCCCTTGACCACAACTATAGAACTATTATGGGAATATGGTCGTCATGTCTCTCTCTTGAGTATAAGAAAGCTATAAGACAGATAGGGAGAGCAGGCACTGGCTTCCTAAGAAGATACTTCCTTTCTCATGGGAAAATGGCAGAAAGGGATGAACACTTGAGCAAGATGACATGGGAAAGGGAAGTCAGCATAGAACTTCTCTGATATTCTACCAAATCCAGCTCCTCTCCTATCTTTAAAGAAGCTCTTAGCTTGTTTTAATAGAATGGTTACTTTTGTTCTTTCTCTACATATTGATCATCTTTTCAGGACAGCTAAGTGGTGCTGTCTCAAGGAATGAATTTAGGTATCATCTAAATCCCCACCTCACTCTGAAATAAGAAAAGTCCAAGTTGTTCTACAAGCACAGCAGCAGGTATGTGTATGCAAGCTAATGATGAATGGCTAAAGATGCCAGTGTTGAACTTTGTCTGCTACTTACTTAGTTAAGGGAAGGGAAATTGATGTATCAGCATTGATGAGTAGTTGACTATCTTCTCAAAGGCCTAGTGGCACAAGAATAAGGCATCTAAAGGTAAGCCTATTTATATATTTATTTATTATTTTATTATTATTTTTACCTTTTTTTTTACACTCCAGGTTTTATTACCCTCCTGGACCACCCTCAAACTGTATCACATCCCATGCCTCCTCCCTGCCCCCTGTCTCCATGATGATGTCTAGACCCCACCTCCACCCCACTAGACCTCTAAACATCCTGGGGCCTCCAGTCTTTTGAGACTTAAGTGCATCTTGTCTGACTGAACCTAGACCCAGAAGTCCTCTGCTGTATATGTGTTGGGGGCTTCATATCAGCTGATGTATGCAGCCTGGTTGGTGATCCAGTGTCTGAGAGACCTCAGGGGTCCAGATTATTTGAGACTGCTGGTCCTCCTACAGGGTCTCCCTCCTCCTCAGCTTCTTCAAACTTTTCCCTAATTCAACCACAGGGGTTAGCAGCTTCTGTCCATTGGTTGGGTACAAATATCTGCATCCGACTCTTTCAGCTGCTTGTTGGGCCTTTCAGCGGGCAGTCATGATAGGTCCCTTTTTGTGAGCACTCCATAGCCTCAGTAATAGTGTCAGGCCTTGGGGCCTCCCCTTGAGCTGGATCCCACTTTGGACCTGTCACTGGACCTTCTTTTCTTCAGGCTCCTCTCCATTTCCATCTTTGTAGTTCTTTCAGACTGGAACAATTAGGGGTCAGAGTTTTGACTGTGGAATGGCAACCCCTCTCTCACTCACTGTCCTGCCTTTCTGCTGGAGGTAAACTCTATAAGTTCCCTGTCCCCACTGCAGGGCATTTCATCTAAGGTCCCTCCCTTTCAGTCCTGAGAGTCTCTTACCTTCCAGGTATCTGGTACATTCTGGAGGGTCCCCCCAACCTCCTACCTTCCGAGGTTGCTTGTTTCTGTTCTTTCTGCTGGCCCTCAGGGCTTCAGTCTTTTTCCTCCACCCGATGCCAGATCACGTTCCCCTCTTCCTGCTCCCATTCCCTCCCAACTCCCCCTTCCCTTCCCCCTGTGGTTGCTTCCTTCTCCCTCCCAAGTGGGATTAAGGTGTCCTCACTTGGGCAGAAATAAAACCACACACTTATGCACAATTGATTTGACAAATAAGCCAAAAATATACAATGGAAAAAAGAAAGCATTTTCAATAAATGGTGCTGGTCTAACTGTCTGTATGTAGAAAAATGAAAAGAGACTCATATTTGTCACCTTGCACAAAGCTCAAGTCCATGTGGATCAAGGACCTCAACATAAAACCAGAGACACTCAATCTAATAGAAGACAAACAGGGAAAGAGTCCTGAAATCATTGGCACAGGGGGAAATTTCCTAAACAGAACTCCAATGGCTCAGTCTTTAAGATCAAGAATTTATAAATGAGACCTCATGAAACTGGAAAGCTTCTGTAAAGCAAAGGATAGAGTCAATATGACAAGTCTGCAACCCACAGATTGGGAAAAACATTTTCATTAACCCCACATCTGATAGAGAGCTAATATCCAAAATATATAAAGAATTCAAGAAGCTAACCACAAATAAACCAAACAACCAAATAAAAAATGGGGTATAGAACTAAACTGAGAATTCACAACAGAGGAATCTTGAATGGTTGAAAAGCACCTAAAGAAATGTTCAAAGTCCTTAGTAATCAGAGAAATACAAATCAAAATGACCCTGGGATTCCATCTTACATCAATCAGAATGTCTAAGGTCAAAACCTCAGGTGACAACACATGTCGGTGAGGATGTGGAGAAAGAGGAACATTTCTCCATTGCAGATGCTATTGCAAAGTGGTACAACCACTATGGAAATCAATCTGCAGGTTCCTCAGAAAATTGGAAATAGATCTATGTGAAGACCCAGCAATATCACTCTTGGGAATATACCCAAAAGATACCTCAGAATGCCACAGGGGCTCATGCTCCACTATGTTCATAGAGGCCTTATTTGTGATAGCCAGAAGCTGGAAACAACCCAGATGTCCCATGATAGAAGAATGCATATAAAAAGTGTGGTTCATTTCCACAGTGGAATACTACTTAGCTATTAAGAACGAGAAAATCCTGAGATTTGCAGGCAAATGGATGGAACTAGAAAACATCATCCTGCCGGGCAGTGGTGGTGCACACCTTTAATCCCAGCACTCGGGAGGCAGAGGCAGGTGGATTTCTGAGTTCCAGGTCAGCCAGGGCTACATAGAGAAACCCTGTCTCGAAAAACAAAAAAAACAAAAAAACAAAAAAGAAAAGAAAATATAATCCTGAGTGAGGAAACTCAGATCCAAAAGGACATGCATGGTATGTACTCACTAATAAGTGGATATAAGCAAAAAAAAAAAAAAAAAAAATTACAGAATACCCAAGACAAAGTCTATAGAACTCAAATGTTTAACAACTTGATGAGCCTATTTATTAATCTAGGGGTAAATCTAGTGCAAAAATTCACGCCACATGTGAGAAAGTATATACAGAAATTGTACAATGAAATAATCTATGAGAAACCATGAAAACAAAATAACATTCAGTTAGGGTTAATCATTTTTTATGAGCAAATGTCTCAGAACTCTCATGACAGACACTTCCATATAATGACTATGGTGGCAGAGATGGGATCAACAACTGAATTGTACGATGACTAAACTCAGTTGTCAACTTTATGAGGTCTAGAATTAGCTAGGAACAGCTGTGGGAGATTAACTTTAAGTTAATTGAGATGGAAGGACCTTCCCACTGTGGGTGTTACCATTTCCTGTGGTAGAATCCTCCTGAATAAAAAGAAGAAAATGAGCTGAGCATCAAGCTTCCATTATTCTGTATCCTGATTGTGGATGTGATTTGATCAGCTGCCATCAAACTCCTGTCATCTTGATTTCTCTACTCTGATGGACTCTATGCTTCAACTGTGAGCCAAAGCAAACCCTTTCTTCTTTAAGTAGTCTCTTTCCCAAAGTACTTATCATAAAAATAGGAAGAAAAGTAGCCAAGAGTGAGCCCAAAATGAATTTTCCATTTATAGCAATAGACATCAACAATTCATTAACATTTTTTTTCCTAGTGAAAGTTATTTGACAGTGCCAAAACTTCAAATAAGCAGTCCCTGGATCAACAATTTCTAAAAAACATATTTATAAACTATTTATGCATAATTGAAAATTTTTATGTGATTTGACATTCATAGTAATCAAGTAAAATTATCAGAAGGTAGTTTAATTTTCAATTCCATTCATAATTTTTCTTTATATCTTCTATTTTCACCATTCCTTCATTTTCCTGTTTTCAGTCTGAGATCTATTGTTCTGCATCAGGTTTCACATTGACGAAGACAAAACAGATATTTTAAGGCACATGAAAGCTGGCTGCTTACCACAGCGGAGTTTAGATAGCAAGAGGTCTCTATTACTTTACTTTAATCTTTATGTCGATGCTGTTGAGAAGTATATGATAAAAGAGATGAGGCACTGAATAAATTTCTTTCAAACTTTACTGTGAATGATCTGGATCAGGAGATTTCTACAGCAAAATATAAATTCATGAAATGCATGATATGCAATTTCTGTTTTTGAAGAATGAAAAATAATTTTTTTAAACCACCGCTTAGGAAATTATTTCAGAAATCATTTAGAATTTTGAATTATCAGTTTAGCTTTGCTTTAAAGGGATTTTATCCAGCTGGAACCAAATATTATCTCCCTTAGGAAAGGGATGTAGAACTCAAAGAATCACTAAATTATGAATAAGGTTTAGGAAGGTTTCTCAAAAATAATTTTATCTGGAAACCTAGTTTTGAAAATGATAAAACTGTGCTCTCTCTCTCTCTCTTTTTTTTTTTT
>CM052701.1:111255710-111283237 GCA_028551405.1 Uromys caudimaculatus
CTCAAAAAATGAATACAATACTACCTGAGGACCCAGCTATTCCTCTCCTGGGCATATATCCAGAAGATGCTCCAACATGTAATAAAGACACATGCTCCACTATGTTCATAGCAGCCATATTTATAATAGCCAGATGCTGGAAACAACCCAGAAGTCCCTCATCAGAGGAATGGATACAGAAAATGTGGTACATTTACACAATGGAGTACTACTCAGCTATTAAAAACAATGACTTATTGAAATTTGCAGGCAAATGGATGGAACTTGAATATATCACCCTGAGGGAGGTAACTCAGTCACAAAAGAAGGAATATGATATGTACTCACTGATAAGTGGATATTAGCCCAAAAGTTCAGAATACCCAAGGTTCACTTTACAGTAACCACTGGACTGAGAGTGAGGTCCCAGATGGAGGAGTTGGAGAAAGGACTGAAGGAGCTGAGGGAGTTTCTAGCCCCATGGAGGGGGCAACAGTGTCAACTGGCCTGAACCCCCTGGTCCTCCTGGAGGCTGGACCACCAACCAAAGAATACACATCGAGGAACCCATGGTTTGGACTACATATGTGGCAGAGGAGGGCCTTGTTGGCCATCAGAGGGAAGAGAGGCCCTGGGGCCTGAGGGTCTTAGAAGCCCCAGTAAAGGGGAATGTCCAGGTGGGAAGATGGGAGTGGGTGGGCGAATACCCTCATAGAGGAGGGGGAGGTGGGAGGGGATACTGGGTTTCCAAAGTGTAGACCTGGAAAAGAGGAAACATAGGAAATGTAAATAACGTATGAAAAAAAAAATAAGTTAAAAAAAAGTTAAAGTTGTCAACTCAGACTTTTGGGCCGATGTTTCTGACAACAGAGAGGTTGTCCAAACAACAGAGTCCAAGTCCACCACCCCTGCCCCCGATCCCTCATTTCCTTCTGGATGAAGCTGTTCCCCTCTCTGAAGTAGATGTCATTCTGTAGCTTGCCAGGGCATGTCAGTCGTCTGACCTGATATTCTGGACATGCCCTGAAACTATAGAGCAATCATGCTGTATATCTCAGGACAGGGAAGATGATAGCAGGATAGCTGGGATTAAGGGAGATAATGGGTTATGCAAGGGGGGTTCAAATGTAGAGCCTAAAAGTACACCAGTCTAGCATTGGACAGCTATTGGCTAGTTGGATTCTTGAGGATCCCATCAATAACATTTGTGTGTGGGGGGTGATAATAAGTTCCTGTGCTATGGTTATCTTGTTAGCATCCTTGACCAGCAAAGCAGAGTCAACTATGATCTGGAGGCAGGCTGACCATCCTTGCACCACCAGGTCCTGTTTCTTAGATAAATAAGCCACTGGTCTCTTTCTTGGTCCCAAAATTTGGGTGAGTACTAATTTTGCTATCCCGTTTCTCTCACACACGTGCAGGTGGAATGGTTTGTGAGTGTTGGGGAGTGCCAGGAACAGTGCTTCCAGCAAGGCTTTTCTTAAATTTGTAAAAGCCATATCCATTTCAGGGGTCCATTCTAGTTTGTCTTCCTGTCAATTTGTGGCCTCATATAATGGCTGCACTATTTCAGTAAATCTTGGCACCTAGAGTCTACAAAATCCTACAGATTCCCCAAATTCCTGTACTTATCTTTGGGTAAATTGGGCTGGGATTCTGAGTGTTGTCTGTATTCAACATCTGAGAACATACATTGACCTCCCTTGAGTATGTACCCCAAGTAGCTGACCCCAAGTTGACAAAGCTGAATCTTAGCAGACACTAAGTAACTCAGCTGACTCTACTCCTGTAGCAGGTCTTGTGTGGCCTACTACAGGCTTCAAAAAGTCTTTGTAGGTATTTTCTTGGGCTCTCATTCTTTCTCTGCATCACCTGACTTACCTTAGATAAATTTGTAAGCACTCTAGTGGCTTCTTGGAGACATCCCCATCAAAATCTGGCAGTAGACTCCTTACCTACATCGTTATAATGCCAATTAGATTGGAGCCAAGTGGAAGGATGCATCAATATGAGCTTAGACTTGGGTGGGTAGTTCATTTGCTCCCTGCTCCTAGAAGCAATTTCTGGGTATTTCCCATGATTCTTTTTCCTCTGTTGTGAAAAGGACCTGGAACAGCTGCTGACAGTGATCTCAGGAAGGCTTGTGAATTGGCATGACTGAATCTAAAAGACCTATAAGAGCTGAGTGTCCTTTTGTAAACTTCAAATTGTAAAGGTCATTACTAGCAAATGGCACATATGTCACAAACTGTCTTCTCTGTTTATCTGGGAGTCCCATAGACTGGAGGGGCAAGGTCATAGTAGAGTCATTTGTCTGAGCAGTACTAGTCTGAGTGTGAGGTGGACTCCAATGACAGTCAGCGGAGTCAAGGGCTGCTCTTTCTTCTGCCTGTGCTGGCTGAGCAGGGGCAGTAGCAGCAAGAGGAGAGATATAAGGAGGACTGTAATCCTCCTTGGGGGCAGAGGGAGGAAGCAAAGTAAGGATCTGAGGCTAGCCCTCCTCTAGAGGAAAGAGGGTAGGGAATGGTTTAACCAAAGAGAGAACATCTTGACCAGATACTGCCATGTGGTGATATATGGCACTTGGTCCAGGTGGCCCTTGGGCTCATAGAAAATAACTTTTACCTTGTAGATTGTGGAGAGATAAAAAGTTCTTTCCTCAGGCCACCCTAATTTATAAATGGGTCTTCATTCCTGCAAAAGATGCTTAGTTTTCTGGGAAAAACAACTAGAAGGGTCTTTTGCAACTCCATGGAAGTCAAAATAGTTGGGGACTAGGATCAGTGGCATGCTCTGTGTCTATCTCATCATAGGAATCAAAAAGAACTTGTACAAGAGAACTAAAAGCATAAACAGAATTCACACAGACAGACATAGAATAACATTCCAAGGAAAATGAATACAAAGCCAGAAGACTATTTCAGATGGCCTCCTTTCCTGCACAGGGAAGGCCCACAGCCTCACAGCAGCTTCAGAAATCAGACAAGAACTAGCAAGTTCTTTAAGATAGATTCAGGAGTGTCTTCTATAGCCCTTGGCAAAGTGACAAAATACACATCAGCCTTGACCCTTTTGGCCTCCAGATTAAACCCTAAAGAAAAACACTGAGAGAGACAAAATGGTAACAACAAGGCATCTGGACTTATCAACCAGAAAAGAGAAAAAAAAATCTCATACCTATTTGGGTTAGGGGTCTTCACCAAATCTCAAATGAGCCCCCAAATATAAGGGTCCGTGATTCATGAAGAATGATACCCCAGACTAAAATAGTATGTGACAGCAAAGAACATTTATTCTTCAGAGAACTTGCATGCAGGGGTCTATCATACATCGGTATTGAATAAAGAGGTGTATGTTTTGCAGGCTCAATTTAAAGCCTGTTGGGGTAGGAGTGAGTGCATTTATTCCCCCCCTCCTTGAATAGTTAGCTCTATCTCCAGGAGTATGGATATCTTTGTGATTGGTTGAGGCTCTGGGGGATTTGGGGGACTTTTGCTGATTAACTATACTTGATTCAAGCTAGGGGGTGGGGCAGCTTCTACAACTCCGTGTGATGTTACCACTGGCAAGTTGGTAGGGCAGCTTACAAATTGGCTGCCTGTGAAGAGTATTTTTCCCTGAGATTGTCTTTTCCAATTCTAGGAAACAGAAACTTAGGCCTACTCCCCCAAACTGCAGCAGCTTGGCATGAAGCCAGCCTGGCTCTGGCTGACTCTGTCTTCTCACTATTATACACGGACTCCCAACTCCCTGAATTGAACTGAGTTCACTCTTCCTGTGCTGCTCTTAAATATCTTTTCTCTGAGTGTTAGCCATATCCTACCTTTGATTCCTTCTGTCAAATCTTTCCTGATTCATCACTTTGTCTGCACCTCAATTAGAAGTCATTGGTTAGGATTAAATGTGTTTACTAAAAGATTTCAGCCAAAATGGATAAAAGATGTGTACTAAGGGTGTGTCTGCATTCCAACCAGATTACACAGACCTAGAATGTGTAATGTTGAATGTGATCAAAGCAGCCATGTTGCTGGATTAAGAATCTTCTACATATCTTTATTTCAACTTAATTGCCTCTTTACTGAATTTAGTTTTCAAGATCTATCTTGCTTTTAACATTTTATTCATATTACTTATAATATGAATATGTTATAATTGAATATATATATATATATATATATATATATATAATGTTTAGCTATCGCTAAGGAATTTATTGTTATCATCTTTCAGATCATTGAGTTATTTAATTATGCCTTCTGTAAATTCCTTGAATTCTTTGATAAAGTTTATGTTCATTCTTTTAAATTATTTTTTCTGGTGTAAAATTTGATAAGTTTTACTGGAGAGCATTTATATAAGACTAGTGATTTTACTGGGGGATGCACAAATGAGTTGGACTTTCATATTTGTGCTTTTTGTGATGAGACTTGGGCATGTGAGCTTCTTTCCTCGGTTACGTGTCTAATGTTGTTTCTAACCTGCCTCACTCTGGGAATGTAGAAGAACAGAGTAACCAGAGCTAGGCATGATGGTATAAAGTTTGGGAAGGAGCACTTAGTTCTAGTCTAATTTATAAGGGAAAGTCAGTGTATGAATTGCACATCTAGTTAATCCTGGGACTATAGGATATCAGGGATAGATTTGGGAACATTTCACAGCTAGTAGATGAGCTATGCCTCCTAAAATAAATCTGGACATGCAGGTATAACATGGGATTTAGAAAACGCACCTGGGAAATTTACTTTGCAAGTTGTTCGTTTGCAGGTAAGTCTAAGTGTATGGTGATAGCACAGGCAGGCACACCAGGGAAAGACAATAGGGAAGCTGTGCAGTAGCTCAGTAGCAGTGGCTCGATCTGGCAAAAACTGAAATGCTCTACTGATTTGTCACTAGTCAGTGGAAGTGGCAAGAATCAGTTGGAATACCATGAGAAGTTCTTGTTTGATTTCTCTCTGTGAAGTGAAGACCAGCAAAGTGTTGCATGGTTAGTGAAGACCTGCAAAGTGTTGCAAGGTGTAGAAATGCAAAAGCCCCTTCTCACTGTCTGTGGGGTTATATTTGATCTTTTCTAAATATCAGGCACCTTCTCAAGCTTCCACTCCAGCAAATCATCACATGCCCTCATGCGTGATTTAAGCACGACATCCATTCACAAAACAGCTTCCAGAAAAACCTCACGTGACATCTCACAAGACAGCTTCAGGAAAATATCACACAACTGGGTTTCCAAAGAGACCAGAAATTCCACGTGGGTGTAATGCCTAGTAAAAGGAAAAGAGGAGCAGAAGGCTTGTAAGAGCCAGAGGAAGAGGAAGTTTGCTGTGAGATTCCTTCTCCTAGAATGTTAGAGGAGATAAACCCGTGAGCTTTCACCATAATAGTTCCCTAAAACATGAACAGTGATGACACAAATAGACAAGAAAACATTTATGAGGGAAATCTCATGGGGCACCACTCTAGACACAAAACTACAAGCAATAAGGGATTGTTTAGATCAAGGGAAATAGTATTTCTTAGGGAAAAGTCCTCCCATTGGTTAATACAAAGTAGTAATGTCCAATATGTAACTGCAAGTAATATTATACAGATTCAGAAGGTTATATTGATATATTTAGAAATATATATGATATATGTCATATATAAGGTATAATTTGAATTTCAAAAATTTTTCTAAAACACAATATCATAATTCCATAATTTCTCACCTTTCATTCTCCCTCATACTCCTGCAGTATCCCACTGCCTTTGCTATCTGTCACATTCCTAGCTTAAAATTCCCATCACTTTTGAGTATAACATATTTGGCAATATATTCCTTACAGATGCAGATAATTAGGTCCCTAAGCTACTATGTCTGAGTTTCATTCGTGCAAAAACAATGACCATGTGAAGACAAAATTTTCTAGCAGCTATAAGATATAAAGATGAGGGAAGAGATGAATAATACATCAACAAACACCTCAGGGAGTGCCAGAAGTTGCCAGCAACCAACAGAAACAGAAAGGAAGTAAGGTTGGTTTAGACTATGGTGAAGAGAAGCCAGACTATGTTTATACTTGGTATGAGTCTTGCACAACTGACAAAAGAATTTTTTGCTCAATAGTACACAGCTCTTGTGATGTTTTCCTCTGGCAGCCCTAGTAAGCTCACTTATGACTTTTCTAAATTATTCTGTCTATCTTGAAATAATAACTATATTTGAAATTAACTTGGATTAGTTGGGCATCACCTTTTGGGGATTAAAATGAATAAAGTATAGAAATTACACAGGTCCTTAACATTGAAACTGAATATCTCATTTTATAATCAAGTTAAATGAAGTGTGGTAAAACGGTGTCTAAAATATTAAATTATGAATCCTCCAAGAATTTAAAACTAATGAAATAATAGTGCAGAATAATTAAAAGTTTTCATGAATGATCCAATTTTCCTAGCATGATAGAAATCTGCATTTAGATCTACAGAAAATTAGGATTGTTACCCTAATATCTAGGAAAAATGAGAATCGGTTCTCTCTGCTTATCCTTATAATAAAATGTTAGGAGTGTGACTGTCCTGAGGGATTATTGCTCTCAAACCCAGAGATTTGTCCATTTTGCACTTTAGTAAAACCACAGAGCACATCTCTAGCTAAGGCAGGGACAGGCAGCTCTCAATTATACTTAAAAAGTACCTCTGTGCTGCCTGGCTTTATCCTGTGTTTATTCTCTCAAATCTGTTCCAATATCCTTTCTAGTTATTCAGCCTGATTTTGCCTGTCTGTTAAAAATGAGCAAAGACAAACACTATATCATATTGTTAGGCTGCTAACTTCATTGAGATCCTGAATGGGTTTTGTTTGTGTTTTTGTTTTTCTTTAATAAGGCCTTATATGGTAAATAAGATGCTATCTAACTAAAACTTAACTTAGCACCTCCCATATGGCACTTGATACCCCACAGGTCTTTAGTTAAAAATGCTTTCTGAACAAACTTCAGATTAACCTTTATGTGTGTTTCAATTAGAGTTACTGGATGGCTCACAGATAATGTCATCATTTAAGATTATTCTTTAGTCATCAGGGAAATACAAATCAAAATGACCCTGAGATTCCACCTTATACCAGTCAGAATGGCTAAGATAAAAAACACAGGTGTCAGCAGATGGTGGCGAGGATGTGGAGAAAGAGGAACACTACTCCACTGATGGTGGGATTGCAAGCTGGTACAACCACTCTGGAAATCAGTTTGGTGGACCCTCAGAAAAATAGACATAATACTACCTGAGGACCCAGCTATACCACTCCTGACATATACCCAGAAGATGCTCAAACATATAACAAGGACACGTGCTCCAATATGCTCACAGCAGCATTATTTATAATAGCCAGAAGCTGGAAACACCCAGATGTCTTTCAACAGAGGAATGGGTACAGAAAATATGGTACTTTACACAATGGCATATTACTCAGCATTAAAAACAATGACTTCATGAAACTCATTGGCAAATGGATGGAATTAGAAAATATCATCGTGAGTGAGGTAACCCAGTCAAAAAGAGCACACATGGTTTGTACTCACTGATAAGTGGATATTAGGCAAAAAGCTCAGAATACCCACAAAACAACTCAAGAAGAAGGAAGACCAAAGTATGAATGCTTCAGTCCTACTTAGAAGGGGGAACAAAATAATAATGAGAGGTAGAGGGTGGTAGGGACTTGGGAGGAAGAGTGTAGGGGGAGAGGAAAAAAGGGTGGCAAGATCAGGTGTGGAAGGAGACAGGGGAAACGTGCAGAGGGTTAGGAAATTGAACTGAGTTGTGCAGCAATGGAGGATGGGGAACAGGGTAACCAACAGAAAGTCCCAGATACCAGGAAAGCAAGAGGCTCCCACAACCAAGAGGGATGAGACTAGCTGAAATACCTAACAAAGGGGAGGGAGAACCTGTAGAGTCCATATCCAGAGGTTAGGGACAGCCCATGGTTGAGAGATGAGGCCATTCACCCATCTCAAATATTCTAACCCAGAATTGCTCCTTTCAAAATGAAATACAGGGACAAAGAGTTGAGCAGAGATTGAAGGAAAGGCCACCCAGAGATTGCCCTACCTAGGGATCTATCCCATATGCAGCCACCAAAACCAGACACTATTACTGATGCCAAGAAGTGCTTGCTGACAGAAGCCTGATATAGCTGCTTTTTGAGGGGCTCTGCCAGAGACTTACAGATACAGATGATTGCAGGCAACCATCAGACTGAGCACATGGACCCCAATGGAGGAGTTAGAGGAAGGACTGAAGGAGCTGATGGGGTTTCTAACCCCACTGGAAGAAAAACAATATCAACCAACCAGACCCACCAGAGCTCCCAGGAACTAAACCACCAACCAAAGAATACACACGGAAGGACCCATGACTGCAGCTGCATATGTAGCAGAGGATAGTCTTATCTGGAATAAATGGGAGGGAAGGCCCTTGGTCCTGTGAAGGCTAGATGCCCCAGTATAGGCGAATGCTAGGGTGGTGAGGCAGGAGTGGGTGGGTGAGGGAGGACCCTCCCAGAAGCATAAATATAATGTTGCATTTGAACACTATATATCTATGTCTGTTTTCTTTATGTCTATCTCTATGTTTATCTCTGTATCTCTGTATGTCTGTATCTCTGTGCCTCTATATCTCATTATCTTTCTTTTTGTCTCTGTCTCACATTTGAACACTACACTAAGCATTAGAAATAAAGTTTTGAAATAAATTATTACAGTATAATTTATTGTAGTAATTTTATACAGAACAACACATTTTTAATAACAGGAAATGATCTACTTGCTCACATGTGTAAAAGCAAGACTAATTCCCTCATTCTCTGTAGTTATGTAGACAATACACAGTCAGCCAATGTACTTTCGAGGCTCATTGCTAGGCTCATTGCTATATTTATCATTTATCTGACTCATTTGTTTTCTGAAGTTATTATCTTTTGTCATTTCTCTGACTCATTTGGTCTCTTACAATATTCTTTATTCCATGGCGGTCAATGGTTTTTCATTTTTGTTCAAATTTATTCTTGAGACTCATTTTGAAACCACTGACCAGTTGGCTTATTACCCTGATACCATAATATACTTTTGAAATAATATCTTTTCATCATTAATCTGTGTCTGGGTTTCTTCATTCAATAAACTTAAAAAATATTAATAAAATGTATAATATACATAATTTCCTATTAAAATATCTTTTTTTTTTAGTATTAAAATATGATCATCTCGTTTCATCCTTCTCTTTTTGTTCTCCAATCCCTTGCCTGAACTCATCTCTTTTGGTTGTTTTCAAATTCATAACCTAGTTTTCTTTAATTGTTGTTAGATATGCATGTGTACATGTGTGTGTGATGTGTGTGTATGTGTTCTTAAATACTTGACTACAACATGTTCATTTATAATGCTGTTTGTATGTATGTTTTCGAGTCTATCATTTAGTATTGGATAAATTAGTGTACTCCTCCTCATCTAAAATTACTTGTCCAGCTCCAGATTTGATTCCCCCCCTTTGAAAACTATCATGCACACAAGAAGGCACCATGAAAACATGCAAACAAGAGAAATACCTAACAGTCCTACTCAACTACGGTGCCTATGAACCATGATAATGAAGTGCATCACAGGATAAATCTAAGGTAGAGCTGTGATATAAATACACAGTGAATATACTATGCTAGCAACCAAGCTTTCTCTAAATGGACTTAAGGCCTTCTGAACAAAAGAGAAACTATGACTGGTACTGGAAACATAGGCAATTACTCTGGGCTAGTGAAGTCATAGATCTTGGAGGAGAACCTATAATCACCAATTTACTAAATTATCATAATCCCAAATTATATTTTAAATATTTATCATTATACCTGAAGATAAGTGTAGTCCTCACTCTTCTTCAAGGAAAGCTCTTTTTGCAATAGGAGTATACTGTTAAAGAAAAAAGAAAAACAACTGAACAAAACACAGAGTTGTGGAGCCCAGTCCCATACAATATATCTACAATGTGTTTTTGATGGTATATGTTATTATTACTATCAGCATCCTTGGCAAATTATTTTACATAACAGAGCCATTCAAGCCATACATGTCATTTCTCCAACAGGAGCATACCCACACATGTATCCTCAACTACCACTTGCATTGCATTATTTAAGTTTAGAAACCAATACAATTTTTACGGTGTGGATATTGTTTAGATTTTCTAAAGAAGGTTCCTTATATCTGTAAGATTATTAGACAACACATAACTAAATTTTTGGAAATGAATGTACATTCTAAATGATTGTAAATTCTATATGTCATTTATGTAGAACTAGCTTTTTCTACTTACAAAATACACTCTATATTATTCTAATAAATATTTAAATTATTTTTAAAATTAAGATAATTATTTTAAATTGTTGTATGAAATTATAATCCTTAGAGATACTGTTAGCTTACAAAATACATTCTATATTATTCTAATGAGTATTTAAATTATTTAAAAAATTAAGATAGTTATTTTTTAATTATTGTGTGAAATTATAATCCTTAGAGATACTGTTAGTTTTCTAAAAAAAATGCAATATATGTTCCACAAAACAGACGTTAAATAGGCCTCGTGTAACACATTTTATATCATAAATTTTAGGAATGATTTTACATATGCTTAATATGAATTTATTTCCCATATTAATAGTATACAAAAAACCTTCTAGTATGCTGAGCAAACATCCTCAAAACACACTTTTGTGTTTCCCACAGAGACCAATTAGCTTTATCAAATGAAGACATCCCCAAAATATATGCAGAAATTCTGAAAGTTGGGTTATCAGGGAGAATTACAATTTATTCCCCTCGGATTTAATTATAGGATGTAACTCAAATTCAAGGCAATGTGTGAAAGTCAGGCAAGACCCTTTAGATTTGATTAGAAAATACTATGTCACATTTCTGTTCTTCACATTTCACTTGGAAATGTATAATTTAGGGAAAAAGTATACTCTTTTTTTACATGGCACATCATTGACCACTTTTCTCAAAAATTCTATGTATAAAAACTATAACTGAGGAAACAAACCGTATAAAAACATAAGTCAGTAGTAACTTTACTCAACTTCACTTAAATTTCTGAATTGTCTTAATTTTATTTTATTTTTGGTACCCACTTATAAATGCTTACATTTTCTTAATCCAGTAATTCATAAATACGAGTAGCTGGCCTGATTATCTTTAAAGTATTAGGACATGTAATCACGTAGGAATCGAAAGTCCTCCAGTGAAGAACAACAACACAGTTCTGATTGTTGTGGATTATATTTACTTGCAAATAAAACCAAGTTGCCTTGAATTCAGATACTGATTATGATTCAGACACAGAAGTGATTCTTTACCTGCCAGTCAAAAATACAAAAATTGAAGAAAATAATTTTGTACAGTGAGATGCTTTTTATTTATTTCAACACCCTTGAACCAGCATCTACAGGACATTTTGTGTCTTTTACATGTCTCAGTAATATGCCCTTCTCATGTCACAAAATCCAAACCAAGGTAGGCTTTGTTCACTCTAACACTTCTAAGTATCCAGTATGTAGATGGCTATGTTCAACATTAGCATAACATAAGTAGGAAACAGGTGGCCAGTGTCTTCTAGGAAATAAGTCAAATTTCATTTTCATTTCTTTTAATAAGCTCTGTATTAGCTTTTTATCCTTATAAATTATAGTTTTACTTTGGAGCTTTAATTCCACTGTATTAATTTTTCAAATATGGTTTTGTTTTATTATAGTAGTTCAACAAATTATTTTTATGTTCATAAATTGTGGGCAAGTGCCTTTGGCCATCCACTGTGTTCCACAAGAATGATGTGGTGAATCAAGATGAACTGCACAAAAACTTTACCAAATGTTTAAGGTTCAGGGAATACTGGACACACTTAAGATACATCTCCAAAACCAACTAATTCAAGAATTGATGCCTCCTGTATTGAGTGGAGAAGTAAAGCCTCCATTCACTCTAGGGGAAGGAAATGCCCTCCTAATAGGTGCTCCTAACTGACTGGTGGCAGATCACTTACAAAGATGTGGCTATGCATTTCTATTTTCTTTCCAGAAAGTAGTTGGCAAAAGTAAAGATATTTATTATGCAGTATCTACTAAAATTCATTTGGATTAACCCCTCATCTAGTCTCTATAAATCACTGGTTTTCTTAAGAGTTTCTTAAAGCAATTGGTAGAATGCCATCAAGCTAAAGAGAGCTGTGATATGGAAACTCAGACAAGCACCACATTTTCTAACAAAGTGTCCTTGGGTGAACAGTTTCAGCTTATTGATGATCAACCTGCAGATTCTTTTCCTGACTGTTCCAAGCTAGAATCTTTAGAGACAAAGTTAAATGCATATAAGAGAAATACAACTATTTACCTAAGAATTTTATGAAGTCATTGTTTTTAATAGCTGAGTAGTATTCCATTGTGTAAATGTACCACATTATCTGTATCCATTCTTCTGTTGATGAACATCTAGGTTGTTTCTAGCTTCTGGCTATTATAAATATGGCTGCTATGAACATAGTGGAGCATGTGTCTTTATTACATATTGGAGCATCTTCAGGGCATATGCCCAGGAGTGGTATAGCTGAGTCCTCGGGTAGTAAGTATTATGTCCATTTTTCTGAGGGTCCGCCAAACTGATTTCCAGAGTGGTTGTACCAGCTTGCAATCCCACAAGCAATGGAGGAGTATTCCTCTTTCTCCACATCCTCGCCAGCATCTGCTGTCACCTGACTTTTTGAACTTTGCTATTCTGACTGGTGTGAGGTAGAATCTCAGGGTCATTTTGTTTTGTATTTCCCTGATTACTAAGGATGTTGAACATTTCTTTAGATGCTTCTAGGCCATTTGACCATTTGAGTTTCCTCAGTTGAGAATTCTCTGTTTAGCACAGTCCTCATTTTTTAATAGAGGTATTTGCTTCACTGGCGTCTAACTTCTCGAGTTCTTTTTATATATTGGATATTAGTTCTTTTTGTTGTATTGACAGTGTCCTTTGCCTTCCAAAAGCTTTGCATTTTTATAAGGTCTCATTTGTTGATTGTTGATCTTATAGCATAAGCCATTGGTGTTCTGTTCAGGAATTTTTTCCCTGTGTTCATGGCTTTCCCCCACTTTCTCTTCTATTAGATTCAGTGTATCTGGTTTTATGTGGAGTTCCTTGATCCACTTGGACTTGAGCTTTGTACAGGGAGATAGGAATGGATCAATGTGCCCATTGAACCAGCACCATTTGTTGAAAATGCTGTCTTTTTTTCCACTGAATGGTTTTAGCTTCTTTGTCAAAGATCAAGTGTGTGGGTTCATGGAACTTGAAAATATCATCCTGAGGAGGTAACCCAGTCACAAAAGAACATGGTGTGCACTCACTGATAAGTGGATATTAGCCCAGAAGCTCAGAAAACCAAAGATAAAATTCACAGATCATATGAAATATTTGAAATGCAAACAAAGAAAATATCTAATATAAGAAAAAAAAGAGGGGAAAAAAGAGAAATGCAACACCAGCTTCATAAGAAGATGGAACACCAAAGTGTGGATGCTTCAGTGCTTGTTAGAAGAGGGAACAAAATATTCACAGGTGAACATATGGAGACAAAGTGTGAAGCAGAGATTGAAGGAAAGGTCATCCAGAGACTGCCCCACCTGGGGATCCATCTTATTTACAGTCACCAAACCCAGATGCTATTGCGGATGCTGGGAAGTGCTTGTTGATATGGCTGTCTCATGAGAGTGTCTGTCAGTGCCTAACAAATACAGAGGTGGATGCTCACAGCCGACCATTGAACTGAGCATGGGGATCTCCGCTTGAGGAGTTGGAGAAGGGACTGGAGGAGCTGAGGGGATTTGCAGCCCCATAGAGGGAGCAACAGTGTCAACCTACCAGACCCACCAGGGCTCCCAGGTACTGGACCACCAACCAAAGAGTACACATGGAGGGACCCATGGCTGAGTATGTGACAGAGGATGGCCTTGTTGAACATCAGTGAGAGGAGTGGCCCTTGGTCCTGTAGGGGTTTGATGCCCCAGTGTAGGGAAATGCCAGAGCAGAACGTTGGAAGTAAGTGGGTGGGTGGGTGAGCACCCTCATAGAGGCAGGGGAAGGCAGAATAGGATAGGGAGTTTTCGAGGGGAGACCTGGAAAGGGGATAAAATTTGAAATGTAAACAAAGAAAACATCCAATATAAGGAAAAATAAGAGGAGAAAAAAAGAGAAATACAACCCCAGCTTCAGGTAGATATGTGTCAACAGCTGAAGTATGTTAGAGAACCTGAAATAACAAAAGGAAAGATGGAAGAGGAAAGAAAGAATGAAAAGGAACTGGCTGAGATGGGGAATAAATTTGAAAGAACTTGTCATCAAAAAACTGAAACTCTCATTTCTCAGGAAAAGAACACTCTCGAAAAATTAAAAAGCAGCAAGAGATTGAAAAAAAAAAAAAGAAATTTATGCTCAAAGACTGCTTCTACTAAATGATATAGATTTTCTTAGAGGTAGAGAGGCAGAGCTGAAGGAATGATTTGAAGCTTTTGATTTGACCCAGAAGCTCCAAGGAGAAAACAAAAGTGAGGCTGAGACACGTTGAAGACAGACCAGAATTTAAAGAATACTGAAGAGACCTATGATCAGAAACTCAAAACTGTACCTCTAAAGTATCAACTGGAACTAAAGGATGACTATATTGCTAGCACAAATAAACTCCTAGTAGAGGGAAGGAAGAATAAAGAATTCATTTGCAAGAGGAGTTCACAGTTATTAATTCAAAACAGGAAGAACTCAGTAAATCTGTAAAGCATATGAAAGAAGTTGAGCTGGAACTAGAGTTTGTCAAAGCTCAGATTTTGGCAATGTCAAAACAAAACCATTCTCTGAATGAAAAGGTGAATGAGGTGAGTGATTAGTCACTACTGAAAGAAGAAGATGTGAATTTCAGGCGTAAAATAAATGACTTAAACAGCAACTGGGAGAGAATAGGAATGATAACATACACCTTGTAGACCATATAACTCAGCCACCAGTGGAGCTTTTTGGTTTTTCAGAAAGAATTACAGAAAACAGAAAAGGCTATGGCACTGGAGCACAAGAAGTTTGAAACTCATAGGCAAGCTCTGCAGAAACAGCTGTAGAGTGAAATTGAAAATTCTACACAGGTGAAGGCCCAGATATTAAAATATGATGCTTCTGTTAAAAGGACAGCTGTTCAGGTTGCTGATTTAAAGTCACACCTGAAACACACTCAAACAGCCCTAGAGAGTGAAGTGTTCCAAAATTCAAGGCAGTCTCTGACCCTTCATTTCCTGAGTGACCTAGTGATTGGCAAGATGGCAGCCCCATGTGCTCTCCTGGAACAGAACAAGGTTATGGCAGGTGCAGTTATGTCAAGGATCTGACCTTATGTAAATACAATGGCAGAGGCTAGATCCCCAGACACTGACCTTGAGCTTGTAGCCAGTAGTACTAAAGCCAAAGTAAGAGAATTAGAACAAGAGGCTAAACACTTGAAAACGGCTTTCAGAGCCAGGTGGTGGTGGCACACGCCTTTAATCCCAGCCCTCGGGAGGCAGAGGCAGGCAGATTTCTGAGTTCGAGTCCAGTCTGGTCTACAGAGTGAGTTCCAGGACAGCCAGGGCTACACAGAGAAACCCTGTCTTGAAAAAAAAAAAAAGAAAGAAAGAAAAAGAAAAAGGCATTCAGATGTTACTATTGAAGTTACTCAGAATCTTTCTGTGAGCCCTCAGCCAGCAAAGAGTCTTTCATCTGTATACTCGGTAGGGGTTCTCAGAAGTATAGCTTCCAGTTTCACAAATAGACATGTTTCTGCAGAGGCCATAGCTGCCACTGAAGAGCCTCTTGTGGGCATGCTGAAGGGAAAAAGTGTGATGTATTCAAAGCATTTATAGTGTGGTTTCACATTCACACAAGACCTCTTCCTCCACACACCTCTCCTCTACACCCCACCCAAAACGAGAAGCCTTGGTAATGAAATGTATCTAGAAGGTCTGGGAAAATTATATTTTATTTCCTCCAGTCCTAGTCTTGATCTTGCATTTGGGTCACATGCTGCTTCCCCGAGTCCTTTTTCCTGACAGAATAATAGCTCAGTCATCACGTGTTCCACTAGGCATAGCTTCTCTGGCCCTTCTTCCCCCAGCACTCCAGAGCAAAATGTCTCTTTTTTTATCAGAGACAAACTGAAACACAAGATAAAAGTTAGTTTTCAAAAGTAGATAAGCAATCATTGAAAGATAAGGAGAAGTTTCAACCATCTTTCAGATGGAACAAGCCAGAATAGTTTGAAGCAGAAGGACTCCACCCTGTAGTGTAATTGTATGTTGGCCAACTATTCCTGAATGTAAAGGTTGCCCTGCAGTGTCACTCTGTTGGAGAAAAGTGATTTTCTATCTCCCAGCAGCTATAAGTAACAGTTCAGTTGTGAACTTTTACCTTAGTGGCTATGTTTTCATTCATTCATTCATTAAAAAATACACATGTATATAAAACAATAAATTAGATATAACAAAAATTATTAAATAGAAGATAGGCAAGACAAAACATGAAAAGGAAATGAATCTAAGAGAAGGCATAAGAATCAGAGACCACTCCTTTGCTGTCTGGAACCCCATAAAAACACTAAACTGAAAGGCATGACACATGTGCAGAGTGACAGCAATCTAAATAGAGTTGCCAAATAATGGGAGAGCTGGAATCCCAACTGGACATCTCTGTCACCCAGTAAAGCTTCCTCTACTAGGATAATCTTACATTTAATTGAGTTGTTGGCTACCTGGCTCATTGGAATCCCCAAGCAACTCAGGCTATTGCCATAACTATGTGTTACTTTCCACAAACTGACAGGAAGGACCCATTATTGATGACAACACCTTCCACAATTGATTAAAAATGAAGATATAAGGTCGGTGCCTACATAGGGCTTCACCACTTTGTTCTGGCACACTTTGTATAGGAACAGACTCTGCAGGCTCTCAAATAAAACAGTAAATACCAGCTTGACCATAAACCCTTTATCTACAATGGCACACTGACTGAAAGACATGCTCAGGCAATGATGGCATAAAGTTGTGGGAATAAGCAACCAATAAATAATTTGTCTTAAGACATATTCTTTTAAGATAGAATCCATACCAGACACTGCTTGGGTGATCAAGTACCTGAGTCTAGATAACCCAGGGACATAAGGTAAAACCAAATTAACTGCTTTTAAAAAAAGAAAAAAAAATGTAGTGATATAATTCCTCCTAATGATATTCAGCTGTACTTGTAGATCAATGCCATGATCAGCTATCAGCAACGAAAGTTCCTGATATAGTAGATGGGAGCAAATACAATTACTGTAGGCTTAGATTTTTAAAAATCTACTTTAATAGTGTCAGGATTTGGTACCTGCCCATGGGATGGATCCCAAGTTGGACCAGACACTGGTTGGCCATTCCTTCATTCTCTGCTCCATTTTTGTCCCTGCATTATTTTAGTCAGGAATAATGTTAGATCAAGAAATATGAACCTGTCAGTGAGTACATACCATGTTCGTTCTTTTGTGACTGAGTTACCTCATTCAGGATGATATTTTCAAGTTCCAGCCATTTGCCAGCGGATATTAGCCCAAAAGTTCGGAATACCCAAGTTTCAGTTAACAGTAACCGTTGGACTGAGGGTGAGGTCCCAGATGGAGGAGTTGGAGAAGGAACTGCAGGAGCTGGGGGAGCTTGCAGCCCCATGGAGGGAGCAACAATGTCAACTGGCCTGACCACCCTGTTCCTCCTGGAGCCTGGACCACCAACCAAAGAATAGACATCAAGGGACCCATGACTCGGACCACATATGTGGCAGAGGAGGGCCTTGTTGGCCATCAGGGGGAGGAGAGGTCCTTGAGCCTGAGGGTGTTAGAGGCCCCAGTACAGGGAAATGTCAAGGTGGGTGGGGGAATACCCTCATAGAGGCGGGGGAGGGGGAAGGGGATAGGAGGTTTCCAAAGTGGAGACCTGGAAAGGGAGAAACATTTGAAATGTAAATAAAGTATCAAAAATTAAAAAAAAAAAGAACACAAAGAAAAATGTAAAAAAAAAAAAAAAATGGGGCACAGAACTAAACAGAGAATTCTCAGCAGAGTAATTTCTAATGGCCAAGAAGCACTTAAAGACATGTTCAATATCCTTAGTCATTAGGGAAATGGAAATCAAAACAATGCTGAGATTCTACCTTATACCCATCAGAATAGCAAAAACAAACAAACAAACAAACAAACAAACAAACCTCAAGGAAAGCCACATGCTGGTGAGGATGTGGAACAAGTGCATACTCTCCCATTGATGGTGGGAGTGCAAACTTGTACTATCACGCTGGAAATCAATTTGGAGGGTTCTCAGAAAATTGGGAGTAGTTCTACCTCAAAACTCAGCTATACCACTATTGGACATATACCCAAAAGAAACTCCACCATACCACAAGGACACTTGTCATCAATCATCTGTTCTCTCAGTGAAGGTGCAGCAAGCAGAAACCCAGGGAGTGGCTGTAAAGGCAAAAGGATTCCCAACCCTCCCAGAAGCCTCAGGAACAAACAGAAGCAAAGGGGTTGGTGGGAAACCAAGACCTTGGGAAGGCTTTTTGTTTGTTTGTTTTTTATTTTTGTTTTCTTTTTGTTGTTTTTGTTTTTGTTTTGATTCATGGTTCTGCTTTTGCTTGTTTATTTGTGCTTGTGTCTCAGTTGGGGTTTCTATTAATGCAATAAATTGGAAAAAAAAAGAAATATGAACTTGGGCTAGTGTTCCTATTAGTCCACAGGGGGCCCTTTCTAACCACTGGAAGTGGACTCTTCAGGTTCCATCTCCCCACTGATGTGCATTTCTGCTAAGGTCACCCACATTGAGTCCTGCAAGCTTTCCCCATCTCAGGTCTCTGGAACTTTCTAGAGGTTCCCGCACCCCAACAGCTGCATGTTTTCATTCATTTTTCTGGCCATCTGGGCTTCTCTCCTGTTCCCCCTACCCCACCATGCATGATCTTGCCTCCCGTTTTCTCTCCTCCTTCCCTGATGCTATGTTGTGCTTGTGGACAGAAGCCTAGCTTGGTTGTCCTCTGAGTGGCTCTACCAGTACTCGACTGAGACAGATGTAGATAATCTCAGCCCAGCATTAGAAAGAGCTCAGGTACCCCTATGGAAGAGTTTGGGGAAGGATTGAAGGTATTGAAGGGGATGAAACCCCAAAGTGTAAAGTAACCTGGACCCCTGGGAGCTCCCCAGAGACTAAGCTACCAACCAAAGAGCATACACTGTCTGATCTGAGACCCCTGGTACAGATGTAGCAGAGGACAACTTTGTCTGGCCTCAGTGGGGGAGGAAGAGCCTAATCCTGTAGACATTTGATGCCCCAGGGAGGGGATGTGCGGGGGGGGGCATCCTCTCAATCCAGTCCACTTGGCAAACAGCAAACAAGAGTCAGCAGCAGTGGCTTGAGGATTGGTATAAGTCTCCAGAAGCAGCAAGAAGCAGCCAGAATGCCACCAGTTCTTTGGTGCATTTCTCTCTATGAAGTCACGACAAGGAAAGATCAGCAAAGAAAGCAAGTCCTCCAAGTTTCCAGACTGGACTTACTGCAACGTTTTCTCCAAAGGCCACCAGAGACCAGAGAACAATAGTGGTAGCCAAAAGTTCATTATTTAGTTTTCCCTGAATGCTATACTACATTATTAGTGCAGAATTGTGAATCCAAAATTTAGGATGGGAATTTTTACATGATTTAATCTAATTACACCACTTACTCCTAAAATTTGTGTAAGGATCTCCTAAGATGTGTATGGTTGTAGAAAATAAGGCTAAAGAACAGTTTTTCTTTTCCAAATGAGTGAGTATTAACTGTGTTACAAACTACATGCCCAAAAATTTCCATAAAAATAAAAAGGAGAAATACAATATACACTGAAATAAAATGAAACTGATCTTCCTCTTACCTAAAGCTCTGTATAAGCCACCACGAGATAAAATGGAAATATCTAAATTTGACTTCGTTACTTTAAGGGGTAATACTTAAGCCAATCACATAGCAGTGATTGGCTAGAACCATAGATAGTTCTGAACTCTATATGGTTTATATTTTCTTCACAAATACATACTGAATAATGTAAATTCTTTATAATAAAATAGCAAGTTATACTTTGAATAGAATGAAACAGATAACGGAAGCTGTAGGAAGTAAAGCAGGAGATAGGGAAGACTAATGTGATGAACAGTGAGCTCTCTACATGTCGTAATCCTCAACGGATTCATTATATTTAAGTGAATGTTCTAGATGCACCAATATTTTGTTATCACACCTCTGCAGCATCATTTCTCTGGAGTAAAACTTAGTGATTGGGTAATAAACACCTATTAAGTGCAGAAAAGAGATTAACTCCTAATCTGGTAGGACATATTAGGACTCATGAAAGACTTTGGGAAACAAAATCCCATTAAATAGAATTAATCTGAAGGCATCTGAAGGCATCACTTATGTATAAAAACTGACATATGTGAAACATGATACTTTGTGTCAACCATACTGAATGATTTATACAAAGACAAACTCTGTTCAGTAATTTTTTATGTTATATTCTGTAGAATTAAATAATTCCCTGTAGCTAACCTTCACTGATATTGTTATTGTCTCTAAGAATTTTCTGTGGCAGAGACTTTAAAATGACACAGAATAATATGATGTAGTATGATCTAAGATTTCATTAAGTAGAAATAGTAATGTAAATGTAGTGGAAATATAAGATAACTGCATTAAAATATAACTAGGATATTAAAAATTTACAGATATTTGATCTACTAATTTATAAGGACATTTCTCATGGAGAGAGTACGATATCAGAAGTAAAAAGAAATGATTAGCAAAGGAAATGATGCTTCACAATGTATCATAAAAACTTTTAAAGTAATTTAGTATGGCTACTAAAAGAGTCAAGGAAGAGAGGAGATATGGGAGTACATTAGGGGAAGACATGGAGAAATTACACTGGGGTTAAGAACATTCAACACTATAATTTCAACACTAAGAGGATTGCCGGAAAAAAGACAGGAATTTCAGCCTTTGCTGAGTAGAGAGCTCATCATCAGCCTAGTTTACAGATGCTAGATCAGGATGTAAAAACATGAAACAAACAAACAAATAAAAACTTTAAGACAACAAACCCTAAATAAACTAAGCATAAAAGGGTTTACTTCACCTTACAATTCCATACCACAGTACATCTTTGAAGGAATTCAGGCCAGCAACTCAAGGCAGAAGCCTAGAGGCAAACATTGAAGCAGCAACCATATATAAAGGTATATAATAGAGTTTACGGAATTAAAGATCATGGTGTTGCCACAAAATCATACATTTTGAGCAATGGAACAAAGTAAAAACCCCAATCATAAGTGCATGTAACTATAGCCATATCATATTGACTGATAAATTTAAATATCAAAAGTATTTCTGTACAACCAAACAATAACCATAAAAGTATCAAAACACAAAACAAAACAAAAAATCAAGTATTTAATGACAGGATTGTTCCATAAATTGTTCAAGAAGGAAATAAAATTACATAGAAATGAATGAAGACAAAAGCCCAATATATTCAATTCTAAAACACAAAGATGGCAGCTCTTACATGGAAAACTCAAAGCACTAAGTGTTTAATCTTGTCTCACGAAAGACAAAACAAACAGTAACCCCAATGAATGACTTAGTTACTCACATAAATGAACTGGAAAAATCAACAACAAAAACAAATTCCAAACCTTCGATGGGAAGAGATAATTAAATTTGGACAAAAATTAAAACTAAAAATTATGAGGAATTTACAATACAATGCGTTAGTGCTTTCAGAGATATAAAACAATAACAATGTTGAAAACCAATTAACCAAAGGAACAAAAATTTTTAAATTAACAATGGAATATATGTCTTAATTACAGTTTCATTGATGTGAAGAGACAAGTCAAGGCTTAAAAAAGAAAACATTTAATTGATTCTGGCTTAAAGTTTCAGAGGTCAGTCCATTATTCTCATGGCAGGAAGCATGATGTGCAGATTACAGGCACACATGTTGCTGAAAAAGGAGTTGAGAGTTCTATATTTTGATCTGAAGGCAGCCAAGAGGAGACTGGATTTCCACACTGGGCAGAGGTTAAGCATGGGAAACCTCAAAGCTTACCTATACAGTGACACACTTTCTTCAACAAGGACACACCTCCTGCTAGTGCCACACCCTATGAGAAAGCTTTCAAACACATGAATCTATGGGAGCCAAGCCTATTCAAACCACCGCAATATAAAAAGAAAAGTGTTAGATACCTTGACTATCAGAAAATCATGTGGACACCTTAAAAAAACCCAAACTCCACTAAATTGGAAAACCCAAGAGAAAGCAATGAATGTGACATACCCAAATTAAGCCATAATTGAATGAATAATTTAAATACACCTGTTAACAATGTGATTGACACAATAATAAGACATTTCTCATCTATAAAAATATCTTAGAACCAGATAATTTCACTGTAGAATTCTTATAGAACTACAAAGATGAACTAACACCAATGCAACTCATTTTATCTCATAAAATAGATGAGATTTTCAAGTATTTTATGAGCCCAATATTACCCTGATACAGATGCAAAAATTTTCAATTACAATACTTTCAAATAAACTTCAAAATGACATCATAAAGATTACTTACCATGACAATATTGGTTTATTCCAGCAATACAAAGGTTAATCAGCCTGGGTAAAAAATAAATATAGTTTATTACATGAATGGATTGAAAGACTAAGTTACATGTTAATCTTCTAAGACACAGAAATGGCCATTTGATTAAATGCTGCATCCCTTAATGATTAAAACATGAGAAGCTAAGGATGGAGGAGACCATGCCATTATAACAAAGTCTATCTATGACACCAAAACACCATCCTGCTTGGTGAAGGAAAAGTAAAAGTATTTTCATTAATGCCATAAACAGAATAAAGGTATTCACATCCTCTACCTCTACTACTTCTATTCAGCACAATGCTTGACATCTTAGCTAGAATTAGCAAAGAGAAGAGTATTGAAAGTGTGCCATTGGGAAAAGACTTCAAAACAATCTTCCCTGGAAACTGCATGTTTCTTCATATAAGGTCCTACATAGAATTACCACATGTTCTCTCTCATGTGTTCTTCCTAGATTAAAATTTTTGCTCTGTTTGTTTTATTACATGTGTATTTAGAAACCAGAAATTAGAAGGATACCTTGAAAGAATAAGCTTTCAGTGAGAATGAATAGACTAATATATGTAAAATAAAATGAATCAGAAAAGTTTAAACAAGGCAGGGTTGAGTGGGAGAAAGCAAGGGGTGGGTAATCAAATGAAGGATCTATAAAGATCTAAATAAAAATCTGCTCTAAAATTCTGTTGCTGTTGAAGATCTGTGGCAGTCGTGATGACTATCTTTATAAGTGTACTTTTGAAGCAGCCTTTAATATTGTTTCTTTGTCCTTCAGTTTTAAGATTTTGATGATGGTATACATTCAAGCTGTCCTTTTCTAGTTGTTTGTTGGGGATTCTCAATGCCCTATAGTTTAAAGATTTTAATGATGGTACACATTCAAGCTGTCCTTTTCTAGTTGTCTGTTGGGGTTTCTTAAATTTCATGTCCAGTTTTTCCTTAGATTTGGAATTACTTTGGGTCTAAATTTATTGACCAGTTTTTCTCTATCTTTATTTTCACATCTTATACAATATACTCTTAAGGTTTGTGTCTATCATGACATGGTATGTTTTGGAAATTGTGTTCATGTTTTATGATCATTTGTTTCACAATTGTTTTCTGAAGTCCCTTAGCCCATCATCCATTCTTGATATTTGTCTTCTGTTTGAGTCAGTGTTTTTGTGATTCTTTATTTTTTAATTAATGGAATCAATTCTTTAGCCCCCTCCTGCTTTCTTTCTTTCTTTTGTTTCTTTCCTTTCTTCCTCCCCTTCTTTCTCTCTCTGTTCTCTCTCTTTCTCTCTCTCTCTCTCCATAAGGCCAATCTCCTTGCTGAATATTTCCAATTATTGAATTTCTCTCTATATAGATTCATGTATATATGTGTATGCATATACATATATATATATATATATATATATATATATTCAACCATAATTCAAGAGCCCCTTCAATATCATTTTAGATAATACACCTGCTTAACAGAAGACTATGTTCAGAATTGCATTTTGGATTTTTGAGCCAATCTACTCTCAGGTAGGTACAGAGATTAGATTACTTCCTCTGGGCTATTATTTACTCAATCTTGTCTATATAATGAAGTTCCAAATGAGACCTCTGTGCACGGAATTTCAGGAGAACTTCCTAGTCAATGAGTATATTTATGAGCTGTTAAGCAGGTGTATTCTGTATTTATAGGGAGAGGTTACAAAAGATCTGTGGGCATACCTCTTGTAAATCTTGTGCCATGTATCATTTCCATCTTCTTGGTTGTCACCTTATCATTGATATTAGATTCCAATTATGAGTTATTGCTTTCTTAAAGTCTGTTAGTCATTGCCCTTAAGAACTAATCCTAAGATATTTGTGTGAACTCTTAAATCTGTTGACTGCTTGTTAGAATCACAGACAATTCCAGCACAGAAACCTAGATTGTTCTTGTAGTAAAAACAATTGTACTAATGGCTGATTCCTTAACTTGAAAAGTCTGTTCTAACCATAGTCTTCTTTGTCAATACAAAATTGTGGATGGGGTTTGAACACAAGGGTTTTAAATATCTCTCAACTACTAAGCCTATAATTTATAATATGACAAAATCTTATGAGAAAAAGGAATTAAGTATTATAAGTTATAATTTCTTTATTCAATGGTCACATAATTATATAAAGAGCTCACATAATCATAACACTAATGTTTTCTTCAAATATGAGTAGAACTTCAATATGTAGAAGATGGAATGAACATATACTCTAAAGAATAGCATAAGTTTTAAATGGAAGGATATAAAAAATACAACTGAGGAACACCTATTTGAATGCAGATATTCTGCAAAAGTGATTCAAAGTCCTAATATGTGTACAGTCAAGGGGCTGAAGAGATGACTCAATGGTTAGGAGAACTTGAAGTTCTAGAAGAACACCAATTTGATTCCCACCACAGCTCCAATTTTTCTATAAATCCAGCTTTATCATTTCCCTGTAACTCTTCCAGCCTTCACTGAAAACAAAACATCCACTCGCATAAAGAATAAACCTTTAAAAAGTTTACAATCAAGAAGAAGGAAAATTTTCAAAATAAAATCAGATATGATGAATAATTTTATGGGAGAGTTTATCTAGTTTGAAGCTTCATATATAAGTGAAAATTCTTAACTTCTAACGCTATGTGAGTGTGTGACTTTCTCTGTAATGACTGCTTGAGGTGTGAGTGATCCTACTAGTGTAGACAATATTTCATTGTATAGTTGGGTTTAGAATTAGGTTTGGTGCTTTAAGTTACATCTAATATGTATGATATTAGCTTTGTATAATTAACCACTGAATTAAGCCACAAACCTTTGGTTTTTATAAGGGGAGCAAACTGTATATATTTATAGTTAGGTTGGTACTTTACCTGATACTCTGCATACTGTTTACTTTTCTTATGACTTTTAAATGGAAGATACTACTTTTGGCCCATCAGTAATATACAAGCATAAAATATAAGCAGTAGAGATGATTTTTATATAAAAATTATGTTTATAAAATTAGGTGATTTGTCCACTGGATTTATTATACTTAAGCTAGGAAAATGACTACTCCATTGTGCAATATTACTTAATTTCAAATTTTAATATTGTCTAGATGTCCATACTTTATTTTTTTGCTTAAAATATCAAATTTGAAATAGTACAAGTCACAAATAAAATGAACATTTAAGAAATGTTTGCATCTAAAGAATATATATATGTGTGTGTGTGTGTGTGTATGAATTTTTAACTTTTATATTTTATAGATGTGAAAAGGCATTATTCAATACTGTTTTGTCTGCAAGGTATCATAACTTGACTATAAGATATTGAACAGAGAAATTATAAATATGAACCAGCTAAATTTACATATTTAGATCTTTGGGCAAAAATTCTTATACAAAATGCAGTAATTCAAGCATTATTCATCCAACTATTTGTATATAAGAGGGAGATACCATATCTGTCATATTCTAAGTCGATAGTCTAGGAGCTAAAATAGTGTAGTCATAAGGGGAGACAATGAAGCATACATTAATTTCTGTGGTTGGTTATAAAATATCATTCATGAGTATAAGAGTAGCAATTCTATCCTCATTTTCCATAGGAGCTATGGATTGTCTTGTGCAGAACAAAGATCAGAAGGTATGACAAGTTTTTCAGGCACATTCATTTTTAAGAAGAGAAAGCATAATTTTCCAATCAGATGATGAGCAAACTAGCCTGATTAGCTACAGTTGTTCCCAACAGGGAAACCGTAGGGAGTAGTGAGATTTTAGATAGTATTAAAGGTTAGTAGAATTTCCATTGCTTTCCTAGGTTTTACATTAATGATTTTGAGATTACACTTCTGTCTGTTCATATTAATTACCAATTATATTCAGTTTATTCCATACTTTATATGCACACGGTATAGAGAAGTACATTATTAGACAGATGCCTGTGCTAGATCTAAACTGTATATCCTCAGCAATAATCTTTTCTTCATTTGGCTAATGAGGAATGCTATGGGATATTAGAAGTGGGTGAACTATAACAATTGTAGCAGCAAAATTATACCCAGTTGAAAACTGCTAGAATGAAGGTTAAATAAGCTACAATTTAATTATTCATTTATTTTATATTTATTGATACATTTGTTGAGCATATTCTCTATAGCAAACATAGCTTAGCTTAATGTTGTTTAGAAAAAGAGAGATCTAATTAGAGGCTTATTGGAGCAGATACTTCTGTTAATTTTACGAACTTATCTGTCCTTCAGATTCAAATGTTCATGTAAATTTTATAAAGTCAAGTAGCCCTTACCTCCTTCAGAATGGTAATTTAATTCACTTTTAGTATTGGTAGTTTCGGTTTTTATTGTTTGTGTTTCCTTTTAGGTTGTCATTACATCCTGTTTAATTTTTATTGATATTCACTTGTATTTTTATTTATGTATTTGTGTGAAGATCTGCTTGTTAGTGAGCACCAGCACATCTGTATACCTTCAAATTCCAGAATACAATATTGGATGCCCTGGATGGAGAATTACAGAGATTTGTGAGTGGCCCAATGTGAGTGTTGATAAATGAACTCCTTTCCTTCAGTCCACTGAAGAAAAAGTAAGTGTTCTTAACCACTGAGCCATTTCTGCAACTATGACTTTAACTATTGAGTAGTATATATTTTCAAGAGCTACAGATGCACATAGGATATTGAAAGAAGAAGAAGAAGAAGAAGAAGAAGAAGAAGAAGAAGAAGAAGAAGAAGAAGAAGAAGAAGA
>CM052701.1:111289383-111307892 GCA_028551405.1 Uromys caudimaculatus
CAGGGCTGAGAAGCACCTAAAGAAATGCTCAACATCCTTAGTCATCAGGGAAATGCAAGTCAAAACAAGTCTGAGATTCCACCTCACACCAGTCAGAATGACTAAGACCCAAAACTCAGTTGACAGCAGATGCTGGCGAGGATGTGGAGAAAGAGGAACACTCCTCCATTGTTGGTGGGATTGCAAGCTGGTACAACCACTCTGGAAATCAGTTTGGTGGATCCTCAGAAAATTGGACATAGTACAATCTGAGGACCCAGCTATACTACTCCTAGGTATATACCCAGAAGACGCTCCAACATGTAATGAGGACACATGCTCCATTATCTTCATAGCAGCCGCATTTATAATAGCCAAAAGTAGAAACAACTCAGATGTCCCTCAACAGAGGAATGGATCCAGATAATGTGGTACATTTACACAATGAACAAATACTCAGCTATTAAAAACAATGACTTCATGAAATTCAGTCAAATGGATGGAACTTGAAAATATTATTCTGAGTGAGGTAACTCAGTAACAAAAGAACAAACAAAGTATGTACTCACTGATAAGTGGGATATTAACCCAAAAGTTCAGAATACCCCAGATTCAATTCACAGACCATATGAAGACTAACAAAAAGGAAGACCAAAATGTGTATGCTTCAGTGTTTCTTAGAAGGGTTAACAAAATACTCACAGGAGGAAATATGGAGACAAAGTGTGGAGCAGAGACTGAAGGAAAGAGACTGCCCCACCTGAGGACACATCCCATATACAGCCATCAAACCAGGATGTTCTTGTGGATGCTGGGAAGTGCTTGCTGATGAAAGCATAATAAGCTGTCTCCTAAGAGCCTGTCAGGCAGAGCCTGACAAATACAGAAGAGAATGCTCATAGCCAACCATTGGACTGAGCGTGGGGTCCCGGATGGAGGAGTTGGAGAAGGGACTGAAGGAGCTGAGGGGGTTTGCAGCCCTATGGAGGGAGCAACTGTGTCAAATGGCCGGACCTCCCGGAGCTCTTGGGGACTGGACCACCAAAGTATACACATTCAGGGACCCATGGTGGTGGCCACATATGTGGCAAAAGTGGGTCTTGTTGGACATCAGTGGGTGGAGAGGCCCTTGGACCTGAGAATGTTTGATGCTCCAGTATAGGACTTTGCTAGGGAGGGAAGATGGGAGTGGGTGGGTGGTTGGGGGAGCACCCTTATTGAAGCAGGGGGAGGGAGATAGGATAGGGGCTTTCCAAAGGGGAAAACATATGAAGAGTAAATAAAGTAAATATCCAAAAATAAAAAAAAATGTTTTGAGTTTCTTATCAAATAACCCAGGCTGCTCCTAAATTTGTGACTCTACCTCATTGATATCACCAATGCTGAAATGAAAAATGTGTACTGTCTGTATATATCTATAGTAATTTAAACCCAACAATTTGTAAAGCTTACTATGAGAAAACTCTCTACCCAATAAGCATGATAAAAGTCAATATAAAAGCACAAAATCAGCATTTTTTAATATGAAAAGTTACAACATAGTTTAAAAGAACAACAAAGAAACTACATATTCCTATAAAGAGATAATATGAAAAACATGGATTTGAAAGGTTTCTCAAATTGCACCATACTCATAAAGTTACCCTAACAACAATACAATTAAATTATAAATCAACCAATAAAAAATTTGTTCAGAATAAATACTCTTATGATCTATTCCTGAATTAAACTAAAATGCTTAGAACAAAGAATATATTACACATTAAAGCATTGATGATTACCTAAACTCAACTATCAAGGATATATTATACACCAGGATGCTTTATGATCATCTAAAATGGAACTATGGCTATATAGATTTGGTGGGACTTCACCTGTCCTGCCTCTGTCACATGAGTGATGAAGTTGCAGATAGGAACCACCATGCTCAGCTCATTTATTGTTTGAAAAGCAGTTATGAAAAATCACGAAGATACGGCAGTATTGCCAGACAAATGCTAGTTTAGAAGTGTCCTTTTTTATCCCTTTAGTTATATCTACAAAACAGGTTGAAACACCTGTTTGTAACTGACCTGTGACAATAGCACATTGTTGAGTCTGTAAATATGACCTTGTTTTGTAAGTGATTCAACTATTTAATATTAGAAACTCAACTATTTGGACTGTATTAAAATTAAAATGTGTCAAACCTCATTTATAAAGTTCTTTTTTCTTGATGTCAAAACTCATTTATTACTTCTAAGTAATATGAGTTCATTGTTTTCTCATAATCAAGTAACTAGACTATCTCAAATTTCTGAAAGGTAGTTTTTGAAATCAAGGTTATCTGAGCTTCAGACAGAAAGCAGTTCCTTCTTGTCACATTCATCATCTTGAAATTATAAGAGCTTTTGGTATGTAAGACAGTTTTAACAAAAGATGTCCTTCAAAGCAAATCTTTGGGAAAATCCTTGATAGAAAATTTCTAAAAGATATAAAGCTATATAAGGCCTCGTATCTAAACAGTTTTTCTAAGAATTTGAACACTGATAATTCGATATTAGAGCAATTACTTGAAGTGATATTATGTGAAATCTGACATTTTTGTAAAGTATCTTTTTAACTCTTCTATCATCTTCTATCTGCAACACTCAACTTAAAGCCTCTTTGAAATTGTCTAGTTGTCTGAACTCATGTCATCTTTAGAAACGTTTCAATTTTTAGTTTAAACTGCCTTCATTGATTTGGGCTATTTGAAGAGTGTTTTATTTCTGGAGTCTTTCTGGGAAGCACATAATCCATCACCAGATAATTTGGTATCTCTGAGGATTCTGTCCTCTTGGATGGCACAATTATATATATATCCACCAAATGCCATCATTTCTGGGGTTGTTCAACAGATAGACCAATGTTCACTGCATTACCTGAGAATTATAACTGCAGACCAGAAAATAGAATTTGAGTTTAGACTTATAAATACCAATAAATACTTGTTCTCTGGACTCATAATCCAAATTTATATACTATCCATTAATATTGAAAGTTTTGTTTCCAGAGAAATCTTACATGATTGAGAATGGAGGCCTAGTGATCACTATTGAAATCTAATTAGTGAATGACATTTTTTGTGGGGGGTGTCTTCAAGTCTGCAGCTATCAGTACAAAGCTAGCTCACCTAGTTGCATGTCAAGAACAGGAAATGGCCAGAAATTTCTTCTATGATCCTGATGTCATGGTTTAGGCCTTCTATACCAAGACAAAGGCAAACCAATGATAATTGCAGATTAGATTGAATCTTACGTGAGAATTTCTTTAAAAATCAATAGGGAAGAAGCTGAACTAAGATGATTCTAAGGTTCCTGTCTAAACTAACTGAAATTTAGATAGTGACAAAAAAAAAAAAATGTCAACCTTACCTAAAATAAACCATCAACCTAACTCTTACCAGGAATTTTCTACTTTAGTAAAGTCCATTCCTTTGTCTTAATGATACAAAGTTCTATTCAAAGATTTGTCCTTATACTCCCTTACTATGGGATGGACTGATTAAAGTCTATCTGGACTGCCAACTTCATAAATCACTGAATGCCAAAGATGTGTTATAATATCCATGTGACGACCATATGATCATTTAACATGCCCTCTTTCAGATATTTACTTTTTACAAGCCAGACATGAGGAACTGTATCTCTTTTTAATTTGTTCTGCTTTGTCCTTACCATGTGTGAACTACATTTTGTATCATTTAAAAAATTGATGTTTATGTATTTTTCATATTTTTCTAGTATTTAATTACAGTTCTGCTTAGTTTACCTGTTCTTTATTGGTGCTACATGTGGTACATTCTTTATCTTATAATATATTTTTTATATCAGTAATAGATTTTTTGTCATTAGAAAGGTATTCAATACTACTTATAGTAAAAGTAATGTTAGACTCAGTTGAATTTTGATATTATATCATTGTTAGAAAATTCTTTACTATATTCATGTCATAAAAGTACTCATATTTCATTTTTTTCTTTTACACTTGTGATTCTACTAGTTTTCATTTATTTCATGATCAATTTTGAGTTTATTACTATTCATGGCATGACTGCAAATGTATTTTTTTCTAAAAATCTCCTAAATACCACTCACGTAATATTGTTAGTCTTAGTTGGGATAACTAAGACATCACATTTGACATTTTTTATAAAGTTGGAGCAATTGGCAGAGCTATCTCCTTTAGGTTCCGTCTCTACTCACATTTCAGCACTATGTACTGAATATACTTTTAATTTTGGTTGGGAAACCATATATCAATCTGCTTTAAATCATATCAAAACCATACAGAGGGTATAATTTAAGATAAACAGCAATTTTATTTTTCATTATAAAAAGTGTACTTGAAAAGAAAATTGAAAATATTTAATAATGAAGAATTCAAATTAATGGATCTTCCAATAGCCTTCTTGTATTCTTTTATTGTTTTATACCACAGATTCCTTTACCTATGGAAAAATCTCATTCTGTGATTTATTCTGACTTTCTTTCATCAAGTTGATGATTCTTCCTGCTAAAACTCTCTCTTATTCCTTTTCAATAATTTGAATTTTTCTAACCTGCAAGACAATGATGAGCACGTGTAAATAACAAACACTTTTACCTGTGACCATTTGCTCTCTTTTGTCATTTACCATATATGAATCACACTGCAAATGATTACAGCTATAAATTGTTCCTAGTACTTGCTAAAACTGTGCAGTATAATCTTTTGGAACAAGAACAAAATGAGGCTTCTTTTTCTTTTCAAATTATAATTATATCATTTCTCTCTTCCCTTTCCTTCCCTACCTCCATATTCTTCCATAAACTCCTTCTTGCTTGATTTCAAATTCATGGCCGTTTTATTCATTGATGATATGTATACATGCACATACATATATATTCCTAAATATGAAGACCTTAGTCTATATGTTACTTGTATGTATGCTTTCAGGGATAATCATTTAGTATTTATAACCAATGTGTGTGCTCTCCCCTGAGGAATACTATTTCTCCCACTCTCATCATTTATTTTCCTATTTTTTACAACCATCATACTATGAAATCAGTGTAATCACCAACTACACTCTAAATATTTGTCCTTACACTCACCAATAATTGTAGTCTTCATCCCTCATTAAGGAAACTTCTCTTTGCAGAAGACAAAGACCATTGCAGAAAACCACAACCAATTGAAATGCAAGGTTATAGGGTCCCACCCAAATAGACACATTTTTTTTTTTTTTAACCCAAAGGAGGATGTGTAGAATAGGCAAAATAAGACTTTGACAAAGAGGTGAACTTAACACACTCTAGCACTGAAAAAATTCAGGCCACCTTTATTTATACATTTATATATTTACTTTTTATCACATGAAAATGTTTTAAATTTATTTTCTCTTTTTTTTCGTGTAAAATTTCTTTTAAGACCTGCCTAGGTTTAACAATAGTGTATGTTTTACTGTAGTGTGTTTATTTCCTTATGCTCAGTCACTGAGGTTTCCTGCTAATGCATGAACTGTATCCAAGAAAGATGAAACATAGATTCAGCAAGCAGTTAATATGTAATCCAATGCATTGGTATATAACCAAGTGATCATGGAAGCAATTCCAGTTACAGTATAGAGAGATAATAGATTATATACCCAGGAAATTCTGATTCGATTATTGGCATCTAACATCTCCTCATATCCTAATTAGGAGATCTAATTTTTTGAATGCCCATGGCTCTCAGCAAATTATTATCCTGAGTTAGTTCCTTGTCCTTGCTTGGCTCACCTCTGAATGTTCCCACTAAGTCTTAGAACCAGTGATACAGTAAGATCTTTCTAACTTTTTGATAATCAACTAATTGTTGTTTAAAACAGGTTGGTGGGCAAAGTGTCAGAACTAAGTTCTCATTGAAAGACAACACCCAGACATCAGCTGATGTACCCAATCAGGGTTGTGTTGACTCAACCACATTACCACTATTAACAAACATGATCCTCAGAGACAAAAAAGAATAAATCATAGTTCAAGCTTCCTTTTCTGGTTCTGGGGAAATGTCTGTCACAGAAAAGTCAAGAATGAAAACACAAGGCAAATATGAACCAAGCAGTCTTTCAGAAAAGGCAAGGAGCTTCTTCATGAATATCCCCTCAGATCTTTGCCACGTGGGAACCCAACTCCATAGGCCTTGCCACAAGGAGAGCAGTCTGCATTATACTCATGCACCTTTGCCAGCAGAGGCTTGATCACCTCCAGATCTGCAAGTTGAATGGCTCAGACAATTATAGTAGAACAACAGCAACAACAACAATAACAACAACAACAACAAAACTGACAAAAATAAATAAAAAAATCCTGAAATAAAACAAACAAACAGAAAATCCAGTGTAATGATTCTTAACCATACTCTGTTACGCCTACAGACTGATGCCTAGCCCAATCATATTCAGTCATTATCAGAGAGGCATATTAAAACAGCTGATACAGAGACCCACAGCCAAACATAATGTGGAGCGCAGAAAATTTAGTAGAAGAGGAGGAGGAAGGATTGTAAGAGCCAGTGGAATCAAGAACACCAGGAGAACATGGTCCACAGAATCAACTAAGCAGAATTTATGGGTGCTCACAGAGACTGCAGCAACAGTCACGGAGACTGTGTGGGTCTTCACCAGGCCCTCCGCATAACCTCATGTTGGAGTTCTTTAGATTGGGACTTTTGTTGGATTCATAACAGTGGGAGTGGGTTTGTCTCTGACTCTTGCCCACTCCTGGTACCTATTTCCTCCTGGCGGCTTTCCTCATCCAGCATTGATAGGAGGATATATGACTAGCCTTATTGCGTAGTTTTATACCGAGTATGGTTATGTCTCTGGGAGTCCTGCTTTTTCTCAGAAGGGAACAGTAGAGCAATCAATTTGATTGGGTAGATGGGGCTGAGAATTAGGAGAAGAGGAAGAGTGGAAGTTGTGGTAGGTGTGTATTGGTGAAGAGAAGAATAAATAAACAAAATAAAATGAAAAAGGAAACCTTGCTATGAAACTGTGTCTGCTAGTGAAGTTGGAAACTACCCCCTTAGATCTCACCAACATTACTGCCTAAATATGACCAGAACAGGTAAAATGTTCAGGGAAAAATGCATGACTCCTCAATAACACAAGGCACTCCCTGAAAAATGGTCTTTTGAAACGAGAATCTGCAAAATAAATGATTTCTGCACACACAAAACAATTTCCCTTTCATTTTCCTGAAGAGTGAGATGTCATTGAGAAAAATATGACTAACCTGAAATAATAAAAAATCAAATCAGTCTCAAATTTCTAGTAACACTGTCATTTGTGTTCATTCGCAAAGAACTGAGAAGTATAACAATGTGGAAAGTCATTTAACTCAGTCATAGCAGGACCGATGGCTTTCACAAGCTAGGTATACACTCCATTTAAAGTGCAGATGATCTTTAGTAGCAGTTTAGCTGCTGAATATTTCTTCTTTATCTTAATGTAGGGGAGGGAAAATAATCTAATCACCAATATCAACAATTTTTCTATAATTAACTATAAAAATGGATATTAGGAAATTAAACTCAACTGAAAATTTAAAGGAAACATCAAGTATGTAAATCATTATATAGTTATTTTCTTTCCAATCAGTCTGCTGAAAGTGTGGAGTTTTAAATTAACTCTAATTCATAATTATTCTGTAAGGAAAACATTTATCAGCATATTAAATTTAAATGGTATAATTTATGGAACTGGATTTTATCAATAAAAATATCATATAAATAACTTAAATATACCTTCTTTACATTCTTGAATATGGAAAAGAGGTAAATTAGAGAGAATTTTTGTCATTACTTAATTATCTTTTCTAGTATGTTGTGCATATTTATATGCATCGAAAGTTACAAAGCATTATGGCTACTATGCAAAAGCAGACTTCAATTGGAGTGCTTGGTTTTTGTATTTATGAACAATGTTTGAAAATAAACACACTGAACCCAGCAAACTTTTCACTCTTGTGCAAAACACGATAAATAAATTCAATAATTTTGTCAACTATAACTTCCTATTTTTTAAGGCTGATTAATATGACTGCTCGAATAAAGAAAGACCTCTCTCTCACTTAACCAGAATATTTGATTGGTTTTTCTTTCAACTTCTCTCTCACATGACTAGAGAGATGAAGTGGTTGTGCAAAGTGTAATAAAGATGGGGTTGGCTGTAGGGAAATATCATCAAGTCTGTGTGATAATGAGTTGAGCAAAAAAAGTTCACTTGGAAGGCATTTTAAACAGAATCTCCAAAAAGCATGCCATGGCAGAGCACCAGGATGTAGAAATTCTCTGTAGTCAGGACAAGGTCAGGCAAGACAGGTTCCTGAGTAGCTCCCAGGATATGGACAGAGAGCACATTTCATTTCAATACCATATGAGCCACCACTGTGTTCTCTTCAGATCCCCTCACAGGCACAGCTACAGAACACTTGACTGCTGGGACGAAGTTCACACTAGAGCAGATGTGCCTGGGATTGAGGGGGAGCTTTGCCCCAAAGCTAAGTCCCAGCTACCACACCAAATCCCCACAGCAGTGCCTGTTCCTTCTGTCTGGACGTTCTTCACTGCTGGAGTCTCCCTGTATGGTTCTCTGCCCAATTACCAAGGCTAGGATAAACACAACACAATCTTCTCCTTCCTTGTCAGTAACTATCAAAAATACCTGGCATAAAAGCCACTCATGAAGATTAAAACATAAATATGGACTCTTTAAAGAAAGGGAAAGGTTTTCAATTAAAATGCAGTTAAAAATGTTAATGAATTCCAAAACATTCTGATGGAGCTTGATTTTTAATGAAGAAATAGCATTAAATGGGGCGAACAAGGAAAGGACTAATCAGTGAAGCACTGTCAGCCTGAGGAGTCCACTTAAGAAAAGAAAGCAAAGGGCTAATGAGATCTATGAGCAGGGAGTGGGGGGTAGTTTATTGTTGATCTTATGCATGCTCAGTGTACAAAACGAAAGTATTTTGAAGAAAAAGTCATATTTGACATCTCTAAGAGAAATAAAAATAAACTCAAATGAAAAGTAACGAAAATTTGGCTTCTCAGATTTACACGGCCTGTGAGGTGTGAGGGAAAGTTTTGAATGCCTAGAGCTAAGGCTTTTTCCTCCATCAGGTACGATGCTTGGTTTCTGAGAATATTTATATTGGGTACCTTTTCCCACGCTGTGCACAAACTTCATTAACCCTGTTAGAATTTGAAACATCAAATATAATCTTCATAAGAAAAATCTTCCCAACCAAACCTACATTAAATTAACAAGGTGACTTTGTAAAAATGCAATGGATGGGGAGTGGGCTGCCAGATACAATCAAATGCACAATTTCTATAGGAGTTTTAGAACTTTCTGGATCATCTTTTCTCCCTCTACCTCATTGATTTACTCACAATTAACAGTTGTTCTATCCCAAGCTTAGTGAAGTATCCTAGAAATTTATAAGCATGATGTTGGAAAGTGTCACAGTGGTAAACATAAGAAGGTCTCCAGGAGTTACAGTGGTAAGAGGGACAACAAAGGTGAAATCTGTTTTTTAACAGTTTGCTGATGCTTCTCTACCATTTGTCTGCTCTTGAGTTTTAGTTTATATTGAATAAGTAATATAGTAAGATATATTTACTTTACTTCAGTTCTGTGTCCTACCAAAGGAGGGACACAGAGGAGGGAGTTATGGGGCCTTTTTTGATCAGGCACATACTGACCTTTGACTATATATGGTGGCAGTCATTTAGAGTCTCCATCTTAGCCAACGGGTCCTTAGTCAAATAGTGACTTAGTATCAGGACTGACTTAAGTCATCAAGCACCCAGCTAGTGACTGCTGAGAAACTGACCTAAATTTTTCAGTCCCTATAACACTCAGTATTGAAATATTCACAATTTTTTTCTGTCTTATTTTTTTCTTCTATTTATGTTCATCTTTGACTCAGATCAATGTAATTCCACTTAATGTAAAAACCATCTGAAAAAACACTCAAGCAAAGCGATACAGTATCCTGAACTTGAGTTTTGAGAAGATGAATGATTAAGAAAAATGTGTTCATGAATCCTCTATGGGAGAAGGTAGGCTTGTACAGATGGACTGGGAGCTGAAACAATTAGGGAAGGAAATGGGGGATTATCGTGATGCAAGTAGCTGCGAAAATTAATGTACATATAAAGTTAGAAGTCTACATTAACATAATCCTCAGGAGTAAGGAAGCTAAAGAGCCCATTCATTAACTAGCTAAGTTAAAATTCAAGAGGCAGTGCTGAGATTGGATGAGTATGTACATTTTTATTGCAATTTCAAATATAGAAGCAAACCAACTTCTTTAGGCTAAATACATACAATACATTATTCCAAATTCTAAATATGCTGTAAATGGTCAGGAACAAGATTAGAGGCTTTGTGGTGCTTTCCTCCATTGCACCAGTCCCAGCACAGGGTGGCCTGAAACATGCAGTCCCTCTGCCTCAGTCTCGGTGCTGATGTTATGTATGCACTTATGCTACATGCTTTTGTCATCATTTCTAGTCTTATTGGTAGCTAACATGCAAACTGTTCTCTCTAAATTGTCTGCTCAAAGAGTCCAATGCTTCCCTTAAAGTCTTTCCTTTTTTGTTTTTTCTAGACCCATAGTTTAATTTTTCAGCTGTGTCCTGCTCTTTTAAGTGTCTCTTGTTATGAAATGAGTGAAACATTCACAAAGATGTAGTTTTAATAGGTATTCTCTTTTCCTAGGACCAGTCTATGTTTGACTTTTCTAACCAGCTAAGGACTCTGCACAACTGGCTTTCTGACCAATATCTCTCCCAATGGCATTTTGTGAAAGGCTTTCTATTTCCAATCCATAACATGTAGGACTGTCTCAGGGGAAATTTCCAGCTTGTACTTTTCTTTAGCACGTATCTCCACTGGCTTTTTGTAAATGCTTCTTTGCTGCTTTGGACTGATTTATTTTTCTCTATGATCTTCTATTTCACGTAAACCTTTGCTTCTATACAGGAACATACAGGTGAGCTTCTGGATTTTTTTGGCCTGGTGACCCTACCCGCACTAAGAAAAGAAAAATAGGTATACAACAAAATTATTAGAGATAATTAAGGCATTAATGTAGGTAAGTATCTGAAAATACATATGTACATATATTTTTAGACAAATACCTATCTTTTAAGGTAAGCACTATATAGAGGAGGTGTGTCTAGCACATTAGTCTTGCTCTAAGAGTGTTTAGCAATCTCTGGAGGCAAATTAGCTCCATTTTCCCCATTGATATTGGCATGAAACATCACACAAACAGACATTTCTGTGGTAACTTAAAATATCGTGTTGTGTTGTATTCTATTCTATTCTAATTCTAATAACTCTCATAGAAGCAACAAGTAAAAAGTAGTTGAAGACTCTAAGATGGTTATGTATATATATATTTAGAGGCATTCACACAGATTTTTAACTTGATGAAAATTATCTAACCTTGAATTTAAATAAAGATTACTTTGCTCACTAGAAAATTATATCTTTTGTTGAGTGTTAGAACATTTTACAATTTTCAGATCAAAATACATTGTCAGTGAAGATGAGACACTTTTGCTACTAGGTAAGTATATTTCTCCTAATTTTAAGAATATATTGATTTTGTGATATTCTGATACAAAAAAAACATAGACAAAAGACAATAGTAAATATATAATTCAGAGGTAAATTGCAATTTTGTTTTAGAAATGGTGAAGTATAGAAAGCAATATTAACAAAATGGTAAATAGCCTAGGTAACTTTCATCAAAGTAAACTAGTAAATATCAAATTAGTAACAATTTCTAACACACAGAGTCTGAAACACTTGCAGGTGAACAACCTTTGCTCTAGTTACTTCTCTTCTACCCCTTGATCTTATTTTTATTTAGTTTGTTTCTACAATTTCACTTAGTACAGTTTTAGTAAGAATCTTGTGAAAGATAAAGAGAGTCATTCAACCTTATCTGTTCTTCCCTCAGTAGAAATCTTGCTGGAATGTCAATTTTGTATAGTCTTACACAGGCTGTCACATTATTGAGATGTGCAATATGGCTGCCACATTGAGAAGATATTATTTTCAGGCAGCCGGTCTGTTTATCTTAGCCAGTACTCTCAGAATCTTGTGGGTTGAGTGCCTGACATAGGTATACCATTTAGGGATGAAAATGTCACAGTAATGTATTCTCTTCCCTTTGGCCAGTTTATCAAGTATCTTTAATTTTAAAATTAAATTTTATTTAATGTCTTGGCTTTTATTTCTTCTTTCTTCAACAATCTTATGTGAGAAAAGAATCATTTTTTCCATTTAAATTTTCCTTTGGATGAGAACAGTCTTAGTCAGGGTTTCTATTCCTGCACAAAACATCATGACCAAGAAGCAAGTTGGGGAGGAAAGGGTTTATTCAGCTTACTCTTTCACATTGCTGTTCATCACTAAAGGAAGTCAGGACTGGAACTCAGGCAGGTCAGGAAGCAGGAGCTGATGCAGAGGCCATGGAGGGATGTTCCTTACTGGCTTGCTTCCCCTGGCTTGCTCAGCCTGCTTTCTTATAGAGCCCAAGACTGCCAGCCCACAGATGGTACCACCCACAAGGGGCCCTCCCCCCCTTGATCACTAATTGAGAAAATGCCTTACAGCTGGATCTCATGGAGGCATTTTCTCAACTGAAACACCTTTCTCTGTGATACCTTCAGTTTGTGTCAAGTTGACACAAAACCAGCCAGTACAATTGACCCCTTGTCAACTTGACACACAAATACATCACTATTAAGTCTCAACCCCTACTTTCTTATTCATTCCCAAGATCTAAATAACTTTAAAAGTTCCACAGTCTTTGCAAATTCTTACATATTAAAAATTTTAATCCCTTTAAAGATATCCAGTCTCCTAGAATTTAAAGTCTTTTTACCATCAAAAGTCTCTTAAGTGTGGCCTCCACTAAAATACCTTCTTCCTTCAGGAGGGAAAATATATCAGGGCACAGTCACAATCAAAAGCAAAATCAAACTCCAACTGTCCAATGTCTGGGATCCACTCACGATCTTCTGGATTGCTCCAAGGGCTTGAGTCACTTCTCCAGCTCTGCCCTTAGTAGCACACATCTTGTCTTCTAGGCTCCAGATGCCTGTACTCTACTGTAGCTGCTGTTCTTGGTGGTCATCTCATGGTACTGGCATCTCCAAAACACTGCTGCCATCTGCTGCAACTAGGCTTTACCAACAGCCTCTCAAAGGCTCTCTCATGGTACCAAACCTCAACTCCATTGCATGCCCCCTTCAGTCCTGGGCCATCAATGGCCACTGAGGCTGTACCTTCTCACAGTGCCCAGGCCTCAGCTGCTCTTCATGACTCCTTCATGAACCAGTACCACCTGGGTGACTCTTACACATTACCAAGTCCAGCCACAGCACAAGGTATAACCCTAGCTATCTCTGGAATGCAGCCTCTGTGCTCTCAGAAAACATTTCTCAGAAGATTTCACCTCAATGATGCTAGTGTCTTCCCAATCACCACCAATTTCTTAGCTCCAGCTAACCACCATCCAGCCAGTACAAGACCTAAAGTTATTTTTTAAATTTTTTTATTAATTCTTTGCGAGTTTCCAGTTCTTCCACATATACCCCCCACCCTTGTAACCTTCCAAATAAAATAATACAATAAAATAAAATACAAATATAAAATAAAAATATCTAGCTGTGGAAGAAGCTGTGTGTCGTACAGTTTACCCTTTTGTCCCAATAGCTTACTTGCTAATGGTCATTACAGTGAGTCATTGCTCTGGTTCCAGGCCTGTCTTCAATGACATCAATTCTGGACTCTCCTTGAAACTTCTCCAGATATCCTTCTGTTTTCTTGAGACGTGGAAACACTGCATCTATTTTTCTGCAGGAATGGGTCAATCATGTACTCTAGCAGCCCATAGATAGGGTAAGTGTTGGGGAGGCCAATTCAAAACTCAGGATTTGGGCCTGGGTGGTAGATGAGTTAGTCAGCTTGTCAGTTCTCCTGAGACATCTCAAATGGGACTAGTTATCCTATGCTTTCCAGTTGAGGGCAGGCAGCTATCCATGCTCATGTCATCAAGACCAGTGCTACCATACCCATGTCACCAGGGCTAATTCTCTTATGCTATCCAGAGGAGAGATAGGACTAGCACTCCTGCAATGCTTGGCAAGAAGCAGAGCCAGTTCTCCCATGTCTGCCTTCCCAGGGCCAGCTCTTCCACATGCATTCCACCAACGTTAGTTCTCCTAGATTTACCAGGCAGGGGACAGGGCCAACTCTTCTGAACTAACACCTCTAGGGTCAGTTCTCTTACGCCTATGCCAGCAGGTCCAGCTCTCACAGATTTCCCAGGTGAGTGATCAGGTCAATTCTTTAGAATGCCATAGCCATGGATAGTTGGTACCAGCTATCCAAAATTAAAACCTTCAGTGTCAGCTTTCCTATACCTGTGATCCCAGGTCCAGCCCTCCTGCACCAGCTCTTCTGTTCGGTCCAGGAAATGGTCAAGGACAGCTCTTCTACAGTGCTCAGACATCAGTATGGTCTTAGCCAGCAGTTAAGACCACTGATATCTACATGGCCTTTGGTGGTAACACAGGCTACAGACATCAACACAGAATCCTGGCTAAAATAGAAACACAGACTCACACATGGCCCCAGTAGAACCACAGTACTCAGATTGCAGCCATACTCTCAGGTGGCAGCTCAGACCACAGACATCTGCAATGCCTTTGGTGGTAACTTGAGCTATGGACATCTACACAGATTCTGGATACAACAGGACCAGGGACACAGATATGGGCTTCAGTAGCAGTCCATGTCAAGATATCATCATGGCTTCAGGTTGTAGCACAGGCTACTCTGATACGTTTGAACCTCAGATGCCAGCATGGCCCAGAGACACCAACATGGTCTCACAAAGGTGCCCAGATCACAGACATCTGAGTGGCTTTCAGTGTCCACAAGGACCCCAAGACATCAGCACAGAACCAAATACATGGCCCATGGCAGGAGCCTAGACCCAGACACCATCCTCGCCTCATGTGATTGTACAGATTCCTCATATCCACCAATTTCTCACCATTGTCCTTACTCCAATTCCACTTCTGTCCACAGTACATTAACTGACAATTCTGCTTTCTCTTCCATCTCTCCACCATATACTCCATCTTTCCTATATTTCTATTACATATTTGCTCACTGTTGTTGCACTCGCCATAGGGCCAGTGTGGATACTTGGGTGTCTTCTGGCCACTCCTCAACAATATTTATAAGTAGAATAGAGGAGCAGATGGTCTCTGTACTCTTAACTCAATAATTTTCTATCTAATAACAGTCCTGCCATAAACATATCTCATTGTTGTAAATGTTGACCTTTAAGTTTTTGCTTCTCTTTGAACATACCTCTTTATGGATGTCTTTTTTCTTCTATGACAATGGTTCTTGAATATTTTATCTTTATCATTGTAACCAATTCTCAGTTCTGAGTTTCTTTGGAAACTTGTCTTTTAAACAGGGTAAACACGTTTTGGTAGTATGTGTAAAATGTTTACAGTTACATTTGAGCCTATAGGACAACATTTGAAGCTGTTGAGAAATAAGATTCCTCTTATTAGCATATATAGAAGTTTGCACTGCACACAGATATGAGAAATAAAGCCCTGTGATAATCTACTTACTTAATCACATACCTCTGGTTGTGCATATTGCCAACCATGCCACAGTGAGCTGGACCTAACAGAGACAAATGTACATGCTGAACTCAGGTAACAACACTGAGAATAGGTGAATGTCGATCTAAAACTTAATACAGATCAGGAAACTACCCTGAGCTAGTTTCAGTAGAAAAGAACTAAGATGGGACTGGTGAGAGAGGAATGTAAATAAGAACACATTAAGTGTCAATCATTCAGGTTAAATACAGAATAAATCTGAAAGACTGATATGAAGACTCCTTCAAAGAAAATTTGACTTTAGAAAATGATATTTATAGGAATAATATTTCCAAAGGCACATATGTGATAAAAATGGCAACTTATAGATTCAATACATTTGGTTAATTACAAAAAAGGTAAGAGTAATCTTACACAAAAGTACATATCAATCAAACTCCTGAAATCAAAGGGAATTGTTTAAAGTAGAGGAAAAAGACAACAGCACAGGCATTCAATGACCACAATAACTGAGGATCTCAAATCTCAGAAGACAGAGGAGTAACATTATTAAAATGATGAAGCAATGTAATCAATCATCCCCACCACTGGACCCTCAAATGATGAGCACAAAACTTGGTCTTACAAGTGAAGCTTAGCCACCTAAGTGCAGATTTAAGATCCACAACAATTAAGACAATTTGTCACCAGATAAAACAGTTCGGTGTGGAATATCTTTTTAACTTTTCTTTGAATTTATCACAATATATCAAAATTCTGTCAAAATCTAATGTTCCTTTATCCTAATAGATATTGTCATCTAAATAGAAGCAGAGCAGACAAATCTACAAATAGGAGGCTTAAAATGTTATTAATGTTTTTATTATTTTATTATTGTATAGCAAGGCTCTAACTCAGGAAAGTGTCTTTTACATATACAGAGTTAGTTGCTTATGGTTTCATACAGAGATCATTAAATATTTTTAAGATCGTCAATTTAAAATGAATATTTGTTTTTATGATTATATGAGAATTATCAGCTTAAGGAAATTTAATTTTCATGAATATAAAATGTTTTTCCAATCCAGTTTGTATTTTATAAATAGCCGAATTGGGACCATAAGATGGCTCAGAAGGCAAAGACACTTGCTTCCAAGCCTAAAAACCTAAGCTCAATCCTGGGAACAAAGAGAGAACATATTCCTCCAGTTTGTTCTCTGCAATTGGAAAGACCAGAGTAAGTAAAATGTATTAAAGTAAATCTAGGTAACTCAGAGTTAACAAATACTGTACAACGTTAATAGCTACACCTTTGATTAGTAGATACAACATTTGAGATGTATTTCACGTGATAGTAAACAGAAATGGAATTTCATTAAATTATGTAGTAACTACATACTAATAGTTAAAAACACATTTTCAAGTAACTAACAAAATCCCTATGATATGGAGAAAAAAAAGAAAGAAAAGCAAGAAACAATGCACCCAAGGTAGTCACAAGGCTCTGAAAAATTAACATATGCTCTTAAAGCATACCTCATCTTGAGGAATGTCTGCCATTTTCCTTCTTTTCACAGAAGTCTTTATTAGGCTACTATTCTCATTGACTTAATTTTTTCTTTGCCCTTGAAGGAATTTTATGTATTTTTCTACCAAACACAATGATATGTCTCAAAGAAGAAGTTTAGCTTTATAGCCCTGTTTTCAAATGTTGCAGTTATGAAATGTGATATATATATCACTGTGGGACAATAACCAAAAGATAATGAAACATCCCAAGCATGCAGAGTATTCGAAGCTATGCATTTTTTTTATTTATGTGTGTATTACACTTAAATTAAGGAGGAAAAGCATATGTGAATTTAAAGTAGAGCTTCAGTTATGACTGACCATATAATTTTTAAATACTTTGTAGGTACTAAATGGATTTTAATGAAATGTTAGTGTATGAATGCAACAAAATATTTTAATTTCTGAAAATATATGCTTTAATAATCTGGGTACAGTGATACACACATTTAATCCCAGCATTCAGAAGGTAAAGGTCCTCCTGGTATGCACAGTGAGTTCCAGGATGGTCAGCGATGTATAGTGAGACCCAGCATTAAAGTAAATAAATAAATAAATAAATAAATAAATAAATAAATAAATAAATAAAATGTACATTTATAAATATCAGTTAGGTTAAACATCAATTATGGAACCATATTCATGTATGCATTCTTCCTAGTGAAAGTAAAGTAATCTTAAAGGTATGCTAGGATAATGTAGTAATGCTACCTATGGCTATTTCTTAGCTTTACCACTTGAAAAGCTATTGTGGAAAAGCTCCAGCTCATTTTTCTGCTTCTGCTACTTACTGAATCACTTTTAGGGACCTCTCAAACAGTGTTTATCTTTTGTTTTGCTTATGGCTGCCGAAGAACTATCCTATAGTAGGTGGTGTCCCATTATTACTGAAATAAAGCTCTGATTTTATAATTCTATTATGCATCATCCACTAATTCTAGATTTTCTTCCTGGATGTGTATGTAAAATCTAAAAACACATCATGTTCTGTTTCATTCCATCTTTGCTCTTTTTCCACAGAATAAATGTGAATGTAACTTTTATTTCCTCAGAGGAAGGGATGACATAAGAGCCATACCCAAGCTATGAAAATACAGGACGTGGCCTGAGCCCGGGGAGTTTCTATGTAACTATGCCTAGGCCTAGGCCTTGAAATGACTAGCCTCCATATAATCTAATCTTCTGCAAGCCCAGATCTTTTTTTTTTTTATTATTATTATTTTTGATACTTTATTTACATTTCCAATGTTTCCCGTTTT
>CM052701.1:111308392-111395122 GCA_028551405.1 Uromys caudimaculatus
ATTTTCTGTATCCATTCCTCTGATGAGGGACATCTGGGTTATTTCCAGCTTCTGGCTATTATAAATATGGCTGCTATGAACATAGTGGAGCATGTGTCTTTATTATATGTTGGAGCATCTTTTGGGTATATGTCCAGGAGAGGTATAGCTGGGTCCTCAGGTATTATTATGTCCATTTTTCTGAGGGTCTGCCAAACTGATTTCCAGAGTGGTTGTACCAGCTTGCAATCCTACCAACAGTAGAGGAGCAGAACACCAGTGGCTTATGATATAAGACCAAGAATAGACAAAGGGACCTCATGAACTTGCAAAGCTACTGTAAAGCAAAGGACACTGTCAATAGGACAAAATGGCAACCAACAGATTGGGAAAAGATCTTAACCAATTCTATGTCCGATAGAGGGCTAATATCCAATATATACAAAGAACTCAAGAAGTAAGACTTCAAAAAACCAAATAATCCCATCAAAAAATGGGGAACTGAGCTAAACAGAGAATTCCCAACTGAGGAAATTCGCAGGGCTGAGAAGCACCTAAAGAAATGCTCAACATCCTTAGTCATCAGGGAAATGCAAATCAAAACAAGTCTGAGGTTCCACCTCACACCAGTCAGAATGGCTAAGATCAAAAACTCAGGTAACAGCAGATGCTGGCAAGAATGTGGAGCAAGCTCAGATCTTGAAGGGTTCAGCTTCCAGCTTCTGTCTGCAAAACTAGGCCTAGATTGTTTCAGCCTCCGAGACTTACTGCTGAATTAATGCTTTCTAGCTCTTTCAGAATTCAGGGTGGCTGGTTCCGCTAACTTTTCTAGCTCAAACTCCTCTCCAAGGTGCCTGATTCCAATTGGCTTCTCTTGGCTTCTGACTAAATTGCTGTGCTTGGCATACTGCCTCTGAACTCCACAAACTGAACTCAACTGCTCTGAGGTCAACTGTACACAACTGAACTGCTCAGAAATGAACTGAATACCACTGAATTCAACTCTCCCTCATTGCTCTTTAAGGAACCTCTTTCTTGTCTGTTCTCAGGAGAGTTGGGCATCTACTATCTCTGACTCATTTTGTTAAAGCTTTCTCTGATTCATCACTTTTGTCTTCCCTCTATTAGACCTCATTGTCTGGGATTTAAGGTATGTGCTAAGAGTGTGTCTCTATTTCCGCCAGAGGAAATAATCGTATATGTTCTAGCCAGAGCAGCCATTCTGTTCTGTCTACAACACAGACCAAACTTGATTTCTTTAACTGTTCAGTTCCTCTGTTGTTTCTTGTCCTGATGAAGCTCTGTCCCTGCAATGTGCCTTTTTATTCTCTCATTCTTCAGTGTGCATTTTAAATTGCGAACTCCCAAAATAAACATAGCATGTTAAATTTTTGTTTTCTTCAGAAGGAGCCGTATGAATTTTTATTTTTATAAACATGAGTTTAACATAGAATTGGTTCTCATAAGAAGCAGATAGATTTATTAACTACTATCATTTTCATGATAATTTCTTCCAGTACCATGGTTTTAACATAGAATTGGTTCTCATAAGAAGCAGATAGATTTATTAACTTCTATCATTTTCATGATAATTTCTTCCAGTACTGTACCAACATTATTTTCTTAATTTCCAGGTAAAAATATTACATGTAGTTAAGACTGATTTAAAAAATAAAAAGAAATCTGTCGGTTTATTCTGAAGCCAGTAGAGGGCATACAAGAAACATCTACTATATAGGGAACAGAGAACTATCCACTGAATACATACATGGCATTGGCAACCCTGTGGCAACAGAAGCAAAAGACTTTGGTAAACATACATACACATACACACACACACACACACACACACACACACACACACATACACACACACACATACACACACACACATACACACACACACACAAACACACACACACACATACACACATTGCTCATGTAACAGTTTACAGCAAGTTAATAATTCTTTTATCCTTTAACTTTGTTTCATTATAAGTACACAATTTTGGAAGTATATGCCATTATCTGCCAAATATGACATAAAATGGAATATTTTGTATAGAATGTTGTCCTTAGATTGAAAGATATACAGTGAATTAAGAGTAGCAACATCCATGCTCAGCTCAAGCCATGAGTGGCATGAGAGTGTGTAATGCTGGCTTCCTCAGGTTCTGTTATATGCCACTTTTCATTCTCCAGATTTTGTCATTTGCTTATTTTTGTCTTGTTATTCAGGAAAACAGAAATATATGGAACATGCCTGGGGATATTTTTCATAGGTATAATTTGATGGGGACTTTGATAAAATTGAAATTGTGGTGAATAATTTTAATTCATCATTAAAAAGAAGAAGAAATATATGTTTCAACATACTGGATGCATGACTAAGCATACATCACACATGGTTTCCTTTGTTTACTCTTTTGTTTGAGAAGAGCATCAAAATGTCTAGCAGCCTTAGCTTATGAAGGGATCACAAGGCAAGGAAATCTAGGGATTTATTAGCACATGTTAAACTCAGTATAGTCTTTGTTTCAGCTTGTAATTTCAAGTAAATGGAAGTCAGGCCTGGGTTTTGCCATAGGATCCCAGTTCTGTATGCGTTTCTGTGTTTCAGCACTTTTGCTATCTACTTTAACCCTATTGGGTTCCACCACAAATTAGAATTAGAGGTGTGAAATAGCAAGAGTGCCTCAGTTCTCACTGTCTCTTGCTGCTCACGCTCTTCTTGTTCAGTTCAGAGAATGTCTATCATCTATGGCATGCCCTTGTTTGCATCTGCTGATCTTTCTCACCAGTTCACCACATTCATAATATCCACTTAAGGTCCAAATTTCTTAAAATTTTAAGTCTACTGCTTTAACATTTTATGATTTAATACCTTAATTATATGTTTCAATGTACATAAACTCTATCATCATTTTAAGCACTGCTTGGATAAAGTAAATGATGATGAATATATGATTTCTAAAATAAAATCATGATTATACTTGTATGATCCAAATAGTAATTTATATTCTTAAATCTCTTGTTTGATATTCTTATCTTTTAATTTTTGCATTTGTGCATATGTACATAAATTTAGCAACTATAACATTCAATTAAATTAAAATTTATTTCTAACTTTTTTCTATATAGTATGGTATAAATGTAGTATGGGAAACATGACAAGAAAAGTAGTTTAACATAATGTGCTCATTAAATTTTGATGCAATTAAAACTGATTCTTAAAAATTATTATTATTATTTTGTGTATGTTATGATTAGCATGTGTGACCATGAGTACTTTGTGTTACCTCTACATGTCCAGCAGCAGTTCAGAAGGATTAGTTATGTCATGACTAGGAAAATAAATATTAACCATGTGTATAAGATATTTAGAACACCGTCTATGCAATAGATATCCATAAAATGCTAGCTTACTATTACTGATATTAATAACAATAATTTAATGATATCATAGGGATATAAATTATTTTAAAAGATTGATGAATATATCCATTTACAAACTTTCATCAGAAAGAAATGAAAATAAATAAAATATCCAATAAAATAAAAAAAGAGTAAAAAAAGAATATGTTGGAAATGATTTTTTTATTTTTCCTGTTTATATATTATTATTATTGTTATTATTATATATGTGTGTGCTTGTCTGTGTGTGAATGCCAGATGTAGGTGTGCATGAAGCCCTAGTGATAGAGTTACCAGTTGACTTTGAGCCACTTGCCATCGTGCTGTGAACAGGACCTGTGTCCTCTGACTAGAAGACCATCACTCTTAGCTGTGTAGCCATTTGTCCAGCCACATGGTTAAAGGGTTTAGTGGTCAGAGATAAACTATCTTTGTTGTTTAAGCATCAGACAGAATGATCAGGTTGTGACAAACCTGGGTCACATGACCTTATTTCAAAGAAAATAAAAAAGACTGCTTTATACAAGAGGTGTGGGTTTGTTTATTTTGTTTACTTTTGAATGAAAGTCACTCTGAGTGAGTGAGTGGGTGATGGGTGAGTGATGAAAAAGAAGATGTTTATTTCTTCGAGTTTTAGTAATATGCTGAAAGTAGATATGGAGAAATAGATGTGTGTGAGAGAGATTTAAAGTGAAAAGCAATAAAAATGAGCATTTGAATGAAACTGATCACATTTGAATGAAAAACAAGTTTCATGTATATTTTTATGACTATGTATAGATTTAGTTAAGGCACCCTTTCTAAAGTTGTGTCAGAGAAATGAATCAGCTGTTGTTTTCAGATTTGATCCTTCCTATAATAATGTATTTAATTACTGGTCTACATATCAAAAATGATGTTATTTCATAGAGATGTACACTGTGTTTAATGAAACACATGTGTATTATCATGGCATCACATACTTTTAAGCTGATTTTGCATGTCTGTTTAAGCCTTGTCATGATGCTAGGCACCTTTGCTCTCAATTTACCTAATGCTTCTCAGATTCTTCTCATGTTGCATCTTGAGTTTACACTTGATAAAACTCATGGACTAGATAATGATCCTTGATCTTTGAGAGTACTTCTAAAAATTAGATACATCCTTATTTATTGTATTGAGAAGCATATTTTTTCTTGTTTTGCAGTTCACAGTAATCCTTCTCTGTATATTATTATGCTCTACGCTTATCTGTCTGCACTTAATTCAGAAACCTAGACTATTCAAGATTATTCCAAAATCAGGGAAACAGAGCCATATTATGCTTAACACAAACATTCTCTGTATTGTGCCATCATCTTTTTTTTCCTATTTTGTATTATGTTTTGCTTTTCAAATAAAGTGTGAGTAATAATATTTCAGGAGTAACATTGTAGCATTTTATGAGAAGCATACTAAGCTAGTGAGAATAGAATAACTTTCATTTGCAGCTTCTGTATTTCACAACGCAATTATCTATCATCAATCACTTGGCTAATAGAATGATATCTCTCAGTCATTAACTTCCTTCAAAGGATATGATTTTATAGGGACTTCACAGCAATTAAAAGCAAGACAACTTAGAAGCTTCTGAAAAGTGACAAAGGGCAGACAAAATTATTCTCTTTAAAAATATGTTTGTACTTTTACTAGGAAGCATTTTGCTTTCCTGTATGCCTGTACAGGATATGCTTGCAGTGCATAAGAGAACCACAAAAAGGCATTGTAGATGCTGAGAATGAAGTTATAGACCTTTGTGAACCATCATTTGTGTACTGTTCACTGAAGAGTACACAACAAAATCAGTGAGTCCTCTTAAGTGCTGAGCCATCTCTCTAGCTCTAAATTTATATTATATTTTACTGCATAAGGGTAGAAAAATAAGGATAACTATAGAGATATATTATAACCATTCCATGTTATTCTGATAAGGCTCTTCTTTACTAATTGTTGCACTGACATTGTCAAAAAACAGAAGTGAGAGAGGAAGGATGTTTCTCTATGGAAGAAAGAAATCAAACTAAAACACAGAATAGGGTAGATATGTTTATGTGGTTTTATGAACCACAAGCAGAAGGACATTTGCTAACTAATCTGATCTTATATTCTTGACTTCCTGACCAACTATTCTGATCTTTGTGCACCTTCACACATTTCTTGTATTTGACCTGAATGGTACTGTAATGGGAGTTATTTGTACAAAGCTGTTCTTGGATCTTCATCTTTCCTTCTTTTATTGGATATTTTATGTATTTACTTTTCAAATGTTATCCCTTTTCCCCTTTTCTCCTCTCGAACCCCCTATGGTATCCCCCTCCCCTTGCTTCTACCCACTCACACCTCAGCACCCTGGCATTCCCCTACACTGGGGCACTAAGCCTTCACAGGACTTCCCATTGATGCCAGATAAGGCTATCCTCTGCTACATATGCAGCTGGAGCCATGGGCCTCTGCATGTGTACTCTTTAGTTGGTGGTTTAGTCCCTGGGAGCTCTGGGGGATCTGGTTGGTTGATATTGTTGTCCTTCCTATGGTGTTGCAAACCCCTTCAGCGCCTTCAGTCCTTTCTGTAACTGCTCCATTGTGGACCCCACGCTAAGTCCAATGGTCGGCTGCAAGCATCTGCCTCTGTATTTGTCAGGCTCTGGCAGAGCCTCTCGGGAGACTGCTATAACATGCTCCTGTCAACAAGCACTTCTGGGGGTAGCCACCAGCAAGTCCTAGATGCCAGGAAAGCAAGAGGCTCCCAGGACTGAACAGGGATGAGATTAGCTGAAATGCTGAGCAAAAGGGAGGGAGAATCTGTAGAGACCATATCTAGAGACTAGGCAAGGCCCCTGGTTGGGGGATGGGATCACCCACTCATCTTCAATTTCTTAACCCAGAATGGCTCCTGTCTAAAGGAAATACGGGGACAAAGTGTGGAGCAGAGACTGAATGAAAGGCCATCCAGAGACTGCCCCACCTGGGGATCTATCCCATATATAGACACCAACCCCAGACACTATTGCAGATCATCATCTTTCTTATATGCTCCTAGATTGCCTTCTAGCCAAAACCTTAAAGCTGATGACATCCAAAAATCCCTTAAATCATACATAGAACCTTCTTTGGGGAAAGCTCAGATGATCAGTTCCTTTGCTCTGTATTTTCTCTGGTACAGAAAAACAAACAAAAGGTTAATGTATCGCCTAGAATACTGAATATACCATACTCTCTGACTGTGCCTTTTCTATTTAAAACAGAAAATATTGCTGTGGCTTTCCAGTCTCTATTCAATTCTACCACTATATTATACATGTGCATGGCCATGCCCTTTACCTTTCTATTTTTAATGTAGGATCTAAGGATCAAATCTTATCCTCAGGCTCTTTCATCAAAAGCTCTTACTAATGATCCTTACTGAGCCATCACTCCAGCCTTAGATTGCACTCTTTTTTTTAGGAACAAAATGATACTGGTCATATATTCTGATGAAAATTCTCAACTGGAGAAAATATGAAAATATAATTTTGTGAAAGTTTGTGAAATATAATTTTAATGTCCAAAAAGATGCACTATGAGCATAAAAGTTGTACATATCTTGATTTGCCACTATCTCCTTTCATATTTATTGCCTTGATAATATTTAAAATTTATATTTATAGTAAGGTTAGAAAAATATGATATAGATTAAATATTTGTGTTATATTATTGACCTCAAAATTCAATATGCAAATATAAGAGAATGTATTTGTAAAAATATAATTCCAATTGTCTAAAAGGTTGTTATCCTTGAATGTGTAATAATTGGTGTTTGTTTTAAAAGCTTCACAGGATTTTATGTTTCTCATTACTTAACATGTTTCATAATTACTTCTTGCAATTTTCTTTAAATGGGAGTTCAGGCTATTTTTTTGAATATAAAAATAAATGGAACATGTCAATGCAATAAATCATTTTCTAACAAAAGCTAAAAATTACCCATTTTTATCTTGGATGAAGCTAGTAGGATAATGACTTTCCTCTGACATCTGAGGAAACAGTAAGCTATGATCTAATTCTATGGAGAATTTGATTGCTGTATACAATGACAGTTACCAGTAACCCCATTCCCAGCTCTCCCACTATCCAAAACAGGAAAGAAACATTTTATCCTGCTATTAAAATCCTGTGGCTGGCATAATCATATTATAGCTTTTTTTCTATGATGTTTTGATCTTGTTATATGTTATGAAAATATTTTTAAAGAGCTAAGCAGGTATTTAAGTGCCAAGTTAGAGGTTAAAAATATAATGATCACCATTTATATTTTAACATAAAGAGAAAGGAAAACAATCATCCTACCTAGTTAAGATGGTTTCCTTTTCTAATAACCAGGTAAGAAAAAACAAGACATTGTATGCATCACCCATATTTACTAGCTCTTTTGCCATTTTTCCTGTTCAGTTGCCCTCATTCTCTTTTCGTTTCCCCTAACCCTCTGTCTTCAGTGATAGGTCAGGGGCAAGGGCTCAGTGAAGAGTCCATTCAACCACTGAACTCAAGTAGTAGACTGCTGAGCAAACATTCCTCAGAAAAGCAAAACTCCTACCCCTTGTTGCTCTCTGTCAGGTCAAGACAATATGTAAACATAAATATTTCCAAAATGTAGTACATTCTTTTTCTGTGAGAGAGAAGAGGAGGGAATAAATACTGAATGGTAGGGGAGTGATGGTGAATGGGGAGGGAAGAGTGACAATGGCTAACAAAGCTAGACTGAAGAAGGATAAAGGAAAAGGCTCTGAACAGGCATTGGCTTTTATCTTTCATTCTTTATTAGTTCTTGGAAAACTTCCTACATTGTATTTTGATCATATTCATGCCCTCCTCTCTCTCCTCCCACTAACACCGTTTCTCCCTAACCATCCAAATTTGTATCCTCTCTTTTTATTTAGCCCACCAAGAACCATTGAAGGGATTGCTTGTTTGGCCTTCCCCAGAGGGTAGTCTACATATCAGGGCTTGAATGCTTTAAAATAAGAAAAAAAAACTTGACTCTTTATCATCCAGAAGCTATGCATTGCCAAAAGCACCTTAGATAGACATGAGAACTTATGTCCATGATGGAACGTTGTGGGCATTGATATTGTACGTATCTTTAGTGCACGCTATCTCAACTGCTGTGAATTTAGTGAACTTACATGTGTTGTACCTTTTCTATATCCCCAAAACATGTCTTACTTTTTGTCAACCACTTCTCCTTCAGCTATTACAATCTTTCTGCTCTCTGTTTTGCAATGATCCCTAATCCTTGACAGGGGTAAGTATGATATAGTTGTCCCGTTTATGGTTGAGCTCTTTTGCCTGTAGTCTTTTATCATCTACACTACTATAAGTTATAAATTGTTCTGTTAATCACCATGCATTTCAAAGTTTCTCTAATGAGGGTTGGCCACTGGATCAATGGTTATAACAATAGGTCATTAGAATTTAGTTAAATATTATGTCCATTCATCAGAATAATAGACTTAGATTCTCTCCTATGGCCCATGAGCTAGAGATTATAGTGCCAGGAATTGGATTTATCTTGTGCTGTGGACATTAAATCCAATCAGAAAGTGGTAGTTACTCCCATACTATTCATACCTTTATTTCACATATAGGCATCTTGTGCCAGACCAGTTACTGTTGTGACTCACAATGTTCAAAGCTAGGTACGATTACTGATTCTTTTCTCCTCTTGTAGACTTCATTGAATCTTCCAACACTATGAAAGACAGTCAGTATGGATGAAGATTCCAGGCCAATACCAGCTTTATATATTCCATATATTTATATAATTCACATATATATGGCTTCTACTGTAGTAGGTTCCCATGAGTTTTAAATTTTTCTTTATTGTTATTTATCCCTTTATGTAATCATCTATTCTGCCCTACTCTCCCTCTTCTTATTCAACCTTCCTATACTATTATCTCTCTTTGCTTTTTAAATAACTGGATAGTGTCTTCTTCTGCTTGAAACACCCCATCATAGGCTGTCACTCATTTCCACACTTCTATGCTTCTTTCAAATGGAACCTACATATGTGAGGATTCAAGACTAATTCACTCATGAGAGAAAACTTACAGTCGTATTCCTCAGTCCAAGATACTCAGCTCAGAAAGTTTGTTTCCAGCTCCATCCATTTACCTGTGAATTTCATTTTAAGAGCTGAATAATATCTCATTGTGTAAATGTACCATGTTTTCATTATTCATTCAGCAGTTGAGGGACTTTTTGGCTCTTTTCCATTTCCTAGTTAATGTGACTAAACAGAAACAAACATGAATACTGAAATATCTCTGTAGTAGTCAGTAAAGTCCTATTGGCATATGCCCCATGGTGTATATTTTTTAGGTGATAAATCTATTTATTTCATACTTTTTGAGAAAACTATATACACACTAATTTCCATAGTGCTTGCACCAGTTTTCATTCCCACTAGCAGTGAATAAGTATTCTTCCCTCACATCCATTACCACCTTCTTTTCCCCCCTTCTGTCTCTCTGTCTCTGTCTCTGTCTCTGTCTCTGTCTCTGTCTCTCTCTCTCATTAACCATTCTGATTGGGAGATAATAAAATCTCAAAGTAGTTTTAACTTGAATCTTCCTGATCACTGGGAATTCCCAACTTTAATAAATCTTAGGCCATTATATTTCATCTTTGTAAACTTTATGCTTAGTTGCTTATCCCATTGTAAAAACTGGATTATTTTCTTAATGTTTAGTTTTTTAATTCCTTATATATTCTAGAAAATTCTAGATACTAACCCTCTATTAGATGCACAACTGGCAAATAATTTTCCTATTCCACAGACTGCCTCTTTACACAAGTGATGATATACTTGGCAGTACAGAAGGTTTTTAATTTCATGAGGTCCTAGTACTTGTTTATCTTAATGCTTTGGTTCACAGGTTTGAAAATATCTCTTCAAAGATATGTGAAATATTAATTTTCACATGGAAAGATGATCAAAATGATTGAAAATTAGAAGATGTGCTTAAACGTTCAATGGTCTACCACCTCAAATGCAGCAGGACTGCCATCAAATCTCAGAAAGTAAGAACGAACAAAACAGTGCTGCTCACTATAGGTGGGCAGGTAAAGTAGTACTCTATAGAATAGTCTGGGAGTTCCCAAAATGAATTTAAAAATGAAATATCCATATGCTATAGCAATTCCACTTCTGTGGATATATCCAAAGTGATTGAAAAAAACAAAATTTGAAAACAAGTATACCCCTGCTCCTTAATACAATTCTAAACTATGTCAAAAACACACAAAATTGAAACAGGAAATTATCTACAAATTATTTTTCTTTTCTGTTTTCAATTGTAAATGACTTTCAATTCAGAGGAAGAACTTTGATAAAGGCTATAGAAAATTGAGACTATCTAGACTACTAAAAACTAAAAGAAACAAAGCCAAAAGTTCTAAATGCAACGTACAACAAAGTATTTCAATATTATCTGATAACTTTCTCCCTATGCTTCTACCATAGTACCTAAGTTTCCATTTCCTAAGAATTGCTAAATGACTATGTTAAACATTACAAGCTCTTAAGTTAGTAAGCTGTTTGCTCCCTGTTGAGCTCTCTTTTACTTGGGTTTGATAAAATCTTTCATTTCTCCACTGGTTTATTTTATATATTAAAATAACCCATGATATAAAGGCTAGTTTAACCATTTAAGAGTCAGCATCATAAGACATATACATATAAATATAACATGTTTATAGGGTTTTATAATTTAGTGAGGATTAGTAACCCATTATATGACATTTATATAATGATACCAATTGTACATAACTACTTAATTTCTTGTTTCACATTTCCAAATTTTTTATCATGTGTGAAACTTTATAGCGACATCATTATTATTAATTTATTATTATTATAATAATTTATGAGATAGATATTATATTCTTATAATATTTATCATATCTACTACTGATTCATATTTAAACAATTACTATATTTTATTCTTGTTTTAGTATGCTCTGTATGATGCAAATCTGGTATTTGTTCATATTCAAGTGAATATTTCAGAGACATTCATCATATTTCTGCCTTTGTGTAGTCACCACGAACTTTTTATTGTTTCCCAAACAAACTGTAGGCATAAAACTATCTCCACATTTATCATTTTTCTTCTTAGTGTGTTATCTTACAACCTTGATTTTTCGCTGAATCAAATGTTATAGACATCATTCCATGCAAAGAAATAATTGTGTCAGTGAAATGTAACATAGAATATTCAAAATTACATATTTTGAGAGCCTTTCAATCTGGCTTTTTCTATAGCAGCATTTTGATAATGGGTTTATATAAACTTATATGCTAAGTTTTCTGTGTCCTGAAATATTCTGAACTGCATATGTATAGTACATATATATTAGAAAAATTATCCTTGGTGAAACACACTGTCAGGCACACACTATGTGACAATTATGAATTGAATGAATTAGTAAATGAAAGAATATTGTCTCCTTGAACTGAGGAAAAATAGGATGGCATATTCTGAAAAAACTCTGTGAATTATATCTCACCACTAACTCTAATTAAAACCTAAAATTAGGATTTCACTTTTCACCATGAGTGAAAGCTACTTCTGAGATACACTAAAATTTTCTTTTGAAATTTATGATGAGATGTCAGAACAAATATCTTCAGTTTGCTAATACTTTATAATTTCAAACAGTACACATACACATTCTGCTTTTGCATATGTCAATTTAACTGTTTATAAGGGCTGATGTTGACACACTGAATGTTCTTTTGGCATCCAAGTGTTTCTCTTCACATTAGAGGAAAAGTTTTCAGTATATTTAAGAACAAAATTCAAAAGCTAGTTAAGGACAAGATAACATATTGATGAAAAAATGCAAACGAAAACTAATCAACTTAGGAAGAGAGTGTAGAAGCACACAGACATCTCCAGGGACCTTTGTGTGCAATCTGAATGGAAATGAGATGGAGGATAAGCAGTGGCCTGCTGAGCCCAGTCCAGGTGCTGTTTTACTGGTTCAATGGTTCTGAGACTACAGCATGCTCTAGACTCTCTTGGTCCTTCTGAACACAAGAGAAGCCACTCTTTGAATAAAAGGGTCCTACATGAAAGGGGAGTATTGAATAACTCTCCCATGTTTTATAGAAGATCAAAAACAAACAAACAAAATATAGTTTTCTGAGATCACCATAGCTAAATTAGGAGCTGAGTTGTCTGCCACCTCCCTGTGACCAGAGATTGCCACATTGGATGCTATTTCAAATGTCAGTTATCTATGAAGATGGCAAGTGTGGGTGGGAGAGAAAGAGGGAACATTTGGCCATCTGCTCTGTGATTAAATAGGCCTAAAATCCAAGTAGATAGTATTTTCTATTTTAGTATTTGACAGTCAATAAATGTGTCCATCCTTCCGTGCTGCCAGGAGTGAACATTAGCTACTCAACCAAGAAGAGGGTTTATATCTATTGTTGGTTAACTATAGTTTAATAGATATAAAAATTCTTCCTCCATTCTTTTTGTCTCCATTAAAATAGAATGTTTAGTTTAGTAAAATTTTAATGTTTAATTTTAAAAATGACAGATACGAGAAATGGATGAAAGGGAAACATACATTATATTTAAAAAGCAAAACTTGGGTGACTAATGTGATTGGATGTGATTTTTATTTAGCAGTTTTGACATATGAAAGGTCATTGCTAATGGCTCATAATGGATGGGCTTAGTTGTGAGGTTTCTTTAGTTTGAGATTCTTATTTTCTAAGTTCCAAAGCTTAGTTTCCAAGTCTTTAAACATAGTATTTGGGTGTACTTTCTTAAAGCATGTTTTTAATAGATCTAAAGGTATAAATTAAAGCAAAGACTACATTTCCTGTTATATTTTTGTAAATATATAAAAACATGAAAAACATTGCAGGAGTCGACTAAGAAGAATACTTGCTTAATAATTTAACCTAATAAAAAAATCAGATATAATTGTTGTAATATTTTGATATTTCAGGTCACAATAATGCTTCCCCTTTTAAAACTTAGAATCCTTTAAGCCCCTTGTTTGGTGCAAAGTGCCTCAGAATGAGAACTGTGTGACTTCCTTTTGTCATTAATTGGAGACATATTTCTTGCAATAGTGATCAGTGTGTATTTGTATGTAAGGTTCATAAAAAGGTCCGTCAGCTTTTTCTAAGAGTCATCCTTTGGCTTCAAGAGAGTCTGTCTAAAGAACCTCCTTTAGAATAGGTTACTGGGGTACTACAAGCCTTTTTTCATTTTTACATGGAGGTTTCCCATCAGAGAGTTTATTATTAGAATTTGAGTGACTTATTCTTTCTTACTTTAAATAAATACAAGTGATGTTGATGAACTTAACTTTCCAGTAACTTGCTTCCTCTCCACCGATTTCTTTGTAAATGTGTATTGCATTGCTTTTGGTAGACTACAGATTTGAAAACTCATAATTTAACAAAAAATGATAAATACTTTGTTCTTTATTATGAATTTATTAGGAGTATAATAGCCTAACACTCATCACACATAAACTGGTACTATGAATAAAATACTGGAATTGCCACGTTAATGATTTAAAGATCAACATAAGTACATTTTGGTGACACTTGAAAAGTAGCTAGGCTTAATTGTTTCTAAAAATTGATGTATATTTAATCCAAAGATTATATTTATTGTCATCCATCAGATATTAATCCAAGGCTTTGTTTTAGCAGAAATAATACTGTGTTTATGAAAATGTTTATTCAAAGATCCTTTGTAGCAGTTATTTAAACTGTCTGGGGTCCACTACTAATGTGGAGCACCAGATACTATTTTACTTCTGTCAACTCCTAGAAATACATCTGCCATGTCACATTTCAAATGAGTACTTCAGAAGAGTCCTCTGAGCCCAAACTACTTTCTTCAATGCCTCAGTTCTTCACCCTCTTCATTTATCAGGGTATAATTAAAAGTATGACACATATTTTCTCAAGTGCAAGCATGAAAATTCTGTGTCAGAGAAAATCCAGAAGTTAAAATACAATAATTTACAGTTTCTACTCAACCAGAAAGAGGCCTTTCATGCACTGATATTAAATATTTATGTAAATAATTACAATGATAAGCAATAAAGCCACTAATAGTAACTAACACCCTAGTCTGCCTCTCAATTCATGTTAAGTGACCTAAATGCTATCAGACACAGAATAGCTAGCCCTCCCCGTTCATCTTGAAAAACTTTGACTTAATATTATTTGGTTGTATTTTCATTGTTTTTATGAAAAAAATTCAAAGGCTCTTACTCCATCATGTCTGTCAAGGTTATTAAATCTATGTTTCTTAAGCTATAAATGAAAATAATTATGTTCAATGTCTTTAAATACATGTAAAAAGCTAAATGCTCAATTGATTATTTAGGAGCATCTACTCTTTCCTGAAAAGAAAATAGAAAAACATAATCACAAACAGTTGTAATTTTAAATGTATATTTAAATTAAATCTGGAAAACATTTATCATATATGAAATTGAACCAAATATAAAATAGTTGCTATGATTGTGCATAGTTTATTTATTGTGAGGATTTTTCCATGGAATTTCTGAGTTGAGAAAGATTTCCCTTTTTAGTAGTAACTGTGAATAATGTGGGAAATATAATATCATGCTATAAATGCTTACGCAGGGCTCTAGTTGCTCTATTTCCCTAAATGCTTATTAACTATATTCTGATTTTTATTTCTTGACAGTGTTATCTATATAAACTGTAATTTGATATCTTTTAAATCTTTAAAATAAACCCTATATCTTGACCTTCTTTGCTTAAAATGTTAGGACTGAATAAATAGCAGTCATATTTTAAGTACTTAAGGATATTTATAACCATAATTTAAAGCAGACATGAAATGTTTATATTGACCAAGAAATGTAAAGAACATGATAGGTCTGTGATTTCTCTCTTCTGTTGGTAGAGTGAGTGGGCCTTTTACAAACACAAAAATGGCATATTGAAACTCCCCAGCATCTCTTCTGGGAATCCAAGCTATTCTAAAAATGAACACTGCTGATCGGATTCTATGCAAATTTCCAACATTTGCTATTCTATTTTAATAGCTGAATACATCAGAGGACTACATCACATCACTAGTGTAGGTAAGGAATGTATTTGGCAACAGAAGACTCTGAAGATTATCTTCTTTATGTAACAAATGCACAAAGGGAGCTGCAGCGTGTAGCTAGCAAGATAAAACTACTTAGTGATGTGAGCTTCTGAATTATATTTGATAATGGTGTTTTAATTTCAATTCCAAATAAATCTCACATCACGATCTCACTCTTTAATCCAAAGTAGGGCTATTATAAGGACTCTGACATAGATGAAAAATCAAGGGTTGCCAGGATACCATCGTAGGTGGCTGACCAGGGCAGCTGACAATACTTAGTTAAGCTCCTCGCTCGCTACAGTGGAAATCCTGCTCATCCAGAAGATCCACTAAACTCAATCATGGAAAGATAATCGTCTTGATGGCCAGTACTGTGTTGTGATTATTAACTGTTTCGTCCTAAGAGTCAAACACCGTCTGTTGCTGCCAATGCTAAAAATCTAGCTAATTTAAATAATGACTTTTCCTTTTCGTATCATGAAATAATAGACTCTATATAGTAGTTATTTTGCTTTATTTTGACTACATTGCAACATGACACAACTGAATCAGGGTAGACATGGTTAGTACAATGCTCTAGGATATACATATTACACTAAATTAACATTTCTAGTTCTCCTGAATTTTTTGTACATTCATGAGTAACAAAACAGGTCTTATCTACTATTTTTGAAATATATTTGTAGGAATATATTGAATTATATCAATAATAGTATTCATTATAACAATATAGATATTATTTTATAATAATGTGTGTCCTACGTTTGTTTAGGTTTCTGTGAAAAATACTACATCCAAAGTCATATAAAGGAAAAAAGGAGTGCATTTGGGCTCAGGAGTCTAGAGAGGGAACCAATAATGTTGTGAAGTAAAGGCCACAAGCAGCAGTCATAATGAAGAGAGCAAGAAGCTGAGAGATTACATTGTCAACCAAAGCATGAAGCAAACAGAGCAGGCTGAGGCAATTAAATCTCAAGTCTGTCTCACAGTGACTTGCTGCCTCCATCAAGGAGTCATCATTTCCCCAAACATTGTTACCATCTGGGGATCAGTTCCTCAAATGCTTGAGTCTATCTGGTGTATTTCTGATTCAAATAACCACAAACAATATATAGGTACATATTAACATATTTACATATATGTGTACATGTTTGTTGTGTAATGTAAATGTATATATTTCTGTATATATTGTATATTAATCAATGTATATTTGATTTTAATTTCTGACACTATTTTGGAAGTAGTTACTAGTTGTCTAGTTTGAGCATACATGTAAACATGCAGTATAAGACAAGTTGAAGTTTCCAATCCTCAAGTATACATTCCAATAGTGGCAATGTAAAGTAAGTCCATGGTTTTTATTGTTGCTATAACAATATAACACAAACGTATTATCTTAAAAATACCTGCATACTGTCCTTCTTTTTAATAGCTGAGTAGTATTCCATTGTGTAAATGAACCACTTTTTCTGTTGAGAATTCATGAATTTTGCAGGCAAATGGATGGACCTAGAAAATATCATCCTGAGTGAGGAAACCCAGACTCCTCACGTGGTATGTACTTACTGTTAAGTGGATATTAGCCAAAATGTTCAGAATGCCCATGATACAACTCACAGTCTATATGAAATGTAACAAGAAAGAAGGCCAAAGTGTGGATACAATCACATTTAGAAGGGAGAACTAAATAATCACCAGAGTCAGAAAGGAGGGAGGAACCTGGGTGAGAGAGAGGAGGGGGAAGGAAAAATGGACAGGATCATGTATGGGGGGAAAACATGTGAGAAGCCCAGAGGGTTTGGAGAATAAGTAGAAATATACAGCATTGTGGGGTAGGGGATGGAGAGACCTGCTAGAAAGGCCCAGACACCAGAGATGTGAGAAGCTCCCAGGAGCCAGTGGGGATGACCTTAGCTAAAGTGTCCAGCAGTGAGAAGTATAACCTGAAAGTATCACCTCCAGCAGACAGACATGGCCCAAGTTGAGACATGGGGCCACCAATTAATCTTCAAAATTTTTGACTCAGAATTGTTCCTGTCTAAAGGAAGTGCAAGGACAAATATGGAGCACAGGCTGAAGGAAAGGTCAACATGGGATCTATCCCACGAGCAGATAGCAAACCCTGATACTATAACTGATGCTGTGTTGTGCTTGTAGACAGGAGCCTAGCATGGCTCTCCTCTGAGTGGCTCTACCAGCAGCTGACTGAGATAGATAGATGCAGATACTTACCAGCCAACCACTGTACTGCGGTCAAGGAACCCCTATGGAAGAGTTAGGGGAAGGACTAAAGGAGTGGAAAGGGGCAACCAAAGAGCATACATGGGCTGGTCTATGGCCCCTGCTACATACGTAGAAGGGTACTGTCTTTTTGATCTCACTGGGAGAGGATGCACTTAATCCTGTAAAAACTTGATGCCCCAGGGAAGGGGGATTCTAGTAGAGTAAAGTAGGAGTGGGTGGGTGGATGGATGGAGGAGCACCCTCTCAGAAGCCATGAGGAGAGGGGATTGGGTGAAGTACTCCTGGAGGGAATGACCCGGAAGGGAAGCAACATTTGGAATGTAAATAAATAAAATAATTAAAAAAAAACTTCATGCTTTTAGTGTTTTTGAAATAATAAATATAATTCTCCTTATTTTTTATTTTAATTAATTTATTTATTTTACTGGATTCCTCTTTTAGAAATGGAACAATGAATTCAAGAGCCATTGTTCACATCACTTCTTTTTATTTATTTATTTATTTATTTATTTATTTATTTATTTATTTATGTTCAGAGAGACCTTGTTTGTGATAGTCAGAAGCTAGAAACAACCCAGATGGCCCACGACATAAGAATGGATACAGAAAATGTGGTTCATTTACACAACAGAATACTACTGAGCTATTAAGAATGAGGACATCCTGAGTTTTGTAAGCAAATGGATGAAACAAGAAAATATCATCCTGAGTGAGGTAACTAAGACCTAAAGTGACATGCATGGTATGTACTCACTAATAAGTGGATATTTGTCAAAAATCAAAAACAAAAACAAAACTACAGAATACCCTAGATGCAGTCCACAGAACTCAAAAATGTCAACAAGCTGAAGGGTCCAAGTGAGGACACCACAGTTCCACTTGGGAGGGAGAAGAAAGCAACACAAGTGGGGAGGTGGGAGGGGTGGGTAACCTGATCTGCTATTGGGTGACAGAAAAAGACTGAAGCCCTAAGGGCCAGTGGAAAGAATGGAAAGAGGCAACCTCAACAGGTAGGAGGTTGGGGGGGGGGGCCCTCCAGAATGCACCAGAGACCTGAGAGGTAAGAGACTCTCAGGACTCAAAGGGAGGGACCTTAGATAAAACGCCCAGCAGAAGGGAGAGGGAACTTATAGGGCCCATGTCCAGCAGGAAGATAGGGCATCAAGTAAGGGACGGGGTTATCATACCACAGTCAAATCTCTGACCCACAATTGTTCCTGTCTGAAAGAACTACAGGGATGGAAATGGAGAAGAGCCTGGGGAAAAGAAGGTCCAGTGACAGGCCCAAAGTAGAATCTAGCTCAAGAGGAGGTTCCAAGGCCTGACACTATTACTGAGGCTATGGAGCACTCATAAAAAGGGACCTAGCAGGACTGCACTCAGGAAGACCTAACAAGCAGCTGAAAGAGTCAGATGCAGATATTTACACCCAACCAATGGACAGAAGCTGCTGATCCCTGTGGTTTAATTAGGGAAAAGCTGGAAGAAGTTGAGGAGGAGGGTAACCCTGCAGAAGGACCAGCAGTCTCAACTAACCAGGACCCCCAAAATCTCTCAAACACTGGACCACCAACGAGGCAGCACCCACCAGCTGATATGAGGCCCACCAACACACATACAGCAGAGCACTGCCCAGGTCTGCGTTCAGTCAGAGAAGATGCACCTAACCCTCAAGAGCCAGGAGGCCCCAGGGAGTTTAGAGGTCTGGTTAGGTGGGTGGGTGGGGGTAGGGATATCCTCGTGGTGACAGGGTATTGGGGAGGAAGTATGTGATGTGGAACAGTTGGAGGGTAGACCACCGGGGGGATAAAATCTGGAGTGTAAAATAAATAAATAAATAAATAAATAAATAAATAAATTTTTTTAAATGAAATGTTCAAAGTCCTTAGTGATCAGGGAAAGGTTTATCAAAACAACCCTGAGATTCTACCTCACACCAATCAGAATGGCTACGTTCAAAAACTCAAGTGATACCACATGTTGGTGAGGATGTGGAAAAAGAGGAACACTCTTCCACTGCTGGTGGGATTGCAAACTGGTACAACCACTCTGGAAATCAATCTGAAGTTTCCTCAGAAAACTGAAAATAGATCTATCTGAAGACTCAGTTGTACCACTCTTGGGCCTATACCGAAATGATTCCCCACCATGACAAAGGGTCACAAGTTCTACTATGCTTGTAGCAGCCTTAATTGTGATAGCCAGAAGCTGGAAACAACCCAGATGTTCCACAACGGAATAATGGATACAGAATGTGGTTCCTTTACACAAGGGAATTACACAGCTATTAAAAATGAGAACATCCTGAGTGTTGCAGGCAAATGGATGGAACTAGAAAATATCATCCTGAGTGAGGTAACTCAGACCCTAAAGGACATGCATGGTTTGGACTTACTAATAAGTGGATATTAAGCATACAGAATAAACAGGAAACAATCCAAAGAACTCAAGAATGTTAACAAGTGGAAGGGCCCAAGTGAGGATGTCTCATTTCCATTTGGGAGGGAGAAGAAAGCAATCACAGTGGGCGGAGGGAAGGAGGAATGAACTTGGGTGGTGAAATGGACAGGGAGGGGAAGTGAGGAACTTGATCAGGTATTGGGAAAGGCAAATAGGACTGAAGCCCTGAGGCCAGCAGAAAGAATGGAAGAAGGCATCCTCAGGAGGTAGGAGGGGGGCTCTAGAATGTTTCAGAAACCTGGGAGGTAAATGACACTCAGGATTCAAAGGGAGGGACCTTAGATGAAATGCTCTACAGTGGGGAGAAGGAACTTGTAGAGTCCACCTCCAATAGAAAGACAGAACATCAACTGGATGAATGGGGTTGCCATCCCACAGTCAAAAATTCAGACCCAGAATTGTTCTTGTCTAAAAGAACTGCAGGAACAAAAATGGAGAAGAGTCTGAGGGAGAGGAGGTCCAGTGACAGACCAAATTGGGATCCATCTCAAGGGGAGGTTCCAATGCCTGACACTATCACTGATGCTGTGGTGTGCTTACAGACAGGAGCCTAGCATGACTGCCCTCCAAGAGGCCCAAAAAGCAGCTGAAAGTCAGATGCAGAAACTTACACCCAACCAATGTACAGAAGCTGGGAACTCCAGTAGCTGAATTAGGGAAAAGCTGGAAGAAGCTGAGAGGAGGGTGACTTCCCATAGGAAGACCAGCAGTCTCAAACAATCTGGACCCCTGATATCTCTCAGACAATGAGCCACCAACCAGGCAGCATACACCAGCTGATATGAGGCTCCCAACACATATACAACAGAGGACTGTCTGGTCTGGCCTCAGTGAGAGAAGATGCACCTAACCCTTGAGAGACTTGAGGTCGCAGGGAGTGGGGAGGTCTGGTGCTGTGGAGGTGGGGTTGTGGGGGGAACATCCTCATGGAGACAGGGGTGGGGGGAGGAGGTATGAGATGAGGAACAGTCAGAGAGTGGAGCAAGAGGGGAATAAAGCCTGGACTGTAAAAAAAAAAAAATTAAATAATAAATAAATAAGCAAGTAGATTTTTATGTGTGGAAGTACGAATGATCATATGAACTCTCCAATGACTTAGTATATGGGCCATGTTGATTGTTAAGTTTATACAAACTAGAACCACTTGGGAGAAGAGTTTCAATCATGAATTATGGAAGAAGATATCTATGGGGCATTGTCTTGAATATATTAAGGTGGAAAGACTTACACATAAAATTCAATAGACAGCTGCTCTTTAATTGTTTAAGAGCGTAGTGTGCAGTTTAAATACAAGGATACATGTAGTAATTCACTGTTCTCTGTGCTTGACTTTGCATGATATATGATCAGTTTCTACAAGATCCTGTTGCCTTAATTTCATGGCAACAAATGATAATACCCAGGAACTGTGCAGAAAAAAACTCCCATTATCTGTTAAGTTGCTTTTTAAAGGGAATTTTAGCGACAGAAAATGAAACTATGATCCATTAATAATGAGTAATCTGTTTTTTATTTTTTATTTTGGTGTGACCATTTGGCCTTGTGATGGAGACTAATGAATCAGTGTGGTGTTTTGCTCTCATTTACTCATTGTGTGTGGAAAAATACTTTCCTCAAATGATACATCTTAATTTAATGATGTTAAATCAGCACCCAGTCTATCCATATGAACAAAGAAAATTGAAACTTGTATAAATTGAGTGTTAATTTCTATCAGAAAAGTAGAGAATAAGAGGTAATTAAATATTCATAGCACTGAGAATTGAGACTAACTTAACATAATTTGGAAAATTATAACAGTTTATGTGGTATGAAAATATTTCATCTAATTTTCTAGATGGTGTAAATTGATTCAGCAGGTGAGAATAGAGAGTTGAGAGAAAATTAGACATTGGCTGATGTCTCCCTTTGGAATGTACAAAACCTACAAGTGATTTTGACTTCAGTCTTCACCATGTACCAACAATAACAAGACTACTTGTAAATTATCATTAAATATATTGAAATCCATTAATTTTCTTTTGATACCAATATCTGATTCTAATATATCATCATTTCCTATAATATCTATGTCCCCCCATAATGTATAAGATTATTCATTCTTTTTGTTACTTTAGTCAAATAATTATTATGACAAAAATAACTTTTAAAAAGAAATCATTTATTTATAGTTGCATAAACAGCATTCTAATCTGGTAAGGAGTCATAATAGCAGTGGTCATATAATGGTAAGAAGCAAGCAGAACGAGAAAACTCTATTCTATCTCAATTCTCTCCTCTCATTTGATTTTATACAGGTCCTCATTCTGTTGAATTATGCAGGTCATTATATTCAGGTCACATCTTCTCATCTTCCTTAACTCTCTGTGGAAACTCCCTTACAGATACAACTTGAAGTGTGTTTTAGTAATGTAGGTGTATTTCAATGTAGACACAGCTAGAAATATGTTTTAGTTATGTATGTTTTCTTTAATCCATTCAAATTGACATTAGGTATTGGTCCTCACAGTCCACTTCTTGAATCTCTTCCCAATTATTACCTTGTAACAGTATATCAAGGTGATAATTCTGCACATGTGCAACCAAAAATTTAAGTTTGTTTTTAAAGTGTTACCTTTCCTAAAAGTTCAGTGCCAAAATCTGTCCTGAGACTCAAAGAAGAACCTTTTGTGAGTCCTGTAAAATTAAAAATGAAGAAGAGGAGGAAGAAGAAGAGGAGGAGAAGGGAGAGGAGGAGGAAAAGGAGGAGAAGAAAGAAGAGGAGGGTGAAGAGAAGAAGGAGGGGGAAGAAGAAGAAGAAGAAGGAGAGGATGGAAGGAGAAGAAGAAGTAGAAGAAGAAGAAGAAGAAGAAGAAGAAGAAGAAGAAGAAGAAGAAGAAGAAGAAGAAGAAGAAGAAGAAGAAGAAAAAGAAGAAGAAGAAGAAGAAGAAAAAGAAGAAGAAGAAGAAGAAGAAAAAGAAGAAGAAGAAAGAAGAAGGAACTTACATACTTCCAAATCTAGTGGGATAATGTACAGATAGCATGCTTGTATTATTTTGTAATTATTTTGAGGATGCTGAGGCAGACTCACTATACTTCAAGCTAGCCTAAAGATACAGGTAATCTTGGTTTGACATCTTGACTGCTTGGATTTCAACAGTGAACCGTGTCTCCCAGAAGCCTTGTGCTTGATTGCTTGATCTACTTAACAAAAGTATTTCATCTTTAACATTATCAGTTTCATTGTTCTAATTAATAAGTAATAAGTCATCCTTCATACCTCAATTCAATTCCATTTAGAAATGGCAACACTCTTATGTGTGTTACTCTCTCTATATTTTTCATTGTCATTTTCACAACTGATGAGTAATGATTCTATATGTCTTCTCTTTTTGTCACAAACTATATAATCATTAAGTATAATAACAAAATATAATTATTGTTTCTAAGATATTTAAATGCTAGGAGAGCCAATAAGAACTTCTATTCTTATATAATAGCATATTTACAACTTCTAACACTGTGAATTTACATGGTAGATACCAATAAAACAATTTTACAATTTTTAATAGAAGAATAAGAGAAAGAAGCCAAATGTCTGATCTCAGACACTGGGAAACACTAAGTCTATATCTAAACACTGAAAAGGAGGCATGGAATTATTGACTATCATTTTTCTCCACCCTATAGTTCTTGTATTTTCTGTTTTAAAATGAGGATATGTATTTATATTCTTTGTCTCACATCTTCTGTAGGATGAAGAACTGTATGTAAATATTTGTCCAAGACTGACATTTGCATTGAGGACTGTGTGGTTCTCTGAGTTGAGTTATTTATAAAAAACAAAGCATAGTGATGCTAAAAGTCTGACATATATTCAAAATCTGGAGCAGTTTTACTCACTGTTGTATGACAACTTTAAATGGAGGGTAACTTTAGTTGAGGCTCCTAGATGTGGACAATATGGAGACTGTAGTGTCCATTTCCTGTTGCCAGGCAGGAATCCAAGTAGAGGGATAAGGACACCAACTCCCCACAAAACCTTCAACCTAAAATTTGTCCTGCCTACAAGAAGTGCAGGCACAAAGATGTTCTAGAGACTGAGGGATTGGACGTCCAATAACTGACCCAAATTGAGATCTATAGCATAGGCAAGAACCAGTCTCTAACACCATTAATAATACTCTGTTATGCTTATAGAAAGGATCCTAGCATAACTTTCCTTTATGAGGCTCCACCTATCAGCTAATCTAAACAGATGCAGAGATCCACAGCCAAACATTATGAAAGTCTTATGGAAGAGTTGGGGGAAGGATTTAGGAACTTGGAAGAGATAATGACTCCACAGGAAGATGAACAGAGTCAACCAACCTGGACCCCTGGGAGCTCCACAGAGACTGAACCACCAACCAAAGAACATACACGGGCTGGATCTAGCTCCCCACCCTCGCACACATGCAGCAAATGTGGTGCAGCTTAGTCTTAGTGCAGGTTCTCCAACAACTGGAGCGGGAGCTTACCCTTACTCTGATGCTAGGCTGGCTATTATCAAGAAAACAATTAACTACAAATGCTGTGGAGAACATGGGAAATTGAAGCTTTTATTCACTATTAGAAGGAGTATGAACCACTAAAAGCACAATGGAAGTGAGACTAGAATTTTCTCAAAAACCTTAATAGAAATAATAATAATGACCCAACTATATCACTCCTTGTAACATACCCAAAAGACTCTATACCCTATAACAGAAATTTCTGCATCTGTATGTTCATAGAGGCTTGAATCACGATAGTATAAAAAATGAATGCAGTATAGGTGCCCACTGATGCATAAGTGAATAATTAAAAGTGGCACAGAATACAAGTGAATTTTATTCATGATGAAGAAGAGTTAAATTTGTAATAAAATGGATGGATCTAGAAAATATTATACTAAATAAGGTTACCCAGGCATAGTAAGAGAGAGTTGCTTCACTTCAGTACCTGCTGTTTTAAAAATTAAAATATTATACTCTATTTTATGACCTCCTGGTCCACCTGCTGACTGCTCCTCAACCCATTCCTCCTCACCCATCTCCAAGAGGATGTCCCCAGCCCACCCCCATCCCATCAAACCTCCCCACTACTTGGGAACTCAATTCTCTCGAGGGTTAGGTGCATCTTCTCTCAGTAAGGCCAGACCATACAGTCCTCTGCTGCATATGTGCTGTGGGCCTCATATCAGCTAGTGTATGCTGCCTGGTTGGTGGCTCATGGTCTGAGAGACATGGGGGGTCCAGGTTAGGTGAGAGTGCTGGTCTTCCTATGGGGCCACCCTCCTCCTCAGCTTCTTACAGCTTTTCTCTAATTCAACCACAGGGGTCCCCAGCTTCTGTACATTGGTTGGGTGTAAGTATCTGCATCTGACTCTTTCAGCTGCTTGCTGTGCCTCTCAGAGGGCAGTCATACTAGGCTGTTGTCTTTAAGCACACCATAAAAATCAGTAATAGTGTCAGGTCTTGGAGCCTCCCCTTGAGCTGGATCCCAATTTGGGTGTGTCACTGAACCTCCTTTCCCTCAGTCTTTTCTCCATTTTCATCCCTGAAGTTCTTTTAGACAGGAACAATTCTGAGTACGAATTTTTGACTATGGATGGCAACTCTATCCCCCCACTTGGTGCCCTGTCTTTCTACTATAGATGGTTCTACAAGTTCCCTCTCCCCACTGTTGGGCATCTAAGTTCCCTCAATTTGAGTCCTGAGTTTCTTTTACATCCTAGATCCCTGGTACATTCTAGAGGGTCCCCCCACCTCCTACCTCCTGAGTTGCCTGTTTCCATTATTTCTGCTGGCCCTCAGGTATTCACTCCTGTTCCCCCTAGTACCTTTTCCTCTTTTCCCTTCCCTGTCCACTCTCCTACCCAAGACCTTCCCTCCCTCTGCCACCCATGATTGCTTTCTTCTCCCTTCCATGTGGGATTGAGACAGCCTGACTTGGGCCCTTCTGTTTGTTAACCTTCTTGAGTTCTGTGAATTGTACCCTGGGTATTCTATACTTTTTTGTCTAATATCAGCTTATTAGTGAGTACACACCATGAATGTCCTTTAGGGTCTGAGTTACCTCAGTCAGGATGATATTTTCTAGTTCCATCCATTTGCCTGCAAAACTCAGGATGTCCTTGTTCTTAATAGCTGATTAGTATTCCATTTTGTAAATGAACCACATTTTCTATATCCATTAGAGTTTGAGTACAAATTATTGAGTGCTAACTTAGATTTTCTATTTGAATTTACTGTTCATTGAATATTTCTTTAAAAATGTATATCTTCATATGTGCTATGGTGTGTATGTGTAAAGTAAAGGTCTCCTTGGAGTGATTTTCTCATTCCAGATTTCAATGTGGATCAAACTCAGGTTGTCAAGTGTGGCAGCAAGTGCTTGTACCAACTATTGCAACAGTCCTAATTGAATTTCTTGATTACACAGACATCTGCTTAACTTGATTTATGTTTTGTAATTAATCACTTTGCTATTGAATTATATGTTAGAACTGAAGTTTCATATATGTGCCATTAGTGCTTGTACTGACGTTATAAGGTAGTAATTGGTAGCTCTTATCACTTACATTTTATAAACACAAGGCACTGACTAATGGTCTTTACCTATAAAGGTGAGGGCAGCTTTGGTGTAAGTTGATCTGGATGCACTTTTATTACATATTTGAAAAATACTGTGTCCTCTTATGACCAAATTGGGGTATAATGGCATTTAGTATGTACTCAATAATAAGTGGATATTAGCCAAAAAAAAAAAAAATACACCAAGATGCAGTCCACAGAACTCAAAAAGGTCAACAAGCTGAAGGGCCCAAGTGAGGACACCACAGTCCACTTGGGAGGGAGAAGAAAGTGATTACAAATGGGGAGGGAGGGACATGGGAAGGAAAATGGATGGGAGGTGGGGGGAGGGGACCCTGATCTGGTATTGGTGACAGAAAAGGACCCAAGCCCTGAGGACCAGCAGAAAAGATGAAAACAGTCAGCCTCAGGAGGTAGAAGGTTAGAAGGAACCTTCAGATTGCACTAGAGACCTGGGAGGTGAGAGACTCTCAGGACTCAAAGGGATGGACCTTACATGAAATGCCCAATAGTAGGGAGAGGGAACTTATAGAGTCCACCTCCAGCAGGAAGACGGGGCATCAAGTAAGGGAGGGGGTTGCCATCCCACAGTCAAAACTCTGCCCCACATGGTTCCTGTCTGTAAGAACTACAGGGATGGAAATGGAGAGGAACCTGAGGAAAAGAAGGTCCAGTGACAGGCTCAAAGTGCGATCCAGCTCAAGAGGAGGTACTAAGGCCTGACACTATTACTAAGGCTATGAAGCACTCACAAAAAGGGACCTAGCATGACTGTACTCAGGAAGACCTAACAAGCAGTTGAAAGACTCAGATGAAGATATTTCCACCCAACCAATGAACAGAAGCTACTGACCCCCGTGATTCAATTACAGAAAAGCTGGAAGAAGCTGAGGAGGAGGGCAACCCTGTAGGAAAACCAGCAGTCTCAATTAACCAGGACTCCCAAGATCTCTCAAACACTGGACTACCAAACAGGCAGCATACACCAGGTGATATGAGGTCCCCAACACATATACAGCAGAGGACTGTAGGGTCTGTGTTCAATCAAAGGTGATGCACCTACCCCTCAAGAGACTGGAGGCCCCAGGGAGTTTAGAGGCCAGGTGGAGTGAGGGAGGGGGGTGGGGACATCCTCGTGGAGACAGAGGAGTAGGTAGGAGGTGTGGGATGTGGAATAGTCACAGTGTGGCTGGTGGGGGTACAGATAAAATCTGGAATGTAAATAAATAAATGAATAGATAGATAGATAGATAGATAGATGATAGATGATAGATAGATAGATAGATAGATAGATAGATAGATAGATAGACAGTAATGCTGAATACCTAACTGAATTATAGTAGATGAGATAATAATTAAGACCTAAATTTCAGAATAAGGAAAAAGTGTCATATTTATTTTTATGTTTATTAACTAGTCATTGAAATGGAAAAGCTTCATGTGGAGTAAGATATTCTAAGGCACAAAACAGAAAATCAGAAGGCTTGGTTACAGGAAGAGCTTTAAAGAAACTCTGAAGTAGCATGGGTAATTAAAGATATTATTCCTAGAATATCTGAATGTATTATTTGATTTCATGAAATAAATTTGCATAAATTTAACTGACATTGATTTTTATGAATCATCTTTATGTCTAAGGTAGGAGGAGTAATAGCAACTATTTATATGCCAAAAATTCTTCTGTACAAGGTGGTAAAATAGCAGTGTCTCACTATATATCAATGTGTCAGATAATAGAGTATGGGTACAAATCAAAGTGATTATTGTTGAATAACAACTTTAATTTATATTGCAAAATAAATTAGTTTATTTTTGTTTTTATTCTAAGATTTGGAAATTTAAATATGAAAAATTCATAACTATAAATTTAAGTATGTATGTAAGTACATATATGCATAAATATATAGTATGTATATTAAAACTCAATGCATTAAGAATCATAGAGATGGAGGATATGAGGAGAATAAAGTCCTCTAAATCAGCTGAGCAAAACTCATACAATCTCAGAGTCTGAAGCAGCAAGCCCAGCTCCTGCAGGAGTCTGTACCAAGTCATTCATATATATATACGAATATATATATATATATATATATATATATATATATATATATATATATATTCAGTTATTATATATTAAAGTTTTCAATTTAGTGTTTTTATTGTACTGCTGAATTGCTGAATGCATGAATCGATGAGACTATGAAAATTGTGTCACCCTTGTTCTCATTATCCTTTTGCTGACTAGCACTGTTTAATATCAATATGATGGTTTCTGTTTTATCTTACTATATTTCATTTTATCATGTTTGCTTGTTATCTCTTAGAAACCTGTTCTTTACTAATAAAAGACAGAAAGAGAGTAGATCTGGATGGAACGGGAGGTGGGAGGAACTGTGAAGAGTAGAGGAAGCAGAAACTGTAATCAAGATGTATTGTATGGGGAAAATCTGACTTTAAAAGGGAGAAAATAAAATATTTTCGTGTGTTAAAAAAGGAATACCTATAACAGGAAGATGATGCCAAAAAAGATGATAGACTTCTTTTTCTTGACCCACTCAGATTTCTTTATTCATTTTTCATCCTTTTGCCAAATTTCAAGTATTCATAAAAGAAATAGAATATAAACTCAGTCAGTTTGCATACCCAGACTCTGTCTGGTCATTATGTCTTTGGGTTTGTGGAGAAGCCATGCTATGAACAGGCTTTCAGAAGCTAAGTGTTTTTTAACTAGGAAGCTTTTCTATAGCAAACAAAATCAGAGGAAGACTGACATCTGCTTTACATTGGGATCCAGCACTTTCCTTCTCAATTAACTACAATTGCATGAAAACAGCTAGAATTTTTATGTATCAAGATTAGATGTTGAAATAAATTCAGTTGCTAATAACTGTGTGAGCTGATGTGCAGCAATTTTCATTTTCTGGTTATCGGTCTTAGGCAATAGTTCCATTTTAGCATCAGCAGCTGTAGCGTACTGATTTTGAACTTTTAATATTATCATTTTTATTTTTTAATATTAGGAAATTATCTTAGGAATTGTAGAGTAGATAGTTACAGTTTGTCAGTTTGCTACTTGATTTATTGTTTTATATGTATTCATAATGAGTGATAATATTTGTTTTTATTCATCTTAAACAATTTGTTATATATATATATATATATATATATATATATATATATATATATATATGTCTTAATGAGCAAGACTGTTCAATGATTGGGATCAAAGTAAAACCAACATCACTGTGGCATTATGGCTCTTCTTCCTCCTTTTGTTGTAAAAACCAGGTTTCTTCCTTTAAACATATTGAAACTATAACTCTTATTGCCTTGTTTCTATAATTGGCGTCCCCAACCCCTGAGTACTTCAATGGAGAAAGAAAATTGAATTTTTATATAGCATGTGCTGGTCAAAGTGTAAACTCCAAAGCCCCATTCTCAGAGTAGACACTCTAATAACTGTAGAGTGTAGCACCTCAGACACATCAAAGCAACACTTGGCATGTGACAGAATGTACTACTTTGCATTATATTCTGATTAATTTTGCTTTACTATTAAATTTGATATATTTTAATTATTGAACAAAAGCGATTTGCAGCTCAGTTGTCTATAAGGCACTTATCGGAAACATTCATTTGACCCATAGAAATCTGTCTCTGTCTTCCTCCGTCTCTCCCTCCTCCTATCTCCTCCTTCCCTTTCTCAGCAGATGTTCTGGTCCTCTGGTTCATAGAATCTTTTGATGTCTTTTACAATGTTCCCTGAGCCTTTGTTTTATAGAGTCTTCCATTGCATATATATATATATATATATATATATATATATATATATATATATATATATATGTGTGTGTGTGTGTGTGTGTGTGTGTGTGTGTGTGTGTGTGTGTGTGTGTATACATACAGACACACACAAACATTAGAATTGAACACACAGTCAATCTCTACATTCTGACCAGTTTTGGCTTATTCTAATGACTTTCTTCACCCACAAATAAATAAAAAATTTTCTCTGAGAAAGGATAAAAGCTACAATTACCTGTAGATATAATACTAAGTATTTAGAATGCAGTTAGAAAAAAATTATCCTGGATCAGCAAAGTAGAAATTGTTCTGTGGGTTTTTTGGTCCCACCATCCATAAATAATTGTGTAAGTTTACAGTTCCAAGCCTGAATAGTTCCTATCCTCCTAGGGCCTTAAATCTAGTAATCTGGATGAATGTTACCCTCAGAATATGAATAGCACAACGTCACCTTTCTGAATACTGTAATGCTGGCTCTTGTTATGGTTCATATGTTGCATGGCCACTAAGGACAACTGGGTGTTTTGTCTCTTGGCAGCTTGCATAACACCTTTGATTATTATATGGTCCAGTGCTCAGTGAGGAGGCATGTAGCTTAGATTCAGTTCAGTTCCTGCAAGTCCTGTGCCTGAAATGTGTGCTGTCTTCTGTAATGGGATCTGAGATTCTTTTTCTAGAAGACACAAAGGACAAAGTAAAAAGCCTATATTGTTTGGGGGGGTTCTTGGACTGATGGTAAAAATAACTAAGAAGGAATTTTCTAATTGTCAGCATAGATTTGATTTTGTTACCTTATGATTTTCATAAGGAACATGGTCATTCCAAGCGCAATTAAAAAAGAAATATATATTTTAACCATATATTTAAAAATTAAATAATACATATATATTTCATATGTAATATTACTTATGTAACCACAAATATTTTCTAAAAATTTTTAAGCATCCTTAGTTATTTATCCCTTCTCTTTCCCTCTTCTTCTATTCTATACCCACCATACATCCTCAGATAAGTAACCCTTCACTTGTTTTTTTCTCATTTTCCACTTCATAGCTACTATAAACTATTAATTCCATCTCCAGGGTTCCTGTTTGCCCCTCCCATGCCATTGTCCCATTTTTATTTCTTCATATTTACAGAAATTTTAGGTGTATTTATATTATTGAAAAAGTATTGCTATAATATACTACAAAGGAGTTCCTAACTATTTAACAAAAATTTTATCAATTTTTGGTAATATACTTATTGATATGCTGCAATAATATACTGCGATAATAAGATCAAAATGCCTAACTAATAACAAAAAATAAAGTAGACTCATAATCTTATAATTTTTACATTAGTAAATGTTTAAGTGAATAAAGCTACTTGAAAAATAGTATTGATAGCATTGGTAGACTATATGGAAAATATAAACATTATTCATTCATTTTTGTACTCCAAACAATAGGTTAAATTATGCATAATCAATAGTTTTAATTTTGATTTCAAGTAACAAGTAAAATTATGAAATCATTGTTAATTTCTGTCATGAAAATATAATGTCACATTGTCTAGTCCCTGATTTTAGTGGGATTGCTTCAAGTTTCTCTCCATTTAGTTTGATGTAGGCTATTGGCTTGCTGTATATTGCTTTTACTATGTTTAGGTATGGGCCTTGAATTCCTGATCTTTCCAAAACTTTTAACATGAAGAGATGTTGAATTTTGTCAAATGCTTTTTCATCATCTAGCTCTCTCCCTATCTATTCAATATAGTACTTGAAGTTCTAGCTAGAGTAATTAGATAACAAAAAGAGATCAAACAGATACAAACTGGAAAGGAAAGAGTCAAAATATCACTATTTGCAGATGATATGATAGTATATTGAAGTGACCCCAAAAAATTCTACCAGGGAACGAAAGCTGATAAACAACTTAAGCAAAGTGGCTGGATATGAAATTAACTCAAAGAAATCAGTAGTCTTTCTCTACTCAAAGGATAAACAGGCTGAGAAAATTAGGGAAATGACATCCTTCACAATAGTCACAAATAATATTACATATTTTGGTGTGACTCTAACAAAGCAAGTGAAAGATCTGTATGACAATAACTGTAAGTCTCTGAAGACAGAAATCGAAGAAGATCTCAGAAGATGGAAATATCTCCCATGTTCATGGATTGGCAGGATTAATATAGAAAAAATGGCCATTTTGCCAAAAGCAGACTACAGAATTAATGCAATCCCCATCAAAATTCCAACTTAATTATTTATAGAGTTAGAAAGAGCAATTTTCATTTGTTATAACAAAAAACCCAGGATAGAGAAAATTATTGTTAACAATAAAAGGACTTCTGGGGGAATTACTATCCCTCACTCCAAGCTGTATTACAGAGCGATAGTGTTAAAAAAAAAAAAAAAAAAAAAAAAAAACCTGCATTGTATTGGTACAGAGACAGGCAGGAAGAGCAATAGAATCGAATTGAAGACCCAGAAATGAACCTCCACACCTATGGTTACTTGATATTTGACAAAGGAGCTAGAATCATCCAGTGGAAAAAAACCAGCATTTTTAACAAATGCTGCTGGTTCAACTGGAGGTCAGCATGTAGAGGAATGCAAATCAACCCACTTTTCTCTCCTTGTACAAAGCTCAAGTCCAAGTGGATCAAGGACCCCCACATAAAACCAGATACACTGAATCTAATAGAAGAGAAAGTGGGAAAGAGCCTCGAACACATGGGCACAGGGGAAAATATTCTGGTAGAACACCTATGGCTTATGCTCTAAGATCAAGAATCAAAAAATGGGACCTCATAAAATTGCAAAGCTTTGGTAAGGCAAAAGACACTCTCAATAGGAAAAAACCGCAACCAACAGATTGTGAAAAGATCTTTATCAATTCCATATCCGATATAGGGCTAATATCCAATATATACAAAGAACTTAAGAAGTTAGACTTCAGATAATCAAATAACCATATTATAAAATAGGGTACAGAGCTAAACTAAGAATTCTCAACTGAGGAATAACAAATGGCCGAGAAGCACCTAAAGAAATGTTCAACATCCTTAGTCATCAGGGAAATGTAAATCAAAACAACCCTGAGATTCTACCTCATACCAGTCAGAACAGCTAAGATAAAAAACTCAGGTGACAGCAGAAGTGGGCGAGGATGCAGAGAAAGAGGAACACTCCTCCATTGTTGGTGGGATTGCAAGCTGGTACAACCACTCTGGAAATTAGTCTGGTGGTTCCTCAGAAATTTGTACATAATACTACCTGAGGACCCAGCTATACCACTCCTGGGCATATACTCAGATTATTCCCCAACATATAACAAGGACACATGCTCCACTATGTTCATAGCAGCCTTATTTATGGTAGCTGGAAGTTGTAAAGAACCCAGATGTCCTTCAACAGAGGAATGGATACAGAAAATGTGGTACACATTTTACACAATGGAGTACTATTCAGCTATTAAAATTGATGAATCACGAAATTCTTAGCCAAATTAATGGAACTAGAAAATATCATCCTGAGTGAGGTAACCCAATCGTAAATGAACACACATGGTATGCACTCACTGATAAGTGGATATTAGCCCAAATTTTCTGAATACCCAAGATACAATTCACAGAACACATGAAGCTCAAGAAGAAGGAAGACCAAAGTGTGGGTGCTTAGGTTTTTCTTAGAAAAAGGAAGAAAATACTCACGCGAGCAAACATGGAGACAAAATATAGAGCAGAACCTGAAGGAAAAGCCATCCAGGGACTGTCCCACCTGGGTATTAATCCCATATACAGTCACCAAATCTCAACACTATCGTGGATACCAAGAAGTGCTTGCTGAAAGGAGCCTGATATAGCTGTCTCCTGTGAGGCTCTGCCAGAGCCTTACAAATATAGAGGTGGATGCTCACAGCCAATCATTGGTCTGAATGTAGGGTCCTCAATGGAGGAGTTGGAGAAAGGACTGAAGTAGCTCAAGGGGTTTGCATCCCCATAGGAAGAACAACAAATACCAACCAGACCTCCCAGAGCTCCCAGGGACTAAGCCACCAACCAAGGAGTACACATGGCTCCAGCTGGATATACAGCAGATGATGGCCTTGTCAGGCATCAAGGGGAGGAAAGGTCCTTGATCCTATGAAGACCTGATAGATGCCCCACTGTAGGGGAATCAAGGGCGGGGAGGTAGAAATAGTTGGGTGGGTGTGGGAACACCCTCATAGAAGCAGGGAGATGGGGGATGGGATAGGGAGTTTCTCGAAGGGGGGAAAGTGGGAAAGAGGATAACATTTGAAATGTAAATAAAGAAAATATCCAATAAAAATAAAGAAAGAAAGAAAATAAGAAAGCATGAATGTGAAGAATAGGAAGGGTATATATGTGGGTTTGGCGGGAAGAATAGAAAGGGAGAAATGTAATTATACCCTCAAATGTTTTTAAATTTAAAAAAGAAGCCATTTTGGTGATAAATGAATCAACAAAGTCAATTCCCCGCCCCCCCCAAATGTTTGTCAATATTCTCTGTACTTTATCAAGCACCAACGTATGTTGAGACCCAAAATCCTTCACAGTAGGCATGTTCTCTCTGAGAAGTATTCACAAAATTTCAGCAAGGTGTCAAAAGCCTACGTCATCATATTGCAGAATGGAAGAACTGTAGCCAACTGAAGTACCCACCAGTTAGTGAGAGACTAGAAGCTGGGCATGGGGGTACTTGTAATCCACATGCTCTGGAGGCAGAAGCAGGAGGAAGACCTCATGCTTAGGACCAGTCTGGTCTTCATAAGCAAGCTCCAGGTCAGCTAGAACTACATAGTAAGACCTTGTCTCAAAACGAATAAACCAAAAGAATTATGGAAATTATTATATAACATTAAGGCACAACCACATTTCTCATTTTAAAAGGTATTAGATCTATGAGTGCCTGTATGAATGTTTTTGACATACAAAAAAAAAAGTATAAAATAAATAAAAAAATATAAAGTCTCTTTTAAAACAAGACTACTAATTAATCATATAGAAAATAATTGCCATTATGATATCATTGTAAAATTCCATTATGCGAATACCAATTTACTACCACACAAAACTAAATTATCAAATTAGATAATAAGATGCTGCAAACACTATAAGACATTTTAGGGTCAAAGAAATTTTTTGACATAGACAAGCAATATGTTTCAGAATAATATCAAAAATATATTTTATATTTAGTTAAATAAAATGTTAGAAGTTTTATATATAAGAGAACAGCTCTTATTAACTTGATATTAACATGTATTAAATTGTTAAAGAATCAATAAATTTCACAATATGTTATTCTTATATTAATGTATTTCTTCTAGTTCTCATAAAATTAAAATATAATTGGCCATTCAAGCCAGACTAATATAAAACATAAGAAAACATAAAACTAAATAAAACATTTTAAATGTCTTTCAAATAACATTTAAATAAATATGAAACATTTTCAAATTTGTAAGTTTATGATGCTGTAAATAGCAGCTTTTTAAATTAGTGTGTAAATTGCTAAACTCATGACAACCATTTTACATATAACTCATATTTTTAATGTTAAATCAACATTGTATAAGGTTTTAGTACAGCTTCAAATATAAACATGTATTTATTAATTGTAATTTAATGTCATATATATATATATTACAGTCTACTAAATTAACCATTTAAATCACTATTGTATTATATATGGAGTCCAATGATTAAGAATGCAAGAATGCATACAAGCATTGAAAGGAATTATAGTTCATGAACTTATTGACATTTAATGCCAATTTGTATTCTGAAATAAACATCCAATGGATTTCTAAAGGTTTAAGTAGTCATAGGAAGCCAAGAAGTGTACCTGGGGAGAGAAAAAATACAGCAGTGGACACCAGTCGACAGGAATACTTAAGAGACTAAACAGCAGGTGGAAAATATAAACAGAAACCTGAGAGTATGAATTCCTTACACGCAATAAAGCAATGTAAATAGAAAAATGGACTGGGCTACAGATTTCTAAAATCTCTCACTGTTTTGCCTCTACTGACACACTGATTATAGGTCACTAGGGAGATTAGTTTTAAAGGAATCATGGGCCACAGGTTCAAGTGGAGACATCCTGCTTCTGGATTACTGAAGAGTACTGGGACCTAGAAAAGAAGAACTTAGTTATATTTAACTAAATTCTCACACAAAGTTATGTTTGGCAATACACTAAAGCTAACTGCTCACACAAAAGAACAAATAAAGTAGGAACTGGAAAACAGCTACATGTTACTATTTCTGAGTTTAAAATCGAAATGGATGCATATTTCATGTAAGTCACAATTTGTATAGTGCAGTTGCTAACAATGACCTTTCTTAAATGACAGAAGTTTGCTTTATGAATGTGCAATATTTTGAATCTTGACATTTGCCCTAATGTCTACTTTTCAAATTTGATTCATCCACTTCCACTTTTCTAGAGTTGTGTATATGAGATTTGTCCCAATGCACTTTGGAATTTTTATGACAGTGGCACCAGAGAATAAAAGCCTTAGCCTCCTTTGGATTCTTCATTTCTTTGTGTAGTCAGTTACAGACAGGCTTCCTCCTATGCTGTGTGCAGAGTTGAAAAAGGAAGCCCCAGTGGCCTGTAACTTTCCAGTCACCAGGGCTTCTGTTATTGTTTTCATCTCCATCTTTTCTTGGTGTCTTGGGGCTTAGTTATGCAATGCAGAGCTATGTCTATTTCTGTAATGCAAATTTCCCTGGTGCTCTTTTCCTTTTGCAGTTCTTTGATCTTAGTTCTTGGATATTTTTTCTACAAAATTTTACACCTATACTCTGTGTATGGCCTGGTGCTGTGGTATTTCTTTATCTTGGATTTCAGGTTAGTGCTAAGTTACCCAGCACCCAGGATTCTGCACTGGATCATGTCACGGGTTTTCTAAATTTGACACAAGGCAATTATTTTGTTTAGCAGTTCCTTTATTTGAAGACAGATGGTCTTTCTATCTAAAAGTGTGCTTAATGATCTTGAGTTAATCTCATTTAATTATTCTGTGATTGACATTAATCATATCTTTCATAAGCACAAAAACTGTTTTTAAGATTTTTAAGAGGCAAGTATATTTTCTCCAATGCTTTGTTTGTTCTAGTTTCTATCACTGCATAAAGAAAAGAAATGTATAATTATATTAAAGCAACTGTATGTGTTCACAAAATTTGGAATGTATTAAATTGTTCTCCTGTTATTTACCTTTTATAAAACTTTGTCTTATAGACTTCTATTTCACATTTTAAAAATGATATGAATGTATGTGTATGTGAAAAGTGAATATAGGTACCATGGAGGCAACTGTGGAGCTCCTTCAACTGAAATTATAGCCAGTTGCAAGCTGCCTGATATGGTTGTTGAGAGATAAACATAGGTTCTCTGAAAGAGCAGAAAGCCCTCTCAACTACCAAGCTACTTCTCTAGTACCTAAATATATATTATTGATTAATATAGATGTATGATCAACCTAATTTATATATCCTCAAATTTTATTTATTTTCCAGCTAAATTTAATTTTTCTCAGGCACACTCTAATTCAATCTTCATTTTTTGGAAAATATTTTATGAATAAATAAATGAACATGAAAGTCACAAAAATTCATGTGTTTAATTATGGAAATCATAATTCTTATATCAATAAAATTGTTGAAATAACCTTTTAAGTGATATTTCATATATATATATGTATATATACATATAGATATATGTACTGTACATATATATATATATGTACTGTATTCTGGAATAAAATACATATGTTTAAATTCCTGTTTCAATTTGACATTATTTCTTCCCCACAATCTATTCTAGCTATATTTTATATTTGAAATTTATTTCCAAAATTTTGTTTTTAAAATCTATTTTAATTCACATTTTAAGTTCTAAAAATGGAAGCTTTGAAGCCAAGGCATTTATTAAGTTTCTAACTAAATAGATATTCTCCAAGAATCCTTAAGCTTTTGTAACCAGAAAATGGAAATTAGATAGTGTAATGAATTCTTTGGTATGTATGTATTACATACATAGTGCTGCTTCAAAGTGTATAACCCCTCTATTTCTTTTCTCTCACAGAGTTGATAAGTGTTTGTTTCATATTCACACATAAAAATTTATCGTCAAAAACCCAGTATTAAGTTAATTGATCAGGGTCTAGAAAGATGACTCAAAAGTAACAGCACTTGCTTCTCTTACATAGAACCAGAATTTAGATTCTGGTTCTTATATTGAGCAACTAATAACTTCCTATATCTCAATTTTCAGGAGATCCAATGCTCTTTCTAGGCTCCATAGTACACATAAACACACACACACACACACACACACACACACACACACACACACACACATGAAATAAATACATACCAAATGATCATAACTCAGTAAGATTTTAAAATACAGTAACTACATATGATTCTTCAGATTAATCTATGGTTGATAGAGGAATAAAATCTTGAACTGTAAGTCATATATATATGTATGTATGTGTATATATATATATATATATATATATAAAATATCATTTTGACAAATATTATTCAGAAACAATGTGCAGGTCATATGAAGCTTTATGGTACAATATTACAATTCCATTTATCAACAAAAGATAATTAATTACATATATATGAATATGAGGATTATGGGATATTCATGTGCCAATACCCCACAATTCAGTAATGTTTCTTTCAATTTTTAAAGAGGGATAGTCAAAGGAACAAGTTATCATATAGTGTCAGAAATTCTGTGGCAGATCCTTATGTTGGAGATTAATGGGAGGGAAGGAGCCCAATGACTATTACGTATAAGTGTTCAGAAGTGGAGTAATAGTGCTAGAAATGAGGGCATAGCAACAGAATGACCCTGGGAAAGAACATTCTAGGACAATGCAAATACATGGGCAAATATATAGAAATACGAGAAGACCTCATCCTGATTATGGTATGGACTATAATTATAATGAAGAGTCTATTTCAGCCATGTTAGAGATGAAACAGTAGTATGTTTGGGTACAGCAACCAAAATATTTCCACTTCTTTCATGTTTTTTTTTTCCTCCTTTTTTATTTTTGATACTTTATGTAAATTTCCAGTGTTTCCCCTTTTCTGAGTCTCCTCTTTGGATAACCCCCGTCCCCTCCCCAACCCCTCTAGGAGGGAATTCCACCTCCCACCCCACCCCACCCCGGTCCACCCATCCCCATATTCCCGCCTTGATATTCCTCTTTACTGAGGCCTCTAATATCCTCAGGCCCAAGGGCCTTTCCTCTCTCCCTGATGGCCATCGAGGTCATCCTCTGCCACATATGTGGTCCAAACCATAAGTCCATCATTGTGTATTCTTTGGTTGGTGGTCCAAACTCCAGGAGATCTTGGGGTTTAGGTTTGTTGAAACTGCTGGTCTTCCTATGAGGTCAGCCTCTTCCTCAACTTCTTCCAGCCTTTCCCTAATTCAGCCACAGGTGTTCCCAACTTCAGACCATTTTTGGGGTTCTGAAAGTTTTCAAAATACCATTAGGACTCATAACACTTTTATATTTGGCATGAAATAATTATTGCGAGTGAGGTACTTGATCATGATATTACTTCTCAAGATAATAATAATGTTGTTAGAATATCTGAATATTTTTGTTCTTTTTCTTTACTTGGAAAGACTGTGATAGAAAAATAACAGATGAATTTGCTGGGGAAATATGGGAGCCTTTATATTTCTTATATTCCTCTTCATTACAAATATAATGATTCTGTCTGTGACATAATGACTGTTTTTCCCATTATACAGGCACTTATGAAATGCCTTATATGATCCATAGGTAACTGAGATATTTTCTTTCAATTTCAAATTCACAAATTCTTGGCAAACCTCAAATTAGAATAATAATATATATATATATACACATATATATATATACATATATATACATATATATATATATTCTAGTTTTAACAGACATTTTCATCTTTAATTATAGTGCCTCAGTTAGTTGTTTATTGTTTTAATCTGTGTATTGGTTCCATAAATACATCCATAATTTTTGATATAGAAGTCCACTTTGAGTATTCAAGTGGGTAGTTAAGCAGTTAATAGAAATTGCTGATTGTTAATGTAACTTTTAATCACCAGTTGCAGTTGTCATCTCCTAGACTTATTGCTGAATATACTCATTCTTTATAGTTCATTCTCTGGATGACTGGTTCAACTCAGTTGTTCTAACCGAAGCTCCTCTCCAAGCTGAATGATTCTGTTGGGCTTCTCTTGGCTTCTGACTGATTTGTTCTGCTTAGCATCATACTAACTTTGGGAATATGTTCTAATCATCTGGATCTGTTTCATTCTCTCACCTGTTCTGTCTTCAGGTGTGTATAGATTGTTCTTTCTGCAACATGTCTCTGTAAAACTGTCCTGACACAAAACTCCAATACTCTTCTCTGTTTCTCTCAAGTAGCCTCTCTTTCCTGTATTGTTTTCATATGAGTTGAGCATATCTTATCTCTGATTCATTCTTTCAAAAATCATAATCGATGTTTTTAGACCTATTTTCAAGAATGCACAACCATAAACTAAAACTTAGTTTTCATAGAATAGCAAGTAGTTGCTAATTCATATCAAGTTCCAAGTATTTGAAGACAATCAGCCTATTAGATACGGGTTCTCACAAGAGGTAGCAGAAATCATGATATACCAACACTGCATTACCATGTAAAAGGCAGAAGACTGAAAAAATTAAATAACAGGAGTGTAACATGAACTCACCAAAGGAGAAATATTTAAGTAAATTAGGAATGTAGCATAGAGATGGACATTGACTTTAAAAATGTAGACAATTGTGCCTTGCACGCAGCAATTAGAAAGAACTTTCTTTGCAGACAATTTCTGGACAGTTCTCAAATATGAGTCAAAAATACCTTGGTCTCCACGTTGCTAGAAAAGACAGCTATTAGAGTATCAATTTTAGCTGTTCAGGGCTTTGTAAGATAAGTGGGAGGTAAACAGACAGGGCCAGTGATAACCTATACTCTTCAGAGGCATTTAGAAGGTTGATCTTTGTTATAGTTTTGCAACTTTAAAGGCATCAGTTGTAATTACGGAGTGGAGGCATCCATTCTAGGTCATGACTATCTTTATGTGAGAGGGGAAAAGCCGAAGTTAACAATAAATTATACCTGCTTAAAGAGGGAGAATAGAACCATGTTATTTTTTATAGTCTATGTCTATAATTTAGCACATCAATCCAGATATGCCTGGGAATATTATTTTCAGTTCCCTTGTGGGTGTAATAGCATGGTTGAATCTTACAAGAAATTTACAACTGAAACATCTACAGAACTTTTACATAAACTACAGCAACTGTTATCATTGGGATTGTTAATTGAGAAGTAAACAAATGTAAATTTGGGTAAATATTAACAAGTTCCTATAACACAAGCTCTGAATATCAGAAATGCTGAAACCAACAAGCACAGATCCATTCCTAAAGTGGCCTGGTGGATTAGTGTTAACGAAATGAGAACACTTACAATCGCGACATTCATATTTTGAATTATGAACTTCCAAGGCCTAATCATGAGATACCAATCCCTTTAAAAGTAGTCTATTTCCTCCAGTTGTTTCTTGAACTTTCTAAGCTACAATTCTTCAAATTTCTTTCTTTCTTCCAGCACTGACTGGTTTGCAGACCTTGTGGCATGACTGCTGTGCTACTTCTCCTGATCATTGTTTCCTGTAAATCTATTTGTAGCCTAGAGGTTGAACTTGTCAAATGGGCTATCATTGTTGCCATGACAACCTTAGGAAACTGGTCACTGACAGGACTTATCTTGCCACTGTAGTAGTACAATCCTACAGGCTTACTTCTACCTACCTATTACTGATAGACTTCTGCTTTATGTACCAAAGAGACTGACTGTATTTCTAGAAATAGCCATACAGCTATTTCTCTGTTATGGACTTGGTAGATGTCTTTCTCATTGATTGTTCTACAGTTTCATTTATTGAAGTAGAGTCTCTTGCTCATAATGAAGTTCATCAATTCTGAATAATCTAGGTAGCCATTTCATTCTGTAAAGCCCCTATCTCTACTTATGGTTAATAATACAGGTGTCCAGCACATCTGCTCAAGTTTTATATGGGTGGTGGCAGTTAAAACCACCATGGTAGTGTATAAGTACTTTATCCAGTTATCCACCTCCACAGATGCCACATTACTAAATTTGAAATGTGTTTGGCTATAACTGTATGAATGTATCTACCAGGTTTTTGAATATATATGTATGTGTGTGTCTTTAGTCAGGACTGTAATGGATCAAGTCATAAGACAGAAGATATAAATTATGCAACAATTTCCCTTTCATTGTGCACATGCACTGTGGCAGATCAGCTTTTCAGCCGCCCCCCCTCATTCTGCAAAATTAATTAAAGAAATAAAAATGGTATTATGTTCAGCCTTCTAATCTTGGTTTTGCTAAAATTGTCTCATCTGTATTATGTTCCTAATTTAGAAGAGATATTATGATCTACAAATTTCTTAGAGAAGGTTTTTTTTTTTTTGCAAACACAAACAATTACCTTTTGAAGCTTAAAAAGTTATATAATAAGCTTATACACTGACCAAAAAACAGTCTGAGAGTCATGAGTTTTGTTTCTCATGGAAATTTTATAAATATTATCTATACATATCTGTTGTTGACAGTATTTGTAGAATTTTAAAGACAGTATTTCATTGTAAAAGAAAATTTTCATATGTTTTGAAATTTTGAAGTAAATAACATGATATGGCCTATTTGCTGATAGTCAGAAATGCTTCTATTAACTCAGTGGAGTTGTCTAAACTGAAATAATGTGTTCCTAGTTAGAGCATACTGTCTTTTAATGTTTTTCTGTTTTTAGGTATGTCAGACAACATTATTATTATTATTTATCAATTTTTATGTAAATTCCATTCAATGGAGACTATCTAAAGCATCAAATATCCTGGCTTATAATGATTATATGTCCTTGAGAATTGTTACTATAGGCTTTCAACAACTTTTCTTTAATGCAAATCAATGAAGAATCTTTCCAAGACTTAGAAATAGAAACAACTCTGTAACAGTGTTCAGAGGTTTGAAAAGAGTTTCCAGCGATGACAATGTGGTTGAGTATGGACTGCTCTTCCAAAGGACCCAAGTTCTCTTTCTCACACCCACATAGCAGTATACAACTACCTTTGACTACAGTTGAAGGGGATCCAACACTCTCCCTGGCCTCTGGTTTAAGCATAAAGCAGGTCCTCAGTGTAGAGCTAGGTACAGGAACATTGTGTTCAATGAATGGCAAGTTGAATATACCATGTTAAGCAGGGGTTTTGTACCAAGCTCAAACTCAAGGAAGAGTTAGAAATTTGTCTTTGATTATTGATCTGTGACACTGGCAATGGTTCCTTTCATGCACAGTCAGTGCTTAACTACCTATCTTTTCCAGAAATCCAGGTAAAGGATGTGAATCTATTGTCAATTTTTTTTTTTAAATTTTCTGTTCCTGAATTCATTTAGATTTGATTTTGATGTATCCAGGTGTTCATGTATTTGTAAATTAACTTTGTAAGTTTATGGATGTTAGTTTATTTGAGTAAATTAGCTATCAGTCTGTTCCCGCTGATTTGTATTGGACAGATGGTGACTGTTTACTTTGAAAATAAAATGGGGCGGTCATTCTTCCTCACCTTTTATACTCACAATCGAGCAAACTTCTGCTGTGTAAATGGTATCACTCAGGGCAAGGCACAGACTGAAGGCTACTAATCTGTGAAACATGAGGTAATTTAGAGGAGGACATAGTCTGAGCTGCTTAATGGTACCTTAGAAAAGCTGACTCATCAGGAAGAGGCTCAGGAGAAATATGCTCTGCATTCTTGCTCCTATTGTTCTATGCCTGAGCCTTGAGTTCAATTAACCTATGTTTTAGCCTATATTTCTTCCTAGTTCTTTTAAAACAGATTTCTTTCCTCTGTGTGTAGCAGTTAAATTATCTGCATACCATTATCTGTGTCATTAGTCCCTGTTTTGTTTAAGGTATTAAATGTTTCCTTTGGTTCACTAGATGTTTACAGTTTGTCTGGGCATGTTGCTTTTGTCTGGTTTTCACTTTGCTCACTTTCCTGATTCTCCTAACTTAATGAACTATTGCCAACGTCTATATTGCTGAACTGTCTTGATTCTTTTTCCTGCCTTGTAAATATATTTAAACCTGTCCTGACCTTCCATCCTAGGTGATAAATTCCACATTCTTTCAGTGGAGAGTGATTAAGTGGTGGGGTGGGTTTCTGGTCCATCCCAAATTGTATCCATTACAAATTCATATATTGAATCCCTAACCACTATATGTATTTGGAGACAGGACCTTTAAGGAGATGATTGCGGTTGAATGAGGTTGGAAATATGGTGCTATAGTCAAACTGTATGAATATGCAGGTGATAAATACAAAGGAAGGGTCTGCAAGAACATGGAAAGGATGCCCATCATTAAACCAACTCAAGTGAAACACTGACCTTGTCAACCTGACCCTGCACTGACCACGCAACGTGAGGAAAAGTAATTGCATTGTCTAAACCACTACATCTGTGCCACTAATATGGCTGCCTTAGAATGCAAATATAGTTAAGATGAAAAGCAACTGAGGATGTGTGTATTTGACCGAGAAGGATAGTGACATTCATGGTTGATTTACTTTATCTGAAGTTCACTGTTATTTTATTGTGTTTCTATCAAACTTCTAAGTTTATTGCTACATTTTAATTTATTTTATTTTTCATGTTCTACAGAATGAAATAATGAAACTACAATCCTTTTGTCGCTATAGTAGTGTTAGGGAACTTGCTCTTGCCCTCCTGAAATGATACTTCTCACTGACATAATACCTTAAAAGGCTTCTTAATATATCCCAAAATTTGAATCATGGAAGAAGCCTTGTTTAAAATTATTTACCCAAATATGAGATCTTGTTCTTCATTCTAGGGTTCCTTTGCATTACATGTTATATATTAAAAAGTTCTAATTTTTTTAAAGATTTATTTATTTATTATGTATGCAATGTTCTGCCTACACAGGCAGAAGAGGGCACCAGATTTCACTACAGATGTTTGTGAGCCACCATGTGGTTGCTGGGAATTGAACTCAGGACCTCTGGAAGAGCAGTCAGGGCTCTTAACCTCTGAGCCACCTCTCTAGCCCCAAAAAGTTCTAATGTTTTGAACTAAAATTTCATGTTTAGAACACCATTGTTGAAATTTATTTGGGATATTTTTAAAAGAGACATCACTTTTCATTTTCTGGGAGCATTCATTGGTTATATAATCAAAACAGCTGAGATAGCCATTACTAGCTCTATGGGTATTTCATTCATTCACTCTAATCTTGGATAGCAATGGCTTCTGAGTTCATATTCAAAGGTTTCATTGCTTTATATTCAAATTCCATCTGTGTAACTACTGGTTTGATGAACTCTGTAATGTTCTGTCAGTAAAACTGTACTGGACAAAATAAAGCATTTTTTATCTGTTTTCCCACTTAATATCATTGCAACTTTAGGCAATTTTATTAAACTTTCTTAGTCTTCAGCTTCTTCTAGGAAATAAACCTATGATTGTTAGGGTGCTTTAGATATCTATACTGTGAACCAAATAAGGTATGACACATTATGCACATGGGAAAAAATATATTTTAAAAAACCCAAGAAACTAGACAACAACAAACAAAACAAAACATGGGATACAGATCTAAGCAAAGAGTTCTCAGTAAAAGAATATCAAATGACTGGGAAACACTTAAGAAATGTGCAACATCCTTAACCATCAGGAAAATACATATGAAAACTACTATGAAATTCCATCATATAACTGTAAGAAGGGCTAAGATCAATAACACAAGTGATAGTTTATGCTTGCTGGTAAGGACCAGGAGCAAGAAGAACACTCCTCTATTGCGGGTCAGAATGCAAACATGTACAACCATTTTGAAAGTCAATGTGGCTGTTTCTCAGAAATTTGGGAATCGATCGCCTCAAGGCCATTTATAGTAGTTTGAGCATATACCCAAAAGAAATTCTATACTACCATAAGGACGCTTGCTCAACTAGGTTCATAGCAGCTTTATTCATAATAACCAGAATCTGGAAACAACCTAGATGTCCCTTAATCTGGATGGATACAATGTGATATATTTAGACCATGGAGTATTACTTAGCTGCTAGAAAAAATTGACATCATGCAATTTGCAGGCTAATGAATAGAAATAGAATAAAATCATCCTGAGCGAGGCAACCCTGGTCAAGAAAAACAAACATTATATGTATTCATTTAAAAGTGGATAGTAGCTGTTAAGTGAAGCAATATCACACCACAATCCACAGACTCAGAGAGCTAAGTAACAAAGAAGGCTTAAAGATGGACAATGGATCTCTTTTGTAGGTGGACTGGGAACAGGTGAGCATGGAACCTGGAAGGATCAGGTTGGGGAAGGAGGGATGGAGGAAGAGAGCACAGGAGGAGAGGGTTGTAACTGGGGGTGGAGATTTCGGATGAGATGTGGAAACCTAGAGGAGTGGAAACTTCCTGAAACCTATGATGGTGAACCTAGCAACATAGTTTCACTACGGTGAACCTCCTAGTAATGGAGGATACAAAACCTGAACAGAACACCTTCTGTAACTAGGCAATGCTTCCAAGTGTGTGACTGGCAAACTAACCCAACCATAAAATCTTTGACTAATACCTGTCCTGCCTGCAAGATGTCCTGGGGTAACTCAGTGGACAGCAAATGACTGGTATAACTTGAGGCCCAAGCCACAAGAGGGAGCCCATGCCAAACACTGTCTACGATGACCGACCTGGAACTAGAAGCTGGATTGCCCAGAGACTTAGGGTAGAACCAAACACAATTTACCAAAAAACAAAACAACCAGCCAACACTACCCTAATAATTTAAAGAAAGAGAAAAAGTGACACGTTGAGGGTATTAACTAAATGACAAGATTTTGACAAGGTAACTCAATTTCAGACTGAAATCTCAGCATATGAGTAATATAAAATTCAACATAAAGTTTTTTCCTGAGTATTTAAACTAATAATTTGCAGTCTTTTATGCTCAGTCACTTCTATGATTTGTAAGAAACTCTAAATTCAACATTAGAAAGCAAATATTACTAAAGAATGTCAATTCTATAAAGATTAAGCTGAAAAGTAGGTATGAATTACATGTTTATAAAACTGGCATTTATATTAAGAGAAAAATATGCAGCGTCCTTGTAAAGAAAAATTTCTCTGAGTTGTAAGTCTTGTTTCCATGAGACAGATAGACAAGCATCAATATTCCAACTGCTCTATGTTTTCATTTCATAATTGTGGCACAGTTTTCTTCCATACTGGAAAATCAACTTTCACACACAAAATAATTGTTCTATTCTACCTATTTCAAAGTAATTAAATAAAAGATTCCATACAGTATTTCATCCCACAGTTTGCATGAGTTACAAATGGTTTTCAAAATATTGGGTTCTCTAATAATCATAATTTATTATCGAAACATATCTATTATTTTATTTATAACTTTCTACATGATTGCTGTGCTCACAACACTCCCACACATACTCCTCCTGAAATTCCCTGTATCCCCCTTTTAAAACAAATTCATGACTTCTTTTTGAATCATTTTTGAATAATAATACACACACACACACTACTAAGTCCCTTTAGCATTGCTCATAAGTACATATATTCAGGGGTGGTCACATGCAATTGGACACTCTATACAGGAGATTTTCCCTGGAGAAAAAAAAAGTTTGCCATCTCTCACTAGCCATTGAACACCCAGGAGTGTTTACTAGGAGCTTTTCACTAGGAGTGAAACATTTTACGTGAGTATGTATGACACATGGGCATGCAACATGAGTAACTTTGTGGGCATGCATACATGAACATGTGAAAAACATAGGTATCAGTTGCTTTCTGTATTGCCTTTTGGGTCAGCATCTCTCAGTAAAATGTGGGCTCACCAACTGAGTATGTTCCCTGACCAAATAGCTTCAAGTTTCTGTTTTTCTTTGCTTTACCAACATTCAGGTTCTAGACAGGTACTACTTATGCCAAAGTTTTTACATGGGTTCTAAACATCAGAACTCGGAGAACACATCTATAGCTAAGACAAGGATACTTGAGTAAGTTAAGCTGACTTATGTATAAACATGAGTCTTAATGCATTTTCCACCTCACCTTAGACAAACTTCACTCTATTAGCTCTTCATATGTTCTATTATACCGACCTTAGTTAACATTTCGAAGAAGTTAAAAGTATCTTTAAAATATAGGCTATCAGATTGTCTAACTGCAGATATTCATGTTTTCTTCAGCTTCTCCAAAACCATTCCCCCTGTCTTATCCCTAGATCTCAACTCATCCACTGCCTATATTATCAGGGAATTATGCAGATCCTGATAGCACACCCTGTTTTTTATAACTCCTTGGCCTACTCCACTAGCCCATGGCAATTTGTAAGTATCATTTCCCAATTCCTAGAAATATATTTTGCTTGGAACCACCAGTGGTCAGACCTACCAGGACTGCAGAAGAATTTCTACCAGGCTACACACAACCACAACACTCTTTTAAAAACCAGTGAAGGTTACGGAAACTAAGGAACAAAACAACCACCCAGCAAAGACAAAACCAGGTGTTAGCACCTAGAATTACAGTCTTCCAAATACAAATGTCTAGACACTAGCATAAAAACAATCAATTACAGCCAGGACAAGTTACCTCAAATAGAGCCCAACATTCAACTGCGTGTCCTGAGCATTCTAACATAACTAAAGCAATCAATGAATGAGACCTTGTGAAACTGAAAAATCCCTATAAAGCAAAGAACACTGTCATTAGGACAAAGCAACAGCCTACAGAATGAGAAAATGCCTTCTTGAATCCAATATCTAATAGAGGGCTAATTTCCAATTTTATATTAGACATCAACAAACCTAATAATCCAATTTTTAAAAAAAAAATGATGTTTAGATCTAAACAGAGAACTAACTCTTTTCTTTTTTTGAAAGTCAAAATAGTAATATTTTAGATTTATTTAGAATAGATAGAATATTATCTCTTTTATATTTGGACAATGTGTTGGATCTCAAATTATTATTAGTTCAACATTTAATTTACTAATACCTTTCAATTTTTAATAATGTATCTTCTCTATGAAATTGCTGTGTAAGCCTTATAATCTGTGGCCATAAAAATGAACTTACATAGGTTTGGTCAAAGGACAGTCCATGGTTTAGAACATGGCATTTTTTTTTTTGTCCAGAGTTATACACTCTTATACCTCTATTTCTACAAGTGAGCTTGAGTTTATACAATATTAATCAGTTTTTACTAAAATGGAATACAGTAGAAGTAACTTTCATTTAGTGCAGCAGATATAGTATATTTTCTGCATTAATTCTTACCACATACTAGACAATTATTATACACCAGTTATATTTAGTTAAGCAGATTTAATTTTTTTTGGATATTTACTTTATTTACATTTCAAATGTTTTCCCCTTTCTAGGTCTCCCCTTCAGAAACCCTCTATCCCATCCCTCCAACCCCTGCCTCTATGAGGGTGCTCCCACCCACCTACCTACCTACTCTTGTCTTCCCTCCCTAGCATTCCCTTATACAGGGTGTTTAACACCCTCAGACCCAAAGGCCTTGCCTCCCACTGATGAACAACAAAGCCCTCCTCTGCCACATATGTGGCCAGCACCATGGGTCCCTCCATGTGTATTCTTTGGTTGGTGATCCAGCCTCTGGGAGCTCCAGGAGATCTGGCCAGTTGACAGTGTTGCTCCCTCCATGGGGCTGCAAACCTCCTCAGCTCCTTCAGTCCCTTCTCCAACTCCTACATCCGGGACCCCACGTTCAGTCCAATAGTTCTCTTTGAGCATCCACCTCTGTATTTGTCAGTCTCTGACTGAGCTTCTTGTGAGACAGCTTATCATGCTTCCATCAGCAAGAAATTCTCAGCATCCACAATAACATCCAGGTTTGGTAACTCTTAACAGAAGAATCTTTCTCAAATAACTGAGAAACACTTAAAGAATTGTTCAACATTCTTAGCCATCAGGGAAATGCAAATCAATACAACACCAAGATTCTATTTTATACTATCAAAATGGCTAAGATCAAAACCACAAGTGGTAGCTCATGTTGGCAAAGCTGTAGAGCATGTGGAACACCCCTCCATTACTGGTCAGAGTGCAAACTTGTACAGTCATTTAGAAATCAATATGGTGGTTTCTTAGAAAATTGGGAATCAATCTACCTCACAGCTAAACCACTCCTGGGTACATAACCAAAGGACACTCTATCATACCACAAGGACACTTGCTCAACTACATTTACTATGTCTTTATTCATAATATCCAGAAACTGGAAACAACCTAGATGTTCCTCAACCAATGAGTGGATAAATAAAATATGGTATATTTATACAGTAGAGCATTACTCAGCTTTTAAAAGCAATAACATGAAATTTGCAGGCAAGTGAATGGAACTTTAAAAAACCATGCCCTGTGACCCCAACCCAGAAAGTTGAATGTAGTATTTATTCATTTAAGTAAATATTAGCTGTAAAGAATTCTAGACTATAAACCACAAATCCAGAGAAGCTACTTAACAAGTAGGGTTCAAAGGGGAACTTATGTATAAGTGTAACTTTAATTTGTCAGATGAATATGTCAACTTGGAAGCTTACTGCTGAATAAACATACCATTTTTAGCTTTTTCTAAACTCTGTCTGTCTGGTTCAACTCAGCTGTTCTGGCTTAGAGTCCTCTCCAAGCCAACTGATTCAAACTGGCTTCTCTTGAGTTCTGATTGAATTGTTCTGCTTGGCCTCAAACTGAGTCTGGCAATCTGTTCTAATCTTCTGGCTTCTTCTCATTCTCTGGCTTGTTCTGTCTTTACTTGCAACTTGTCACTGTAAAAATGTAAAACTATCCTGACAAAAACTGCCCCCCTGCCCACACTCCCTGCTCTACTCTCTTATGTCTCCTCTCTATCCTGTATGGTTCTCCTGAGGGTTAGTATATCCTAGTTCTCATTCTGTCCAATCTTTCTCAGATTTGTCACTTTGTCTACACCTCAATTAAACAACAGGTTCAAACATGGCTGCATTCTTCTACAAACCAACTTCACCTTCATTGTTTGTGATTAAAGGAGTGTGGCATATCTGCATTTCGGTCAGATCATACAGACCTAAAATGTCTTTGGATGTCATCTATTGCCATAGCAGCCATGTTGCTGGATTAAAATTCTTCTACACATGTGCATTTCTCTGGGAATGAGAAATATCAAATTTGCAGGTGTATGGGGGTGGGTGGGGTTGGGAACAGAAGGGAAAGGGCACAATAGAGGGAGTAGTACTGGAACAAACAACTGAAATGGTGGGGAAAGGCATCTTGGGGATGAGCTAGAAACCTTGTGCAATGGAAATGCCAAGAAATCTACTAGGATAACACTAGCTAAGACTTGGCCTTTTCCTCCAAGCAGGCAAGACTTCCATGGGAGGGACTGGGACACCAACCCAGCTATAAAGCCTTCTATCTACAATTTGTTGTAGCTATAAGATAGGTTGTGGGAGTGGCTAACCAATGATTGGACCAGAGAGGGAGCTCACTTCCTGACACTTCATTCAGGGCCAGGTCCCAGAGGCTAGATAGCTCAGAGAGTTAGAACAGAACCAAATAGAACTAGAAAAATACATTAATGAAATGAATCCTAGTAACAGTTTGTTATATTCATAGATTATTGTCTAGCTCAATTGTAATCAGAGAGACTTCATCAAGCTACTAATGGTAAAAGACATGGTGACTCACAGACAAGCATTATGTAGAGCTTGGAGAATACTGCAGAAGAGGGGGAGGAAGGATTTGCACAAAATCCCTCACAGAATCAACTATCCTAGGCTTATGTGGGCTCACAAAGATTGACCTGACAACCATGGAACTTGCATGGGATTTATCTAGGCCCTGTGTAGTTTGGTCTTCTTGTAGTACTCCTAAAAACGAGAGCAGGGAATGTAACTAACTCCTTTGCCTACTTTTGGGAGCCGTTTCTTCCTATTCCAGCCTTAATACAAGGGGTAGGGCATAATCCAAAAGCAACTTGATGTGCCATGTTTGTTGATAATTATGGGAGGCCTTCCTTTCTAAAGACAAATGAAAAATGAGTTAGAAGGGGTTTAAGGGAGAGACTAAGAGGACAAGAAGGAGGGGAAACTGGTCAGGATGCAATACAGGAAAGAATAATAAATTTTAAAAATTTAAATATAAATTAAAAGTGGGACAAACAAAAGAAACCAAGGAAATCCAGAGAATCATAAAGTCATACTTTAAAACCCTCTACTCTAAGAAATTGGAACATTTAAAAGATATGGCTAATTTTCTGGATACATACCACTTACCAAAATTAAATCAAGATCAGAGAAGCAATTTTAACTCATAACCCTTATTGAAATAGAAGTAGTTATTTAAAGTCTCCTAGCAAAAACACTGTATAGGGCCAGGTAGTTTTATTGCAGAATTCTAACAGATTTTCAAAGAAGATTTAATGCCAATATTCCTCAAATCCTCTCTCTCTCTCTCTCTCTCTCTCTCTCTCTCTCTCTCTCTCTCTCTCTCTCACACACACATACACACACACACACATACATCAAAAGGAAAATGGACCAAATTCACTTTACGAGGCCACAGTTACCTGATAGCCAAACCATAGAAAGATATGATAAAGGCGAATTATAGATCAATTTCCCATAAGATTATGATTATAGATGAAAAATTTTTTGATAAAATACTTGCAATCCAAATCAAAGAATGCATATAAAACAGCTAATATCCACTTTTAAATGAATTTATACTAATTTTTTTTTCTGGATCTGGATTGCCTCACTCACAATGATTTAATTTTAGTTGCATACATCTGCTTTTAAATTTCACAATGTCATTTTATTTTAACTTCTGAGTATTACTCCATTGTGTAAATGTACCACATATTCTTTATCCATTTTCTGATTGAGGTACATCTATGTGATTTCCAGTTTCTGGCTATTATGGATAAAGTTACAGTAAACATTTTTGAGAAATTACCCTTGTGCTAGGATAGAATGTCCTTTAGGCATATGTGAATCTGGGGGAGAGGGAGGATGGGGAGAGTGAGAAGATATGGAAATAGAGAAACTGGTTGAGATATATGTGAAAATAATTCTATTTTCAATAAAATAAAAAATAAAAGAACACATCTGAAATATTCACTAATGTCAAGTAGGCTTCATGCAGAGATGCAGAAATGGTTCAACATAAAAAAATAAAAATAAAATAGTAAACTACCATGTAAACAAACAGAAAGACAAAACCCACATGATTCTTCCATTAGATGCAGAAAAGAGTTTTAACAAAATCCAACACCCTTTTCTAAAAATGAAAAAGTTCCTGACATGATTAGAGATAAAGGGGACAAACCTAAACATAGTTAAAGCAGTTTATTGCAAGCCTATATCCAACATCTAATTAAATGGAGAGAAATTCCAAACAATTCCACTAAATTCAGAAATAACAACAAGATTATCCACTTTTTCCATATATATATTCAATACAGTGATTGAAGGATTAGCTAGTATAATAAGATAACAGAAGGATATTTAGAAGATACAAATTGGAAAGGAAGAAGTGAAAGTATCTTTATTTGCAGATACTATACATAAACAACCCTAAATCTTCCATCAGTAAACTCCTATGTCTGATAAACTTTCTCCCCAAATAGCTGGGTACTAATCTCATAGAAATCAGCATCCCTATTATTAACAAATGACAAATGGACTGAGAAGAAATTAGTGAAACAAGGCCTTTCACAATTGCTACAAATAATTTAAAATATTTTAGGGTAACTATAACCAAGCAAGTGAAAAGATTTTGCCAGAAAACTTTAAGATATTGAAGAATATGTCAGAAGATGGAAAGATCTCCTATGTTAATGGATCAATAGGATTAATATAGTAAAAATCAATCTATAGATCCAATGAAATCCCCATCACAATTCCCACACAATTTTTCACAGATCATGGAAGAGTAATTTCCAGTTTCACACAGAAACACATACACACACACACACACACACACACACACACACACACACAAGCACACACCAGTTAAAACATTATTCAACAACAACATCTACAACAACAACAGAAATGCTATAGGTCTCACTCTTCCCAAATCCAACTTGTATTATAAAGCACAAAAACAGACATTATCAATGACAGTGGTATAAGTTTATACAACTCTGGACATCCTATTATTAATAAACAGTGCTATACACACTGAAAAATAAAGACAACATCATCAATAAGTAGTACTAGTAAAACTGGATGTCTGCCTGAAGATGAATTCAAATAGATCCATCTTATCCCAGTGTATAAATCACAACTCTAAATTAGCTAAGACCTCAACATGTAACCAGATACACTGAACATGCTAGAAGAGAAAATGGGTGGAAAGCTTTGAACTCATTAATACAGGAAAAGACTTGAGCATAAGGAAAGAGCCTGAGCTATAAGCACAGGCATTAAAACCAACAATAAATAAATGGGAGCACATGAAACTGAGAAGCTTCTGCATGGCAAACAACACATCATTCAAACAAATCAGCAGCCACAGGATGGAAAAAGATTTTTACTTATTACACATTTGCCTGAGGGCTAATATCCCAAACATGTGAATCTTTAAAATGAGATATTGAAAAAGCAACAACTCAATTAAAATGCAAGGTACAGATCTAAACAGAATTCTCAAAAGAGGAAACTTAAACGGCTGAAAAATATTTAAGAAATGCTCATCATCCTTAGTCATCAAAGAAATGAAAACTGAAACTACTTTGTGATTTTATCTTACCCCTATAAAAACCAGTGACAGCTCATGCTGACTAGGATGCAGAATAAGGGGAACATTTATCCATTGCTGGTGGGAAGGCAAAGTTGTACACCCACATGGAATTCACTGTTCCTCTGGAATATGGGTCTTGATCTACCTCAAGATCCAGCTACACCATTCTAAGGCACAAATCTAATTTGCTTCATCGTACCAAAAGGGCACTTACTCATCCCTGATCATTACTGCTCTATTTAGAATGAGCAGAAGTTGGAAACAGCCTAAATACCCCTCAATAGGAAAATGGATAAAGAAAATGTGGTACATTCATACCACAGTCTTACTCTGCTGTTAAAAAAAAATCATATTTATAGGTAAATGGATGTCACTAGGGAAAAAATATCCTCCTGAGTGAAATCACTCAGACCCAGAAAAATAACTATAGTATGTATTTGCTTATATGTTTATATGTGGCAATTAGCTGTTAAGATAATAATCAAGTTAAAATCCATACAAACATATGTTAGTTATAGAGTAAGTGATTGGGGGTAGGTAGGGTCAGATCAACCTCCCTTGTAAAGTGAAATGATATAGGTATAGAAAGTTATAAATGTATTGAAGAGAAGAAGTGGAATGAGAGAATCAAGTAAGTAATGGAAAGGAAGGGAGCCACAAAGTAGGGAAAAAGAGGAGAGAGCTAAAATTAAGGGCCATATGATTGGTAATAAAAAAATGAATACAGTAGAAGCTTCCATATATATATATTTGCAATCTAAAGAAAATCACCAAGTAACAGGGGAAAAACAGGCCTGACTTGACATTATAACCAAATAAAGCTTCCAGTATCAGGATTGTGTTGCATCTTATTGGCCAACGAATTTCCATGGAAACCCCCAAACAATCCAGGCTGGCAATAGGTTGCTCTCTGAAAATTAGTAGCAAGTCCTCATTTCTGAAGACAACACCTATAAAATTCATTGATCATGGAGAAGTCAAACTGTTACCTACACTGAGCCTTCACTCTTACATGGTAGCATTTTGGACAGGAAAGTACTTTACATGCTACCAAAGGTGAAATAAAACACTATCTGAGCCACCAACTCTCTTTTATCTGCAATGGTGTCCTACTGACAAGACATGCTAGGGCAATGGTGGTACAAAGCTTGTGAGATTAACCAAATGTTTCTACTTAGAGTTTATTCCTACTGCCTGAAATGAAACTAATCCTGGACATGACTTGGTGACCAAGAAATTGATATGAGATAGTCCAGTGACCTATAAGGTAAAACCAAGTACTATTGTTCTTAAACAACAAAAACAAACCACAACCACTAACAAGAGCAACACAGCAGTAAATTGATTCCTAATTTCTATACTCATACTTCTATACTCATAGGTCAGTGCCTTGCTTATTCATCTCCAGAGAAGGTTCCTCCTCCAGCAGAAAAGAACAAATACAGAGACCCACAGTCAGACATTATGCAGAAAGTCTTTGAAGCATTCAGCTCTAAAAGTTGGTCTCAATCAAATTCCACCCTCCCAGTTCAGAGAACCCTGTGGAAGAAGGACCAGTAAATGTCTAAGATGCATAAGGGAAGAAGAACACCAAAAAAACAGGTTCTTCTAAATCGGCATGCCCATAGGACCTCACAGAGATTGAGGAAGAATGCACAGAACCTGCATGTGGCTGTGTCAGTGGGGTCCTAGAACTTAAAGGAGAGGTAGGCACACACCCACTTTGCTACCCAGAAGCAATCTGTAATTGATAACCACTTTCAAATGAAAATTTAGTTTCATTCAAATTTAGTTTCCCTAGAGAGTCTCACTGGGGAAACAAACTACTCTTAAGCATAAGCTGCACATTCAGCAGTAAATAGCCCACAGAACTAACCCCAGGGGCTCTTCAAAGGCTCGTTGCATCATCATGCCGTGCCAGGCAGAGTTCATTCTTTTGTGAATTTAATTTTTATATTTTAAAATTTTTATCTTTTAATTTTTACTCTCTCTATTCTCTCTCTCTCTCTCTCTCTCTCTCTCTCTCTCTCTCTCTCTCTCTCTCTCTGTCTCTCTCTCTCTCTCTCTCTCTCTCTCTCTCTCTCTCTCTCTCTCTCTCTCTCTCTCTCTCTCTCTCTTGTTTTTTAAGACAGAATTTCTCTGTGTAGCCCTGGCTGTCCTAGAACTTACTCTGTAGACCAGGCTGACCTCGAACTCAGAAATCCACCTGCCTCTGCCTCCCAAGTGCTGGGATTAAAGGCATGTGCCACCACTGTCCGGCTATATTCTCTCTTTTTATACTCTACAGGCCCATTTCATATTTATTGTGGTTTCCAACTTAGTTCCTTTTTAATGGGTTCTGAGTTTGTGAATGAGTGTTTCTCTTTTTGATTCCTTCTCATAATCTGTTTTCCTTCTGCTGTTTGTTTTGATCAATTCCAATATGTTAGCTTTTTGTTTTCTCTTATTAGATTGTATTTTATTATTATCCCATAGAAGCCTGTTTCTAATCTATTGAGAAACAGAAAAAGGTGGATATAGATGTAAGGGGAGTTAAGTAATATTTGGGAGATATAGAGGCAGAGGAAACTTGTAATCACTATGTATTTTGTGAGAAAAAAAATGTATTTTCAAAAAGGAAAAAACTGAAACCCTTTATAAAAGATGCAGACTACTACTGAATGCTGAGAGGGGAAGAAAGTCTTCCCCAGGGAAGAACTCATCAAACTGTAAAGAAAATTCGAAATGTTCATCCCTGAAACATACGTACAAATACCATTTCACAAGTAATATTTCACAGACCAACAAGCATGTAGTGTGTGTGTGTGTGTGTGTGTGTGTGTGTGTGTGTGTGTATGTGTGTGTGTAATAATAAAAAATGAAAACAGCAGTCAAGATTTTGAAAGAGAGAAATGAGGGATATGCATATATATATATATATACATATATATATACATATATATATATGTATATATATATGTATATATATATATGATATCAGGGGTGGGGAATACAGAGGAGAAATGTAATTATATTCTAAATTAAAATAACTAAAAATATAAAATTGAAGAAAGCTTTGTGTGAAGTCATGTCCAATGGGTAAGCCCCCAATGAAAAGCTAACCAGCTCTGAAATCTCACTATATCCATGAACACAAATCAAGCTGTCACATTTGCTTAACTCTCTGCCTTTTATCCTCCTGTAAAGTACTATCAACCTCGGAAAGGTGATGTTGGCAACCAAATTAAATAATGACTTGAAGCTTACCACATTGTGGACCAGTTTATATTCTTCCCTGGTTTCAATTAGTCACATAAGGAAGGAAAGATATTTTTTAATATTTTATTGATCCCTTTGTTGCTTGAGTTCTGAAAGAAACACAGAGATTTGTTTTTCTTAGTGTGACCTCCTGGGCCACAGCCAAATCATCAGCTCCCACTGTGCTCATTCTCTGCTCAGTCTAAACTGAGCACTGAAGCCGGTTACCTTTCCCCTTTCTCTTTCAATATCTGTTACACAGGGTGTAATTTTACTAAAACAGGCCCTTTAATTATACATTGCCAAAAATATCCCCTACTGTGAAATGAGTCCCATGCTACAGACAGGGAAGCTGCGGGCCCTGAGAGGTTCTGAAGTTTCCATTACGTGCACAGACCCCGAGAACAGATGTTAACAAATCTGTCTGTGGTTTGGTATGAAAAGGAGCCAGGCTCCTGCTGTATTTTCGGTCAGAGAAAATAATTTGCATTTCGAGAGGCTTTGTGGGAAGGAGAAAAGATAGCAGAGGTACAATAACAGCTCAACATAAAGAGTCCGAGCAACATATAAATGACATCGGAAATCCGATTAAACAACAAGCAGCAAAGATCTACAGCGTGGGAATAGTATGAAATCTCTTTATTCATGGAAGGAATGAGCGCATTATTTAAAGAGATTGGAGAGGAAACGAATGGGTCATCAGATGGCTTAAAGTGAGATCATTTAACCAAAGGAGAAAAATATTACTTTGGATTGTTATTGTCTCTAAGAAAACCTGGAAAGTATTTGAATTCAACACTCCCTAGTTATCAAACTTGATCTGATATGGGATTGGCTATTTTCTCACATATTTTTTAAGTTGCAAAAATACACATAAATACAGAGACATTATAAGTGTCCCTCCTAATAAAAATATCCCTATTATGCTTGTTTCTTACTAGTAAATGTTTCTTACTATCAAATTTTAAACCTAAAGTAGATCCTAGGTAGGACAGAAGAAATGTAAATTGTAAACTAGTGCTACATTTACTAACTATATAACTGTACTGAGACATTTACTTTAATTTTCATTAGAAAATAGATATAATGATACTTTGAAAGATTTTCTATTTAACAGAGTTCTTGATGTGGAATACGTATACAGTCTGAATTAAAGAAAGATGCTTGCTTGCTGTGGTAAGGCTCCCTATGGCTTCTGTGCTTTGCTTCTGCCTCTTGCATAATTTGCATATGCATAATTTGCATACGCATATACCCTCCCCAGGGACTTTGCTTCTGAATATGACAGAAAAATAAAATTCTGGTTAATGAAATGTGTGTGACAGAACCATACACTGTCCTAGAGCTGAACACAAATTGATTTGAAGTACACACTCATATTTCTTAAAGAAATAAGTACTTTTATTTAAGGTAACATTTCTTTAGTCTGAAACCGGGGAAAAAAGCTGTGCACAAGAACTCCTGAATGTCCTGGTTCTCACATAAATTAAAACTGAAATGTACTGTGATAGTTCTGGATATCTCAAAAAATCATTTCTTCCTTCAATTATATAAGCATTATTAAATTACTGTGTAGAATCTAATGTAGAGTATTCCTACTGTAACCCTGGCCAAAACCCTGTTGTTGGAGAGGTCGTAGTCCTTAGAGAAAAACCTACTATTTTTATTTTGCTGAATGTTAAGCTGTCAAAATGTTTTCTAAATGTTTATGTTTTTACAATAGACTTGGACTATTCTCAACCTTGCTCAGAGGTTTATTTTTTCCAGTCATGTCAATGCAGGGATTCATAATTGGTAAAAGTACTGAGACTGACACAGAGTGTTCCATCCTAAATCAGACATTAAGATTGACCTGTGAATCCCCACAGCCCAGGGAACAGCATGGAAGACCAGAAGAAAAGAGTTTAAGACCCAAAGAGTAGAGGGGTTTTGCTGTACAACACTGTCTTTCGGACATGATATTCTTTCACACTCGTGACCTTGCACCACCTGTGCCTACTTGCACTAGATCGAGATAAGCAAATTACAGCTGAGATGGAGTACACAATCCCCAGCCCCATCCCCTTACTGAGGAGAAAAACGTCATCAACATTCTTACAAAGCTTTGAATTCTGTGAATTATAATAGTGACTTGTAAGGCAAGCTGTGCCAATGAGTGTACTAGTGGCAGAAATATTATGAAGCCTTGTTCCACCCACACCACTTTCTGGTTAGATTTAAGGTCTGTTGTACTCAATATAAAACATACTTGGTATTGCAAATCTGGCCAAGAACCTATGGTTGGAGATGTATCAGTATCAGAGTTGAAATTACTAGGATGATTTTGCCAAATGGACACAGTATAAAATGGCCCTCTAAATTCATAACTCTCTATGGTTAGTTTAGTGAAATTCTCAGACATCATCAGAGGCATTTCTTTTTATGCTAGGTGATGGTTAATATTGAAACTTACTAGTAGTCAAAGAATAGAGAATAACTGAATAGGAATGTTGAGAGACAAAGAGAATATCTTTATCTATATCATATGCTGACCTCGAACTACAGGCCTATTAGCAATTGTTAGCTACTCAATAGAAATGGTCACTTTTTCTAAGAGTATACTTCTTGATAAGTCAACCACATTCAAGTGGAAACCACACATATAACGTCAATATAATAAATGACCTTCATGGGGAAAAAATGAAGTACACTAATTTAGGTGGGAAGGAAAGGTAAATATCTGACGAGTTTGGGATACTAGTGCAAAGATGATCAAAAGAAGAGGGTGGACAGAAGGATAGGCAATACTAAGGGTGTTTGATAAAGCCTCAATTATTCTCAGAAGCAACAGGAAATAGTCTTCATCTATGAGCCATTTTTCCAGACTCAAATAATTTTTCTCAGTCCTGACTGACTCCAGTGTGATCACTGATCACTTGCTGTAATTCCTACCACCCTGACATCACAACAGTGATGGACTGTAACAGAATTGTGAGGCAAATAAACCTTTTCCCCACTTAGCTGTTTTTGTCAGGCTGTATTTGTTTTCAAGAATCTCAAAAAGGTTTTATTTTTAAAATCTGAAATTTTTCTATGAAGGGTTTTCAGTCCTTTCTAGTATCTTTGGAACAAATATCTGTGTAAACATATTTTGTGAGCTTGAATAATATTCCTGCTTTCTGAATCTTCATTTTCCTTTCATTATGGCAATAATAAACCATAGACATTTCACAAAAAATGAATAAAATAAATATGCAAAGTATTTGGATCCATTTTGTAAGCTATTAAAATGATAGTGTCTGTTTTATTTAAGAAGTTTAAAACCTTCAATTATAAAAAATTTCAAATTACACTCATAAAGTTTCCTTTCTACATTTAATAGTCTGAATCTTTGCAATTGGTTTATAAGGATGGTATTCTATTATTCCTTATGAATTCTTTAGTAGAACTTATAATTTAAAGAAGAAAAAAACATGTCAATACTATGAAATCTAATGAATTTTCCAACAGTTTGATCAGATCACAAAATTTGAAATTTAGTTATCCAAGTTATTTGGAAATATTGACTTAGATTCTTCAGTTGTCTTTGTTTACCACACTTGGAAATATGGATGGGCTCCTCTTTGGAGCAGCATCTGGCTTTGTCTGGGGCTGGGGGATGGTTCAGAGCCAGGGGGATTGAGCCAAGGATAGAGCAGGCATCAGGTGCTGTTTACTTTGTTAACAGTTAGTAATTACATTGAGGACTTTTGCTCACACTTCTGTAGTATTCTAGTTATTTATAGGTCAGGGACCCAGCTTTGACATACCACTTTCTGCCTCAAGGTCTCTGGAGGATTCAGAAAACAGCTGCTGGAGGACAGTGACTTCAGGTCACTGACTGAGTTAAATAAAGTTTGTATGCTTTAGAATATGTTATGTTGGCTTCTCCCTAAAGAGTCTATAAAAGTCCCGTGGTTACTGGCCATCCCCATCTGATTCTTCATAACAATAATTAGAAATTAGAACACCAAAAGTAGTAGCAAAGAGTTCTCTCTGCATGGAATGAGTATAGTTATGTTGTGTCTGAAAAAAATATTCTAGAAAAGTTAAGGAATTTTGAAAGACGGGAATTTAATTAAAACACAGGCTCTGGGGCTGGACATGGGACTCTATGGTTAGAAGTGCTTACTGTTTGCTTCTAGAGGTTAGTTTCCACCACACACATGAAATGGCTCATGATAATCAGTATTTCCAGAACCTGTGTATGTAATATTTTCTTCTTGACTCTGATGATACCCATACATACGTAACATAAAAACCATATAAATACATAAATAAATAACTAAAATACAATTAAGTAAAATATTTAAAGTAGTATCATACTCACATGTATAACAGCATGCTGGATAGAAATAAAATGAATAAAGTATGTTGTTTAATCTGTGTACTGTTCCACTTTTTATTTCATAAAGTAACATACACAAAGGATTTTGCTAGTTAATGTCCCATCAAAATGGATGACACAATTTCAGTCTGGTTTAAATACCCAAGAACAGTAATTCCAAGTCTCATTATAAAAGGCAGAGAAGACCAAGGCCTCAGCCCAGTCAGCTAGACACAGTAAATTCCTCTTTACTTTATCTCTTTCTATTCATGTCCTCAAGGAATCAGATGGTGCCTTCCTATACTAGATAGAGTAGTTAGCTTTTCTGAGCCCTGGAATTACAATACTAATCTCATGTTGAACAAAACTGCTTTCACATGCACACTCATAAGTAATACTTAAGCAAATAACTGGACCTTCTGCAACTCAGCATGCTGGCCAATAGCCATCATAAAGGACATACTTAGTTCTGCTGTGGAATGCTTAGTTTTAAGTAGGAAATCTATATTTCAATCCTCCCTCAAAGGTTCAGGGATTGAGCAGAAGAGAAGACATTGTAAAAGGCATAGGTAGTAGATGTCTGTAGGGAAAGAGTATTTGCCAGACACAACAATGCTGTTCCATAACGCTTAATCTCACAGGAACTGAGTCCATGCAGAAGACCTGCATAATATCAAGCCAGCCAAAATCCCAACACAGATATGAAAGAGGTTACTAGTAGCTGAAGAGCTATTAGCAATTGTTGGCTGCAGGTGTGTGTGTGTCTGTGTGTGTATGTGTATGTGTGTGTGTGTGTGTGTGTGTGTGTGTGTGTGTGTGTGTGTGTGTAAAGGTAATTATTCTTTGAAATTGTAGTCTATGAGAGATTTAGTGTTACTCACAGGTAGCACTAAAAAGCTTAATGCCTATTTTTTAAAAGTACATAAAATTTTGAGAAGAAAGTGGTGGAAGGCATGGGATAGAAATTGGAAGAGTAGAATGGACCATAGGTTTTATCTAAAACCATTATACACATGTCTGAAATTCACAAACAATAGCTTTTAAATTACCTTGTCCTACATTTTCATGAAGTTTAGAACTATAGACAGCTAAATAGTACAGAAATTATTAAAAATATCAAAATCTAGTAGGAGGAGTCCAAGAAAGTAATAATCTGTATTTCGTTCTTGTTGTTGTTGTTGTTGTTGTTGTTGTTGTTGTTAGATTTTTACCTGTTTGGGTATGGAATTTACTCAGTTTTTTAGAATTAATTTGGAATTATTCTTTATTTGTCTATTTTCTATGAATAATTTAAGCTACAACATGTAGATATTCTTTGAAAAAATGGAATACTCAGCTATTAAGTATTAGGACATCCTGAGTTTTGTAGGCAAATGGATAGAACTAGAAAATATCATCCTGAGTGAAGTAACTCAGACCCAAAAGGACATACATGGTATGTTACTCAGTAATATGTGGGTATTAGCCAATAATACAGAATATCCAGGATATACTTCATAGAACTCAAGAAGGTTAACAAGGCAAAGAACCCAAGTGAGGATGCCTCAATCTCACTCAGGAGGGAGAAGAAACCAATCATGGGGCAGGGCAGAGGGAAGGAGGGACCTGAGTGGGAAAGGGGACAGGGAGGGGAAAAAGGGAACATGATCAGGTATTGGGGGAGAGCAGGAGTAAAGCCCTGAGTGTCAGCAGAAAGAATAAAAACAGGCAACTTCGAGACATAGGAAGTGGGGGGACCCTCTAGAATGTACCAGAGACCTTGGAAGTGAGATAGGCTCAGGGCTCAAAGGGAGGGAACTTAAATGATATACTCTAAAGTAGGAAGAGGGAAATTGTAGAGTCTACCTCCAGTAGAAAGACAGGGCAACAAGTGGAAGGATGGGGTTGCCATCCCACAGTCAAAAATTTGGACCCAAAATTGTTCCTGTCAAAAAGAACTGCAGGGACAAAAATACAGAAGAGACTGAGGGATAGGAGTTCCAGTGGCAGACCCAGATACAGCTCAAGGGGAGTCTCCAAGGCCTGGCACTATTTCTGACACAACAAAGAAAGAAAACTTCAGACCTATTTCCCTTATGAATATCGATGCAAAAATACTCAAAAAATTCTCGCAAACAGAATCCAAGAACAGATCAAAAATGATCATTCACCATGATCAAGTAGGCTTCATCCCAAGGATGCAGGGATGGTTCAATACCCGGAAATCCATCAATGTATTCCACTATGTAAACAAACTCAAAGAAAAAAAAAAACCACATGGTCATTTCATTAGATGCTGAAAAAGTATTTGACAAAATTCAACATCACTTCATGATAAAAGCCTTGGAAAGATCAGGAATTCAAGATCCATACCTAAACATAGTAAAAGCAATATACAGCAAACCAGTAGCCAACATCAAACTAAATGAAGACAAACTCGAAGCAATCCCACTAAAATCAGGGACTAGACAATGCTGGCCTCTCTCTCTCTATCTATTCAATATAGTACTTGTAGTTCTAGCTAGAGCAATTAGACAACAAAAGGAGGTCAAAGGGATTCAAATTGGAAAGGAAGAAATCAAAATATCATTATTTGCAGATGATATGATTGTATACTTAAGTGACCCCAAAATTCCATCAGAGAACTGCTGCAGCTGATAAACAACTTCAGCAAAGTGGTTGGATATAAAATTAACTCAAATCAGTAGCCTTCCTATACTTAAAGGATAAACAGGCTGAGAATGAAATTAGGGAAATGACACTCTTCACAATAGTCACAAACAATATGAAGTATCTTGGTGTGACTCTAACTAAACAAGTGAAGATTTGAATGACAAGAACTTCAAATCTCTAAAGAAAGGAATCAAAGAAGACCTTAGAAGATGGAAAGATCTTCCATGCTCATGGATTGGCAGGATTAATATAATAAAATTGGCCGTCTTGCTGAAAGCAATCTAAAGATTCAATGCAATCTCCATCAAAATTCCAACTCAATTCTTCATAGACTTAGAAGGAGCAACTCTCAAATTCATTTGGAATAACAAAAAACTCAGGATGGCAAAAACAATTCTCAACAATAAAAGAACATCTGGGGGAATCAGCATGGGGTGCCCTCTAGAATATATCCGGGGGTCTGGGATATTAAAGACTCATAGAACCCAATAGGGGTGACCTCAGGCAAGACCTTGTAGGGAGGGAAACTGAAGAGACCACCTCTAGTAGATAGACAGGGGCCTAAGTGGAGGTACTGGTTTACCAACCCATTGTGAAAATTTCTCCCTTAGAATTATTCTTGTCGAAATAAATACAGAGACAAAATAGTGTAGGGACTGAAGGAAAGGTTATCCAGTGACAGGCCCAATTTGGGGTCTATCTCATAGGTGTCAAAACCTGACACTATTACTGACGCTATGATGTGCTTACAGACAGTAGCTTAGCATCACTGTCCTCTAAGAGGCTCTACCAACAGCTGACTGAGACAGGTACTGATACACATAGCCAAGCATTGGGCTGAGGCCAGGAACCACTATGGAAGTGTTAGGAGAAGGATTGAAGGAACTGATGGGATTGAGAACCCCATAGAAAGACCAACAGTCTCAACTAATCCAGATCCCTAGGAGCTCCCATAGAGTAAGCCACCAACCAAAGAGCATACATGGGCTGGTCTGTGGCCGCAGCCATATAAGTAGCAGAGGACTGCCTTGTGTGGCCTGAGTTTGAGAGGATGTCCCTCAATTCTGTAGAGACTTTAGGTCCTGGGGAAGGAGAATAGTGGGGGAGGGAGCACCCTCTTAGAGGTAAAGGGGAAAGGGGTGGAGTGAAGAGCTGTGGGGTGGGTACAGGGGTGGGGGGGGACATCTGGAATGTAAATAAAAAATTTAAAAAAACAAAGAAGAAGCAGAACCTGTGAAGTTTGGCTTTGCTGCTCAGCAGGGGCTTTTCCACCCCAAGCAGTCAACCTCTAGTGATATCTTGCTCTTGCAGGATGCCTGACTCAGAGACTGCATCCCTAGGAAGAAGTGTGCTCCAAGAAGTACTTGTTCATGCCTTATACCTGAGACTTTCCTTGTGCTCTAAACTTGGATACCCAAGTCCTAAAGTTAGACATCATTTAAAACTGGACTTTCTTTGAGATAGCCAGCTCCTGAATAATGACTGGGAAACTTATATTTATTTATGAATGCATAGGCCTTATAGCCAGGCTTCTTTTCAACCAGCTCATAACTTAATTAACCTGTTTATACTGATCTGATTTCTGCCACGTGACTCCGTACTTACCTCTCTTTCAGCCCTGACTTGCTGCTGCTTATGCTTCTGACTGACAAAACCCCAGAGTTTCTATCTCTGCTGCAAAGTCCTGCCTATCCTTTCTTGCCTAGTCATTGGCTGTTTAGCTTTTTATTTAACCAATCAGAGAATGCCTTTGGCAGGTGAGGAAGGACAAAGAAACATCTCACAAAAAATTCTCCCAACACTGTTCTGTCTGATTTTCTCAAAGTCTTGTACATGATCCAACACTTCTGGAGAGGAGAAAGGAATATTTCTTGAGGGAATAAGGATTGCTAACAGAAAGAATATTGATTTTTTATTTTTTATTATTTTTTTTTTGTCAAGAAGAGAGTAGCTATTAGCAATAAATGGGTGCATTGCTCAGAAACTCTGTTTTGGTACAAACAAGTCCTTTACCAAAGATTCCGTAGTCTATGAACCAGGGACACAGGCTGCTTTAAGGCAGATGCCCCTTCCCAAAGTCATTCATATTTTCTACTTGTCTTCCTTATACACCCAAAATGAAATACAAACAACAACAAACACATATCTGCTTTGATAATACACTGAGAAAAAAATCACATATTACACCCTGAAAAATTTCCCAGTAAAATGTATGCAGCAACATATGCTGCCATTGTTACATCCTAAACCAATTATCAATCAGGGGTTTTACCTCTCTATTGTATTTTTTGAAAAGGAATAACATTTTTGAACATAGAAATTGGATCTATATGCATAATAAGCAGATTTGATAATGTTACAGCATCTAAAATGCTTATATTTGTAGACTTTATACACTGCTTTTCTGAATATTTATGGTTTTTGTATTCTCAAATATAATGCATTTTCTAAGTAGAAACACTTAAAATATTAATATATGAAAGTAGACTAAAACAACTTACTTGGAGAACGAACTAGATAAACAGCCCATTTGCAGTTTTAAAATGTTTTTGTCATGCATGATAGCAAACCTCTGTGGTAGTAAATGTAATTTTAAGAGGTAATTTCGCAAACTTCCTTATAAATAATAGCATTTAAATTTGTAGACCTGGCTAAGGTCGATAAGCACATTCTGGTGCTTATTCCTGGAAGTGATAGTGCAAAAAAGAAAATTCTAGGACTATGTGATCACATAAAATTTCTGAATAATCTTCTTCTATGCCCAGAAAATCAAGAATGCAAGCCCAAAGAGAAGGAGGTTCAGGAAATCCCTGGTTTTCAGGTTCTGTGGGGTTTTTTCTCCTCATACATCAAGGAAACTGTAATGCTTTATTCTTACTGCTGTGGATGTATCAGTATCAGAAGCCACTGCCTGCTATGTGACCTTAACATTTAGAGAAAATAAAATGTTCTGTCCGGAAGAGCTGAGGTTGCCTATTGTCTTATGTGTGAGAGAAAAGCCGATGCAATGTATTTCTGTCTTCTGCTAAGCAGTTTGCTCCAAGATGACAGTTCAGAGATACATGCTGTTTCCAGAGCTATGTGATTTTAGCTCTGTGTAACAGGGTACGTCCCTCATGAACCAAGCTGAGGAGTGTGCAAGTAGATTCCAAAAAAGTAGTGTGGTGCCTCTATTAGTCTCAGCTCCTATGTAGACACAGAGATCACCTTATCTTGCACAAGGACAGGATCTGTAAATGTATAGAGCAATCACATCTACAGAAATAAAATCTGCTCTTAGTTTCTACATGAAAAATACTTAAGAAAGGTATTGTGAAAGATAATGTTTTCAAACTCCCCTTTTTTCCATAATGTCATATTTATCCTGATTCTGTTTTTGTAAAAGACAGAAATAAAACACAAGAAGAGTAAAGACATTATTAATGAATATATTTTAAATCTTTTTGAAAATGTATTCCTTAAACATAAAGTGCTTTCTTTATGTTTATTGTTTTAATAAGTATACAAATTAATGGTTCCATTATGATATATTGATGCATTTTTTTTCTTGATCTTTGTCTCTCACCTCAACTATTCATTCCATCTTACAATTTGTCCTATACTGAGTTCTTCTTCTCAGCATTCCTGCCTCAGATTTCATGTCAAATAGAACGTATTACCTTCTTTACTCATTCTATCTCTCTCTTGAGAACTCTTCCCAAATTCATGATTTTTTCTAGATTTGTATGTGCATATATATATAATATATATCAGAATAAACATATAACAGAATAAGCATGATATTTGGCTTTTGGCTTTTGGTTATGGGTTACTTGGTTTAATTCAATAATTTCTAGCTCCATGCAATTTCCGGGAATTATCATGAATTTATTTTTTTATGGCTGAATAAAAGTCCATTGACATGTTCATAATTATACACAATGATGAGTTTATAAAAAGATAAAGATATATATATGTTCTATGGGTGTAGGGGGAGGTAGGTGTTGGGGAAGGGTGTGCCTCAGCAGGCCCATGCAGAGGCATCCCTTCCCCCTGAGGGACCAGCTGTATGTGAAGGTATAGTATAGAAATAGATTTTATTAAGGGCATGGGAAGGGGAGCTAAGATGGTAGTAAAGGCAGAGAAAGGCAGAGAGAGGAAGAGAGTAGAGAAGTAGAGAGGTGGAGGCCAGCCATGACCACGTGGAGAGAGGGGTGAAGGGAATGGGGAGAGGTAAGAGACAAGAGATGTAAGAGAGAGGCAAGAAAAGCAAGAGATAAGAGAGAGAGGAGGGGCAAGCAGCCCCTTTTATAGTGGGCCAGGCCCACCTGGCTGTTGCCAGGTAACTGTGGGGTGGAATTTAGACAGAACACTAACATACAACACGGACACATATATAATGTTCTTTATCATTTGTTGATGGACAACTAAGCAACTTTAATTTTTCTATGTATTATGAGGAAAACAACAACAAAAACGAGTATAAAGTTTCTCTGTGGTAAAACATAGAGACCTTTGAGTACATGACCAGAAAAGTTGCAGATATGTCATAAGACGGTTGTGTTACAAAACACTCACAAGTATTTCCACAGTAGTTACAAAAGTTCACACATTAACCAAAGTTATTAAGGGTTCTCATTTTCTTGCATCTTCATCACAACTTTTTTATTTTATTATATAATGCTTTTATTATCTTTTATTGATAACAAAAAAATTGATAAAGAATTTTTATTGTAAGACTGAAAGTAAAACCCACACATTTCTTGATTAGATTTCTATGGCTCTTTATGTTTCATAGCAGTATGATCCTCTACATGCGTTTGTTGGTTGTATCTTTAAAAGTTTGGAGTATAATCATGTATCTACTTATTTTATATATTTTTACTTATTATTTAAAATATATTATTCTCTCATACAATACATCCTGACCATAGTTAGCCCTCTCTCCACTCCTCTCAACCACCACCCCCACACACCTACCCTCTCCCACATATCCCCTCTCCTTCCATTTCCTCTTCAGAAAAAAGCAAGCCCCCAAATGACAATAGCCAAACATGACAAAAAGTGATAGAATAAATCAAGGCAAAAGCCCTCATTTCAAGGCCGGAGAAGGCAACCTGAAAGGTGGAAAGGGTTACAAGAACAGACAAAAGAGTTAGAGACACATTGACTATCTCAGTTAGGAGTTACCACAATTCCCCCCCCCCCAAAAAACCCACCAAATTAACAGCTATAACACAATATTCAGAGGACCTATTACAGACCCACGGAGGCCCTGAGATTCCTTCTTCAGTTTTGATAATCAAAATCTGATCCCTGCTTTCTTGATTTGATGACCCACGTTCTTCTGGTGTCTACCAGCCTCACTGAATCATATAATCTTTCTTCATGCTCTTCCATGGGGGTCCCAAACCTCTGCAGGGAGAGACCTGATGGAGACCTCCAATTCTTTCTCTCTCTCAGCATAATGTCTGGCTGTGGGTGTTTCTACCTATTCGTATTTCCTGCCAGCAGAAGCCTCTTTGAGGACAACTGATAAGACATTGATCTATAAGCACAGCAGAATATTATTAGGAATAAGTTCAGTGATTATTTATTTATCTATTTTCCAGTAAAGTTTAGTTCTATCCTAGGTTTCTGGGCTATCTAGTCTTGCCTATCAGGCAGTATAGGATATGGACTCCCTCTTGTGACATGGGTTGCAAGTTAAACCGATCTTGGTTGGCCACTCCCACAAATTCTGTGTGAGCATTGCCTCCTCAATCTTGCAGGCATGATAGATTGTAGGTTGAGGGTTTTCTGGCTGCGTCCAGTTTACTCTTTCAGTAGTCTAATAAGTACCTTCTGACTCCAAAGTGAGCAGACCATAGGAGTAAAGGCTCCATTCCTGCATCAGCACAACCTCTGTTCATTCAGTCAACTGTGTAAATGGGGCCCTGCTGTCAGTTTTCAGAGTAACCTTCTGATCTACCATCAGTCTGGTTTGTTTAGAGACTTCCAGAGGCCTACCTCAGTGAACAACACAAACAAATGTATCCCAGTCCCACCACTGGAAACCTGGATGGGCTTCAAAAGATAGCCAACTCAGGTTTTGTATGCTGTACTAATAGGAGTACTCACTAGGGTCACCCTCCCTCAGAGATTCCATGAAATTTCCACTTCACTATATTTCCACACCGCCAAAACAGCTCATCACATTTTTTTATTATTTATTTTCTTGACATGAGCCATTATGGCAGGGGTGAGACAGAATTTCAAAGTAGTTTTAGCTTTAATTTCCATTCCCATGATAGCTCAGTATGTCAAACATTTTTAAATTGATTGACTATTTCTATGTTTTTTAAAGAGTTTCTGTTGAAGTCATTAGAGCATTTGATTAGATATGAATCTGGTTCAATTCTCAGAAATAAATTATTATAAATTAATGTACTGCTATATTAGAGAATAAAGTCATCTTATTATATTAATTGGTAAATAGAAATAATCCACCCACATAAGTTATCTACTCAGAATAAATAAAATTCCCCAACAAACATAGCAAACTGGTTTAGCCTAATGGCATTTAACAACTAAGCATTATCAGTGCTACAATCCATGATAAAAGCTGAGAGAAGAAAGCAAACATGATGTTACTTTCAAAAATATAACTAACATAATATTAAAAGAATGGTAAGAATAGGGAAATTATAAGTACCTTTATTTTAATATAGCATATTTTAACATTAATTTTTTAATTCATTTTACATCCCAATCACATCCCCTTCATCCTCTAGTTCCAATACCATTCTATAAATCCCTCCCTCCATTGCCACCACCCCTTTTTCTCAGAGAAGGGGAGCCCTTCTTTGGTAACTTCCCACCCTTAAAGAATAGGTGGCCTTGGAAAATTACATTTGGCCTTCACACTGCTTCTATCATGTCAAACTTTTTTGTAGGACATTATATACTATTGTTTTCATGTCCTAAATTGTCACATCCTTTTGCTCTGCACAAGTATCTAAGTGCCAAGTTACGCCCTAGAGAGAGATGTTTTCTAACAGTGGGTCAGTCGGTTCCTTAATAAGAAATTTAGTTCCAGGTGAAAGAACAGGTCTGAGGAGCAAGCTTCCAGAGGGTTACTGAAAAAAAAAACAAAAACAAACCCTGCTAATTGGAAGAGACAGACATGGGTTTCAAAGCTCTGGCATGTGATATGTGATTTTATAAGCAAGCTTAATATGAGATCTTTCTCTGGAAATAGACAAGCAACTCATTTTAGGCAAATTATCTTTCCTACATAAAAAAAAAAAAAAAAATCACCAAACATTTAATTGGGAAATTACAACCAGAAAGAAAAGTTTCACTAACATAAAAATATAGGCATATAGAAATTTCTTTAATGAATTTCATGCCTCAAGTAATCAAATGAGGAAACAAATGGATCAGTCAAACCCCTCAGGATGTCTATTGTAATCTATCTTCTATTTTCCTCAAACAAATGAAGCTTCTGGACTGATATTAGTTCAACTTAATTTCTTCACCACACATGCATGCCATGGTTTAGGAAAGAGACATCACTAGAATGTGGTGTATCCTCTCTCTCTCTCTCTCTCTCTCTCTCTCTCTCTCTCTCTCTCTCTCCTTTCTCTTTTTGCCTTCTCCCTCTCTCCCTTTCCCCTCTATTATTTTCTTACCACAAACTTTAAATTCTTTACTCAGACTGAAATAAAAATTTACCCATTCTAATATCTCTATGAATATTATACTTTAGTTTTCCATGAAGAAAATTTTATACCTTCATCTTTTTAAGAGAACAATGAACTCCTTTATATAATGAAAGAAGTTTATCAGCTAAATATCCAAAGATACTTTAATCTTCTTTGGAGGGCCTGTTTCCTCTCCCTGTAATGATTTTTTTTTTTTTTTTTTGTTTTCCTCCAGGCTAGTACTGATTTCTCCACATATCTTAAAAAAAATGCAGTAGTTAAAGGCAAACATATTCAAAGTAAATTTTCAATCAGTGTGAAGGGGCCACATTATATACTTTTGAAATTTTTCTCAGAATTATGGAGGAAACAGTACGTTGGCCTGTAGGTGATTCTGTCCTGCCACAGTTGGAAACAAATGAGAGCAGAAAATGGTCCAAAGGCAGAACTGTTCTACCAAGCACAGCAAGGTAGGACCCATGGATTCCCAAGCCTGGGTAGAGTCATAGTTTTTCCTTGCTTGAGACATGTGTGAGAGACCACTAGTACTCCACAAAAAATCTAGGGGAGTTTCCCCTTCTATAATAACAAGATTACAATGGATACAAGACTGGACTACAACTCCCAGCTCTCCTGAACACGTATGTAGTCACCTGAGTTCCATCACTCCATAGCAATGAGAGGAGAGGAGGTACCTGCTATTTATGGATCTGAGCTTTCATTCATATACTGTTTGCTGAATGTAGATGGAAATAAGGCCCCAGACCAGTAGATATTTCTCCATGAAGAAACATAGTAATAAAAATGATAGCACACGTTTTTGCCACAACTGGGGGATGTTGCTGGCAGCTGGGGAGGACAACTCAGTAATTCTGAACAACATTCCACAATGCAGAGCTCAATTCCCCAAAGCGGACAATCTCAGTCACACAGAGACTGAGAGAGTCTACGGAAGGGGATGACAGAGTAAGGTCCCTGAATGGCTACAAAGAGCAGAGCATGACCGCCTGCTAAGTACTGCTCATGACTATCTCTAGAGCCAGAAAGAAATTTCTACTGTTGTTGAACCTAAGAAATGTCTCCTTTATGTGCCACCACAAACCATCCCACCATAACAAGGAGGGAAAATAACCTGCAATTTTCAATGAACAAATTAGCTTGAGCATGTGCACATACAGATCTCTCCGTCAGTCATTTTCTTGGTGACTGTATATGGGATAGATACCCTGGTGGACCCGTCTCTGGATGGCCTTTCCTTCAGTCTCTGCTCCACACTTTGTCTCCTTACTTCCTCCCATGAGTATCTATCTATTCACTCTCAGGTCTCTATCATCCCCTCTCCCTCTTCCCACACCTGATCTCTATCCCTGTTCCCCTCTTCACCTCCCCTCTTACCCACTTCCCTGTCTCCACCCACCTCTGATGACTGCTTAGTTTCCCCTTCTGAGAGGGATTAATGCAACTTCCCTTGGAACCTCCTTATTGTTCAATTTCTTTGGATCTGTGGATTATAGCATGGTTATTCTGCACTTTATGGCTAATGTACTCATGTGTGCACATACCATATCTGTCTTTCTGGCTCTGGCTAAGATCATTCATGATGATATTCTCAAGTTCTATCCACTTGCCTGCAAAATTCATGATGTCTTTGTTTTTAATAGCTGAATAGTATTTCATTATATAAATGAACCACATTTTTTATATCCATTCTTCAGCTCAGAGATATCTGGATTGCTTCCAGCTTCTGGGTATTATAAAAAAGGCTTCTATGAACATATTGGAGCATGTGTTCTTGTGGTACGGTAGAGCATCTTTTGGGTATATGTCCAGGATTGGAAGATGACTTGATGATTTTAGAATTCCTGATAATGATTTTACAAAATTCCTAAATGATACAAGTAATATCAAGCCTCATATAGACTAAAAACTGCAAATAGCACTCTAAATCTTCATATGTCATGGAATAATTTCACTAAGAAAAGGAAACAAATAAAATTACAATAGAGAAAAACATTCATTCTAGGAATGAGGCCACTATCTGGTAATTGAAGGTCATAAAATGAGAATGTGTAATTTATTGTGGGTACAAAGACAGAAAATTAATAAAGTGCTAATTTATCTATGTAAGACTTCAAAATAATAAAACATAAGGCAGAAACCTCTTGACAAAACAATATTGTCTTTCCATTAAGACTAGTACCTGATTGAACATTATCCATTTCATAACTTTACCAGTTCATCATAAGTTTAAAACAACAGTCGTTATGTCAAAAGTTATGTGACATAATTATGGTGTGACTACTTAAGTCTTATCAACCTATTACATGAACTATTACCTTAAACTTACTATGAACTTACGGAATAAAAAAAATGTTTACAAAAAAACATGTGATCAATCCTGAGAAAGTATAAAAATTAAGAACAATAATAAAGATGTGGTACAACCCTCTTCTGCCTCATCCAGTGTGCATGGGTCTGTGTATGTGAACCTAACTTTCATTTCTTTTTCTTTCCTTTTCTCTTCTCTTCTTTTCTTTTCTTTGTTTTCTCTCTGGCTCACAAAGAGTTATAGAGTTCCAAGCCTCTTGCTTGGCCACTGAAAGGTCCATGAGTTACAAAGAAAGCAGCACAAGTATCCAAGTTTCTTTTTAAAAATATGATCAATTAATTTATCTCAAATTATGATTATATTACAGTGTAGAAAATACAGAATATTTTCAACAAAGTTCTAAGAATAAGTCTATTATAGTCTTTGAATGATTAAAGTCAATCCTCATCTCATGAAGCAATAGTTAATCTAGAATAAGTTCTACAAATAATTGTAAATATCATAACTACCATACCATTAGGATAAAATATTACTAAAAAGAGTATCTGTGTGCTTGACTTGATAATGAGTTGTTAACAGTCTGAAAAAGATAAGAAATTGTAATAATTTGAATTTTTCTACAACAACTTTCATGCTGTTAAAGATTAAGATAGAGTCAAGTAATCTATAAATGTACATATTATATATTATACATTGTATGTCATGTGTCATGAGTCACATGTCACATGTCACATATCATACGTCATGTTATATATGACATATACATTATATCAAATATATGATCATATTTTATTTTGTGTATAATATATATTACATGCAATATAGTCTATATTTTCTATATATCACATATTATATATAAATTTTCTACCTCTCTACATATGAATTTTAAAGTTATATACTTAAAAACAACTTATACCAAGAATGTAAAACTCAGATTCATCCATAAGAAGTATCTTTTTTTATTGAAAATACAATATCTACGAACCATAGTTTTCCCTGCTTCTGAATCCACTACCTTTTCATCTCTCATTATAAACAGACTTCTAAGAGATAACATGTCAAAATAAAATATAATAAGGTAAGCAAAAACTATTACATTAAAGTTGGACACATCAAACCAAAGGAGACAAAAGAATCCCAAGGTCAGTGTCAGAAACATACTTGTTCTCACAGTCAGGAGTCCTTTAAAATTTCTAAGATAATAGCTATATTATCGCAGAAGACTTGATGCAGACTCATGTAAGCCCTGTGCTTGCTGCCTGTGTCTCTATGTGTCCATATGTGCCTTGCTTACTTGATAAAGAGGGCTTTATCTCCAGATAACTTCTATCTCCTCTGCTCTTACAGTATTTCAATTTATTCTTCCCCAGGATTACCTGAGCACTTATGGGACAGATTTTACTAAGACCACCAATTTAGCCTTTCTCTCTGCATAATGTCTGTTGTGGGCCTTTGTGCCTGTTCCCATCTGCTACTAGAGGAAGCCTCTCTGATGATGATTTGTCAGGCCATGATTGGAAGTCTGTTTTCTGGTAGAACTAAGGTTTGAATGTTGCAGGACCAGTAGGCTATCTTCAGCCTATAAGGGATGGCAGCCCTTTGTCCAAGCTCCTAGAATACAGTTTCTAACACGTGGCTACATCTCTCCATAGGTCTGTGACATTTGGTCATGTAAAAAAGGGTCACACTCCAAGCCCCTCCCCAGGTAGAGGCATGGCCACGCAGCCCCAAGCTATCCCCATGCTAATGAGACTTAGCCATGCCCTAGAGACTTAGCCATGCCCCTTTCCAGTTACTATTTCTACCTCGCCTGTCCTGGAGGTCACAGGGTACAGTCTCACCCATGCCACTCTCCACAATGACAATAAATACCTTCCTTAGAACTATGGACTGTCTCTATTCATCTTGATTGGCCATGGGAAGCAAGGGATCTGGCCTTCGCTTAAGGAGCCATGCCTAATCTCTCGCCGAGGGCATCTCAATGCTTCCAGACTGTACCATTCATTCAAGCCAAAGCAGATAGCCGGCGCCCAAGCCACCCAACCGGGTCCTGAGGTGAGTGGGATGCCAACTGCACTCTGTGGCCCTGTCTATTCCCAGCTCTCCATGGCATCCAGCAGCATCTGTGATGTCCAGGCTCTGGGAACCCCAGAGCCGGACAGCATTCCCTGGAACGGCTCCCTCTTCTACCCACAGGTTGTGTCTTTGCAGTGGCCTCTCACACAGTCAGACTGGACTGGAGGACTGTAGAAGAGTGGGAGGCCACTTCCTGCATGCCCCATGCCTCACTTAGGAGCTGTGAGTGCTCGGAGAGGGCATGCAGGGCTTCACTCACTCCACCTGGCCAGTTTGTTCCCATAATGACTGTTTAAGATACTGATACATGAGTTTGGCAAAAATATCACTAGGAATCATGCATTTTAAAAATGAAAACAAAACAAAGAAAAACAAAACAAAAACAAAACAAACAAACAAACACCAGTAATTATTGGTTTTACCCTAATCTCTGGGATATCTAGTTTTGGGTTCTTGATTACTCAAGAAGTATTAGGTATGGGATCCTTCTCTTGGAGTGGGCTTTAGATCAAACGTGACATTGGTCATTTACTACCACATGTTCTGTACAATCAGTGTGCTAGCATATTTTAAAGGCAAGACAGATTGTAGGTCGAAGCTCATATTTCTTTTAGTAGCTTACAGAGTATCTTTCCATACCAAGGAGACAAGAATGTAGGTGTGAAGGCTCAATGTAGTCACCAGTCCAATTTTTCCATGTTTAATGATCTGTGTGGGTATTTTCCTTAACAGCATCCATTTGTCTTAGCAACAACCTGAGTTGTTTGGGACTTCCATGAACCTTCTTGGCTAACAACACTGTTGTAGGTTTGCCTCTAATGCTGCTTGTATTCCAATGCTAACTTTGGGTCCCTAAGACTGGTTGTCCCAGAGATGAGAGAATGACCTTATCTCCAAGTTGTTTCTGATTGGTAAATAAAGATTCCCACAGCCAATACCTGAACAGAAGAGACAGAGGTTGGGTTTAGGTCTTGTGGACTTGGGGTCGGAGGAAAAGCAACCACGGGTTATGTGAGACATAAAAACATGGTTCTGTGGGCTGGCTGATTGGAGTTAAGAGCAGCCCAGAAGAATCATAGTAAATAGTAAATAAAAACTTAGGGTTATTGATAGGAAAGTAGATTCGAACAACATAGAGGGTAGGTAGCTTCCCAGGTTTGGTACTGTTTAAAGCCTGGAAGACTTATCTTTTTTTTTTTTTTTTTCTTTTCTTTTTCTTTACAAGAAATGGCCAGTTGAAACTCCATATACCCATTATTAGGAGACCTTATTAGAGTCATCTTTTTTGATGTTTCTACTGCACTAATTTATAACTATATCTCCCAAATGTTCCCCAATTCCAGCTCTATCTCCTATTCTTTCCCTCTACCGAGCCTCCTCTCCTACCTTATCTCCCTCTCCTGCTCACACCAGCACTCATCAGCCCATAAAATGTCTTTTATTTCTCCCTCCCATGGGGATATATGTTTCTCCCTGGATTCTTGCTTTTTATCTAACTTTTCTGGGTCTACAGGTTGTATTAGGGTTATCATTCACTTAATGGCTAATAGCCACTTGTAAGTGAGTACATATCATATTTGTTTTCTGAGTCTCTCTTACCTCACTCAGATTGATTATTTTCTAGTTGCATCCATGCCTGCAAACTTTAAGATGTATTTGATTTTAACATCTGAGTAATAATACTCCATTGTGTAAATTACCACATTTTTCTATCTATTCTTTGGTTGAAGGATTTCATGTACTTTTTCTAGTTTCTTGCTGTTATGAATAATGCTGCAATGAACATGGTGTGCAAGTATTCTTGTGTTATGATGAAGAGTCCTTTAGGTAACTGTCAATGAATTCTTAGCTGAGTGTTGATTTAGATTGATTCCCATCTTCCTGACAAACCACCAGACAGATTGCTATGATTTCTGTATGAATTTCCACTCCCCCAGCAATGGATTAGTGTTCACCTTACTATGCATTATAGAGAAATTAAAATATATATATTATTATTCTTTAATCTTCTGTATGTATCTGTATCTATATATATTATACACTCATATTTATATATTTAAATATATACATACATAGATAAATATTTAATATCCACTATCGACAAATCTTTAATCTTCTGTCTTAAAGTCATATACACGTGGAGGGATGCTATCTCTTATTGAAATGTTGAGTTCAAGTAACAAAATTATTTTTTCTAAGTTCTTTGAAAAAATTGACTAGAAAAAAATGGCAACATGTAATTTTCAGGACACCGTCCAAGAAGGGAGTACTGTGAGAAAAATTTAGAGTGAGCAAACTCTAAGACCCCATTTTGTTTTCCAAAAATAGGATTGTTCTTAGATAATGCTTTCATGCTTCTCCTAGATATAGCAGATAGAAGGGAGTTTATTTCAGGTTATTCACTATAACTGGCCATTGCTATTTGTTTATTTGGCTCTTTGGAAAAATATGTTTTTCGTTTCATGTGTGGCTTGTCCATCTGGCATGGCTTACCCTTATGGTGTACATTTTACTTTTGTGGCTTCTACTAACCCTCTGAAAAAAGTTGGTTATTGCATGAGCTTAGAGTCCACCTCATTTATCTGCTCCATTCTCCCAAGTCCTTAAGCCTCTAAAGAGGTAAACACTAAATATATTCTGATTTAAAATAAAATTTAATGTTAAGATTTCAAAAATACTAGAATGATATTTCATTATTTTAATGATATGCATATGTGACCTGAAAAGTTACTGGAAAATTGCACTTTGTTATCAAGAAAATAAATAAAACAAAGGGAACATTCAGGACTAGGCATGTGTACTTAGCAGTCAAGAAACCTTGAGGATTGATTACTAACATGTTGATATTCTCTTTCATCCATATTACTTTCTAATTTCAAATCTGAAATATATAATAATAAATATTCTCTCAAGACTATAATTGAAGAAAATCACTGTGTTTACTAGTTTTATATCAATGTAACACATGCTAGAGTCATTTGGGAATAGGAAACATCAATTGAGCAAATATCTTTACCAGATTGGTCTGTGGGCAAGCTTTCTTGTGTATTTTCTTTATTGATTAGTAATGCAGAAAGGCCCATATTGTTATGGCCAATGCATCCCCTAGTCTGATACTCCTTGGTGCTATAAGGAAACAGTCTAAGAAAGCCACAGAGAGCTAACCAGTAAGCAATAATTCTTCATGGCCTTACACATAGTCTTGTCTTCAGTTCCTGCCCTGATCTCTCTGGATGTGGGACTACATGTTGTAAGATAAAATAAATTCTTTTGTTCCCAAGTTGCTTTTTGTTTTGATGTTTTATCACAGCAATAGAAAAGTCACTAAAACAGTACCTAACTTTCAGTACAAATTTTCAGAGGACCAGGAGAAACTCAGGATTTCAAAGAAAATACCCAACAAGTTTTAGTTATACAAATCTTATTATAACCACAAAATTCCTAACATAGAGCTAGCTGCTACAAAGAGGGATTATCCTATTCATAGCAGTAAAAATGGTTAACTGACTGCTGGCTCATCAATATGTAAATGACATAGCAAAAAATTAGCATTTTAATAGTAAAGAATTTTCATTACTAAAAGTAACTAATTAGTAATGTAATTAACTTAGGAAAATGGCACTGGTAGATCTGGTGATAGTAAATGTCAATTAAATTTTAATAAGAACAGAATAGATTTCTAACAATGAACATCAGAGAGAATTATCCTTTAACTGGAACTCACCCTCCTCTCTCATGCAAACTATGTATTAAATTTCCAGCATATTAAGTTTTCTTGCTTTGTATTTCTATTTGATTTCTACTTTTCTTACTAATAACTATCAGTGATGAAATTTATATCACCATTTAATGATATACTGTAAAATGTAGCCACATATTTAAGAAAGTAGTTTTCTCACATACGTCTATTTTCTTAGATCAGAATTAAAAAATAATTAACATTCAGAGCCAACAAGCTTTTCTTTTCAAATGATCTTAAACTAGCTTCAACTAGAATAAAAATAGGTTTTACTAATGAAGCAAAGCTGCTAAAGTGAAAGGAAACTGAGTATAATTTACTTCCACATATTCACATATTCAATAAAAATCCAACATTTTGATTGAAAAGTCATAAATATTCAATAGAAAACCTGCCCATAATGATCTAAAAGAAGTTCAAAGTAAACTATCATAAAAGTATGTCAATATACATTAAAGGATGTAATAAACATGAGGTTACATTTTAGTTTTATGATTAGATATTAAAAGACTTTTAAAGATTAGAAGATAGTCGATATGAATAGGGAAGTATATGAGTTGCATTTGAATATATTTGCAATAATCAATTATAAAAAATCTGGATTATAGGCATATTTAGATAAGAAGTTAACTAAATATATAGTAAATTTAAATGATATGAATTAAAGAGGAATAAAGAGAATGGTAGGAGCTGTGCCCCATCCCCTGAGGTCCATTGTGCAGCCCATGGCTCTGTCTGCATTCCTTGAGGCCTGCTGGCAGGAGGGACATCTAGATCCACCTACATTCCCAGAGGCATACCCACACCAGGGACAACAAGGCTTGCCATCATCTGAGACAACCAGGTAGAACTTGGCTCCAGGACCCTTGCCAGCCATATCACCTTAGGTATACCCAGCAGCTGCTAACTGCTCCCTGTCTGCTGCATTCCATTCCTAGTCTACAATGCTGCCTGCATTCCCTGAGGCCTGCCATCTGCCTATCCTCCACCTACCAGCTACCACTTGGGCACACCCAGCTGAGATCCGTTGTGCCCCATCCCCTGAGTTTCATTTTCTAGCCCATGGCTCTGCTTGCATTTCTAGTGGCCTACTGGCAGCAGTAACATCCAGATTGGCTTGCATTCTAGGACCTACAGCAGGTACAACCCTGCCTTCCATGTCCCCTTGGGGCATTCCCAGAAGCGGTAAGCTGTGTCTTGTCCCTGAGCTCAGTTCTATCTGCATTTCTAAGAAGCCTGGGAGTTTCTGGAAAACCAGGTATGACTCCAACCCAGACTCTTTCCATCAGGCCCACTTAGGCACACACAGTGTCAGCTAAGGCTTAGAAAATATTGATATATTAGTAAAAAAAAAAATGTTGAATCTAAAACGTTCCTGACACAAAACATCCAGGAAATCTGGCAAGCCAGTGAATGACCAAACCTAAAATAATAGAAATAGAAAGAAAAGACTTCCAGCACCAAGACCAAGAAAATAATTTCAACAAAATCATAGAAAAAAATTTCTCCAACCTGAAGAAAGAAAGGTCTATATACATCTTCTCAAGAAGCTTACAGAACACCAAATAGATTGGACCAGAAAATAAAATTGTCCTGCCACATAATAATCAAAACACTAAATGTATAGAACAAAGAAATAATATTAAAAGCTGCAAGAGATAAAAGGTCAAATAACCTATCAGAATTATATCTGACTTCTCAACAGAGATTCTAAAAGCCAGAGGTGCCTGAGCAGATGTCTTGCAGTCTTTAATAGCTTACAAATGCCAGCCACTGAGATTACATTTCCCAGCAATTTTTCTTTTTTTTTTTTTTTCTTTTTTTGGTTTTTTGAGACAGGTTTCTCTGTGTAGCCCTGGCTGTCCTGGAACTCACTCTATAGACCAGGCTGGTCTTGAACTCAGAAATCCGCCTCTCTCTGCCTCCCAAGTGCTGGGATTAAAGGTGTGCGCTACCACTGCCCAGCACCCAGCAATTTTTCAATCACTATAGATGGAGTAAACAATATACTTCAAGACAAAATCAATTTTAAACAGTATCTATCCACAAATCCAGTCCCAAAGAAGATACTAGAATAAAAACACAAACCCAAGCAGTTTAACTACACCCAAGAAATCATGAAATAAATAACCCAACACCAGCAAAACCAAAGAAGGGAAACACACACACACACACACACACACACACACACACACACACACTACCAAAATAAAAATAACAGGCATTAATAATCACTCATCATCAATATCTCTCAATATCAATGGACTCAATTCTCCAATAAAAAGACCCAGGTTAACAGAATTGATGTGAAAACAGGATCCATTATTCTGCTGCATACAAGAAAAACACATCAGCAACAGAGATGGGCATTATCTCAGAGTAAGGGGCTGGAAAAATGTTTTCCAAGCAAATGTACCCAAGAACCAAGCTGGAGTAATCATTCTAATATCTAATACAATATACTTTTAGCCTAAATTAATTAAAAGAGATGGAAAAGGAGATTTCATACACATCAAAGGAAAAAAATTCACTGAGATGATGTCAATTTGCAAGATCTGTGATCCAAATGCAAGGGCAATGATATTTGTAAAAGAAACATTGCAAAGATTAAATCACACATCAAACCCCACACATTAATACTGGGAGACTTCAATATTCCACTCTCACCAATAGACAGGTTCTCAAGACAGAAAATAAACATAAAAATAGTGAAACTAATAGATGTTATAAATCAAAGGGACCTAACATATCTACTGAACATTTCACCGAAACAAAAAAGAAAATACCTTCTTCTCAGAACCTCATAGAACCAAAATTGATCATATAGTCTGTCACAAAGCAAGCCTCAACAGAATTCAAAATAAAAAGTTTGCAATAATGCCTTGTATCTTATAAGACCACCATGGATTAAAGCAGGACTCTGTCAACAATAGGAATGCCCTCTAACCAGGAAAGTACACCAACCCGCTCACGAAACCTTCAAATCAGAGTTTGTCTAGCTTATGAGATGTGCAGAGATAGAGATGGGACAGAAATTGAGGGACTGGTCAGTCAGTGACTGCCCCAACTTGAGACACATGAGAGACATACCACCCATGTCACTCTTTATGATGTTCTCTTATATTTCATACAGGCAACTAGCATAACTGTTCTCTGAGAGGCTTCAGCCAGCAGCTGATGGAAACAGACAAAGAATCCCACATTCAAACATTAGGCAGAGCTCAGGGAATCTTGTGGATAGGAGGGAGGAAGGTTGGAAGGAACCAGAGAGGGCAACAATACTACAGGAAGACCTATAGAATCAAGGAGCCTGGGCCAGAGAGGATCATAGAGACAGGATCACCAAACAAAGAACATACACAGGTTGGACCCAGGCCTCCTACACATATGTAAGAGATGTGTCACTTGGTCTTCATGTGAGAACCCTGACAACCAGAATAGGGGTATCTCTGTGTCTGTTATGTACCATTGAATTTATTTCCCATAACTGGGCTGCCTTGTATAGCCTCAATAGGAGAACAAGTACCTACTCCTTCTACAACTTGATATGCCATGGTGGGTTGATATCCATGGGAGGTGCCCCCTTCTCTGAGAAAAAGGCAGGCAGATGGGGAGAAGGGATGTGAGAAGGAAGGACTGGGTAGAGCAGAAGGAAGGGAACCTACTTTCAGGAAGTAAAGTAAATAAATAAATTAATAACAAGGGGAAAGAATGGTAAACAAATAAAGGGTATGCTTATGTCTACAGATTAATCATCTCTGTGGAGGTAAGTTATTAAGTGATTTACCTAAGCTGCTAAGTTGCAAAGTGAAGGTAAATAAAAGTGATTTACATAGTCAGTACAGTCCAGATCAAGTTTTAAACGTATACCTTTCAGATGTTGTAAATATGAGTCTAAAATGATAGAAAATTGAAAATAGTAACATGACAACATAAAAGTCATGTATTTGAGATAGTATATGTTTACAAATATAGACACATCAACATAAGAAATGGTAACTCAACTGTACTTCACTCTGTGCTGCTCTTTCCTAGTCGTTTTCATGTGAGTCGGGCATATCCTATCTCTGACTGATTCTGTCAAATCTTTTTCTGATTCATCACTTAGTCTGGCCCTCAAATAGGTGTCACTTTCAAACATGGCTGCTTCCCTCTATGAACCAAACTTATCTTCACTGTTAGGGAATAAATGTGCGTACTAAGGATATGTCTTTATTCCTTCCAGACTTATCTGTAATCTAGGGCATGTCTGTATTTTGACCAGATCATATAGACCTAGAAGTTCTTTAGACATGATTGATGATCCATTGCCAGAGCAGTGATACTGCTGGATTAAAATTTCCCTACAACTAGGATTCTGGAATATGGTATCTTCAGCAATAGAATCTTACCAAAAGCTCTGGAGGGTAATTAAGAGCATTGGCAGTAACTTGTGTTGTCTGTGTCATGAGACAAAATGATTATAACATTGCATAAAGTTTATTATAAGTATTATTTAAAATAGAATTTTAATTACAGAAGTGGGCGTGCCTCTGTGTCTTAAATGCTTAGAGAAGAAAGTTTTCATTATCTGAAAATGACTAAGAAAGTTATAGGCCAACCCCAGATTTCAGGCAGAGGTTATTATAGATTGAGTTGGAAGAAAGAGTGATAAAGTTGCTTATTCGTTGTCTTGTAATTGTCACTAGCTTAATACTTTGAAAATGGTATGTACTAGTGTTGCGCGCGCGCCTCTCGGCAAGAAGACACGCGACACGCAGTAGGCTCCGTCTGCAGTTCAGCTTTATTCAGCCGTTGATGGAGGAAGAACCCGGGGCCCCAGAATGGCGCTGCTTATATAGCCCTGAGGCAGCGTGTCCTCCACTGATTGGCGCGCTCCGGGAGTGGGCGGTGATTAGTCATGTACACCCTTAATGCGCAGGTGCTTCGGGCGAGCCACCCCGCGCTAACCACAAGCTTCCTTAAAGTGACAGCGCCATCTGATAATGGCGAATACTCTAACAGCTCCTTACATCTCCCCCTATTCTTTCAAGTAAGAAGGAGA
>CM052701.1:111395622-111413219 GCA_028551405.1 Uromys caudimaculatus
ACATTTTTGTGTAGTTCACATTTAGGTTACTGAACATTTTCAAATTTTCTTTATATTTAAAAATATATTGTTATGAGAGTGAATGTTGTATCACAAATTTCTCCTTTCCTTTATAAATTGTAATAAAGTGTGCCATTCAATACTGTAAACATGATAAATGTGATTCGCATCTGATTTAGCTGATATAACCTCACTTTCTAGTCAGGGTGAATTTTCTGTTTTCTCTTTACTGTCAAAAGTTAAAGTCTGCCACTTTGGGGGATGTTTTTCCTAAATTGACTATACTTAAGATTATGTTGTTAGTAGAAATTTGTCTATCTCAGTTGCACCTGGAAATGACCAAGAGCTAGTTCTTTACATGTAGTGACCAAAATGGATTCACATGAAAAGTTCAATTCATTTTCTAAGAAAGATTGGTAAATAAAGGATAACCTATGTTTAACATATGACACACTGGAAAAATACCAGGCACAGGAGCAAAGGAACAAACTTGCATCTAAGGCCTTTAGTCATAATGGGATCTAAGCAAGGCAGTGAGGAAACTAATAAAAATGGGAAGAGAAGTTAGAATAAGAATATTGGATTATTTTCTCAAAAGCAGATTCTAGATTTTTAAATATACATAGCTCAGTATATTTGATGTCAACAGAAAAATGGTCCTAAAGGGAAAGAGAAAAGGACCTTATAGAGGGATGGATGATGGTGGTAAAGGTGATTATATATGTCATATGTTTATATATATATATATATATATATATATATATATATATATATAACTTTATGATGAAACTCATTATTTTGAGCAGGAGAGATTAGTTGATTAGGCAGTTGACATAAATATAAATACCTTAGTTTGAATACAAAGAACATATCTTAAGTCAAAAAAGGTAATACTGCTATGGGGAGCTGGACAGCAGAAATGGAAGTAAGGTTATAAGGTAGAAAGCCTGGCATACACAACACAAAACAAGATAGAAGGAAAGATCTAACACCCAAATTTAAAATCTGTGTGTTAATAAACACGCTGTTTTATATAACTAAAATTATAATAAAATATCGATAACTCTCAACTAAACAGGTTAATTGCTACTCAATATTTACATTTAGGCCCAACTGCCTGCCAACCATACCACATAATACCTCAACTGGTACGCTTTGGAATCTGAACCAGAATTTCAGTTAGTTCTACAGAATCAGTTTTGTTTTGTTTTTTTAACCTTGCCTACCAATATGCTTGTGAACACCCAGCACCGTATGCGCCTGACTCCAAATGAGAATTCCAAGATGGTCCCTGTTTCACTCAATTCCAACTGCGGACAGTATGGCACCTTGTATCTTTATTCTATGAAAAATAGTTCATTCCCATTGTACACCCACTCTGCTATACAGGGACTACTTGTAGACCCCAAGGAGTCCTCTGCAAACTTCTGAAGATCAGCAGAGAGAATTCCTAGGATTGAATGAAAATGAAATACCACAGACAAAAATTAAATAGAAACAATGAAGGCAATCAAAAAAACAAAAAACAAATAACCAAAAACTAAAACAAAAACAAAAACAAAAACAAAAAACAAAAAAAGCAAAGCAAAGCACAAAGAAAAAGCAGTAATTCATGAGGAAAGTGATGTGGAACTGGGCGTATGTGAAGGAAGGTGAATATTATCAAAATTCATTGTACTAAAATATCAAAGATCTAATAAAATATATAAATTTTTAAAAAGTGTTGAAATATTTACGCTGCTGGGGAAGAGGTATAGAAGTCAAGAACACTTCATGTTCTTCTGGAGACCATTATTTTTATTCCCAATCCCCAAATGGCAGTTCACTTTTATCTGTAATTCCGGTTGCAGAACGTCCAATTTTTATCATTCCCTCTATTATAGACACAAGACATGCATGTGGTATACATAAAAATATATACAGAATACTCATACACTCAAAAATTGTAAAGTATTTATAATCTATTGATTTGGACAATCTAAAAAAAATGGATGCATATATGACCTACTGAAATTAAATCAAGATGAAATAAATAATGTAATAGGTCCCTGACAAGCAATGGCACAGAAGCAGTAATTATGTCTCCCATGTAAACTAAAACAAAGCAAAACAAAAATTCAGAACAAGACAGAGCACATTATTCTACCCAATATTAAAAAAAAATCTATGTCAATATTCAACAGGATTTTCTTTCAAAAAAAAAAGGAAAAACACTTCCAAATTATTTTTATTGCACAATACTTTACATAAATTAAAAATAAATAAATATTTGAAAACACACAAAGAAAACACAAAACAAAACAACAACAATAACAAAACAGGGTACCCAAACAATCCTGAATAATAAAAGAACACTGCAGTATTATCAGCCTGAGTTTAAACTATACCAAGAGGTATAATAGTAATGACAGAATTGTACTGGCATAAAAACAGATATGTTCATCAAGAAGGTAGCGTGTCCCAATACTCAAAGCAGACAAGTGTCTAACACTACATAAATAAAATTAATGAGTGGTGTCTGTCATGACAATAGATGAGAAAATTATAATTAAATTACTTAAAATTCAAATTTGAAAACACATCAAAGAGATTATATCATTGGTTGAAGTAAACTTTACCCCAAAGATGGAGGAATAGTTCAACATATATTAATCAATAAATATAATTTACATAAACAGATGAAAGGAAAGAAATCACATGTCATCTCATTAGATGCAAAAGGTCTTTAGCCAAATTCAATATTCATGAAAATAATTCTGGAGAATGTTGGAATTTGAGGAGCATACCATTTTTTGCATTATTATATTTTTTCTTTTTTTATTGGATATTTATTTATTTGCATTTCAAATGTTATCCCCTTTTCTGGTTTCCTCTCTGGAAACCCCTATTCTCTCCCTGCTCCTCTTGCTTTTATGAGGGTGCTCCCCCACCCACCCACCCACTCCCACCTCACTTCCCTGGTATTGTGCTACACTGGGGCATTGAACCTTCACGGGACCAAGGACCTCTCCTCCCATTGATGTGCAACAAGGCTATCCTCTGCTACATATGCAGCTGGAGACCTGGATCCATCCATGTGTACTTTGTGGTTGGTGGTTTAGTCCCTGGGAACTCTGGGGTATCCGGTTGGTTGATATTGTTGTTTCTCCTATGAGGTTACAAACACCTTCAGCTCCTTCAGTACTTTCCCTAACTCCTTGATTGGGGTCCCCATGCTCAATCCAATGGTTGGCTGTGAGCATCCGCCTCTGGCAGAGCCTATCAGGAGGCAGCTCATGTCAGTAAGCACTTCTTGGCATAAGCAATAGTGTGTAGGTTTGGTGTCTGTATATGGGATGGATCTCCAGGTGGGACAGTCTCTGGATGGCCTTTCCTTTAGGAATATATCTTAATACACTAAAAAGAACAGATAACAACCCAATAAGTACATAGACATTTGGAAGGAAAACTCAAAACATTCACACTAAAAATCAGAAAAGAAGACAAGGATGTTCATGTCCACTAGTCCTATAAGTAGTTGAAGTCTTTGCTAGATAAGTAGGACAGCTGAAAATGAGGACGGGAATACAAAAAGACAAAGAAGTCAAAGCAGATTATATGATTCCATATTAAAAATACTTTCAAGTCTCTACAAGAAAAAAAGTCTTATAGTTAATAAATACATTCATGAAAGAAGAATGATACAAAATTGAAGTATAAAGATCAGTAGTGTCCCTACATGTCGGAGACAAGTATACCAAGAAAACATATCAGGTAAACAATTCATTTATAAACATCATAAAAATTGAAATATTATGTAACAAATCCATCCAAGGAATTGAGAGACTTGTATAAGAAAAGCTTTATGACCTTCAAGAGAAAAAATGAAAAAGAAATTTGAAGAAGAAAAGACTAACATACTCATAAATCATTTGTATGAATTCTATGAAAATTATTCCACCAAAAGTAATATACATATTTATTACAATCCCATCAAAATTCTAATGAAGTGTTTTATAGATTTTAAAAAGTAATTTTAAATTTAATTCAGAAATACAAAAATAATCCAAGATAGCCTAAGCATTCCTGAACAAAGAAAGTATATCTGAACATATTACTTTCCCCAATTTTATTCTACACTATAGGGCTATAATAACAAAAGCAACAAGGAATTAGGATGAAAACAGACTAAGAGATAAACTAAGTAGAATTAAGAATCCACAAACAAATACGCATTTCTCCAGTCGTGTGATTTTTTAACAAAGAAGCCAAACACACACCTCCAAAGAAACACCATCTTCATCAAATAATGTTGTTCAACCAAGATAACTGCATGTAAAAAGAGAAAGAAAAAGAAAGAAAGAAGAATCTAGATTCTTAATTCTCACAAAACTCAAAACTTCACACAACTAAACTTCAAATAAAGCAAGGACCTCCACATAAGATTTGATACTCTGCATATTGTAGAGTAGCTCAGACAAAACACACTTGTAAGCACAGGAAAAAAAATTCTGAAAGGACCCTCGTAGCACAAACAGTAACTAACATTTGACAGATGAGACTACATGAAACGAAAAAGTCTATAGAGCAAAGGACAATGCTATTTGAGTAAAAAGGCAATGCATACAATGGAAAAAAATACTAACTATATATGTGATAAATAGTTTTAATATAATGAGTAATATACAAATCACTTAAACATAAAACAATCTAATTAAAATGGAGCATGAAACTAAACAGGAAATTCTACAAAGAGTGAAATATAAATGTCTTAGGCATGTTTTTAAAATGTTCAAAAACTTTAACTATCAGGGCAATGGAAATTAAAACTACTTTAAGATTTCAACCAATAAGAATTAACAAGATTTGAAAATGACAGCAGATATTGATCTCAATCTATAAAAAAGTCAGACATCTTTGGTACTAGTGATAGTACAAATTGTGGAATTCAGTCTTGATCTTCTTCAAAAAATTGGAAATATGTATACTACGTGATATATCTCTCTCTTTGATGTGTATTCAAAGATTACATGTCTTCTCTAGAGATACTTTCTCCTTTATGTTCACTGATGTTCCAATCCCAGTAGTCATGGAATGGAATCCCTCTTGATGTCCATTAACTGATGAATAAATAATGAAAATAGGGTACATTTAAAGAATATAATATTATTCAGACTTTTTAAAATGAAACTTTTAATTAAGCACATAGAACTAGGATCAGTTATTTGAGTCAGGTCATTCAGACACAGAGCAAAAAAGGTCACGTTTTCTGTTATCTCTGGATGTTAGCTTTGAATGTTTAGATATGTGTGTATCCACAAATTGCACACATTTGTGCAGTCCACAAAGGAGTCATACAATTTGTAAGGGTCCATGGAGATGGTGCCGTTCAAAGGGGATGAGATAGAAACACATTTAATGGGGAATAATGATACTAGAAAGCATTTAATAGAAGTGGGTTTGGGAGAGAAGTTTAGAGAAGGGAATATGGGGAACGATAAATGAAACTAGTTTTTTAAAAAGAAACATGGAAATTTACTACTGTAGAATTATTTTAAAAATCTATACATATACAAATGTAAAGGGTTTTAACAAATTTCCCCTATAATCTTGACACAACCTGCTAACTAAACACCATACTCTACAAGCAAAAACCTTAGTTTCAAGAATGAGCTAACTCCTTTTCAACTGTTGCCGAATAAGTCTCCTTAGTCATCCTAGCATTACAGACTATTGGTAATCCTCTTCTTTATTCTCCTGAACTTGATAGTAAGACACTGTTACTGAATATTACTGAAGACACCATATCATTGCATCACACAACTTGGAGACATCAAGCTCCCACTAATCTTCATCAGTGAGGCTTATCCTTGCAATATATGATAGCAAACACAGAGATTCACAACTGGTCAAGGTGCAAAGAAGACTTTGTGTTATACCTATTTTCCAAGGCTCAAAGATCATTAAGATTGAGTGAGTGACAAGATTATGATCAACAAGGTCGATGGATTGTTTAACATTACATGTGATTGTTCTTTTTTAAAAAAATAATCACCAGCAATAGACTTTGAAAGATTTGGGGGGTGGTTATGGCTTATAATTAGTACAGGAGAGGTTAACATTCTCCTGCTTGAGCTATGTGCTCAGACTTTGGCATTTTGAGGTGGAGTCTCCATGTGTAGCTCAAGTAGCCACAACAGTGTGGTTCTGCTACCACACTTTCCCCAGTGCTTGAAAGTTCTGAAGTAGAACTACAGTGTGACACCTAATTTTTTCAGCTATACAATCCTTAATTTCATTATTCCTTTAATTTTCCAAGTAATTACATCAGCTTCATTTGTGATAGTACAGAGAAAAATCAAAATTACCTTTTAGAAACATTTAATTTTGTTAAGTAAACCTGAATTTACTTCAAATCCTTCATGTACTTCTCTCTTAGATGAGTTTTATAAAATAAAAACAAAAATTAAAAAAAATCAAAGAAATCATGATTGGCTTAACTAGACCTCAAAATATTGTAGAGATAATTTTCTTGTTTTGTTTTATCTTTGTTCACTTGGCATGAATATACTTTGTCTTACAGTGAGTGATTTTGAAAACTTTCATATTTATTTCAGATGAGATAATTCTTGTGTGTAGTTTTATTTTATTGAAAAATAAAATTATACCAACTTTAAGAACACTTATCCAAAAAGTCTAAAATATATCTTTAGAAAATTTCCTGTGTAGGCATATTTCTAAAGAACAAAAGACAGAAAATAGAATCTTTAAAGAGTTGAAGTATGCAATTTTGTAATATATACTGTCTTAGGATTTTACTGCTGAGAATGATATCATGACCAAGGCAACTCTTGTAAGGAAAACATTTAATTGGGGCTGGCTTACATGTTCAGAGGCTCAGGCCATTATCATCAAGGTGGGAACATGGCAGCAACCAGGCAGGCATGATACAGGAAGAGCTGAGCGTTCTTCGTCTTCATCTGAAGGCTGCTAGCAGAATACTTGCTTCCAGGCAACTAGGATGAGGGTTTTAAAGCCCACACTCACAGGGACACACCTAATACAACAAAGACACATCTACTCCAATAAGGCCACATCCTCTAATAGTGCCACTCCCTGGGCCGAGCATATACAAGCCATCACATTCCACACCCTGTTCCCCATAGGTTGTTCAAACATTAGTCTATGAGGGCCATACCTAAACATAGTATAATGCAAAATACTTTTGGTCCAACTTCCAAAGTCCCTATAGTCTAGAGCAGTCTCAACAATGTGAAAAGTCCAAAGTTCAAGGTCTCTTCTGAGATTCATCCAATAACTTAACTGTAATCCTCAAAGCAAGACAGGAAATCAGCTGGGCAAACTCCAAAATCTGCATCTCCATGTCTTGATGGCAAAGCAGTCTTCAGATCCCCAATTCCTTTTTATTCACTGTTGACTGCAACAAACTTTTCTCCTGGGCTGGTGCCACTTCCTCTTAGCAGCTTTCCTCACCAGATAGCTCATAGCTCAGGCTTCTTGAACTCTTGGGGGCTCCAAGGCAACTTCCATCTTACAGCTTCTTGTTTCAATGTCTCAGATCCACATGTGATCTTCTGGGCTACTCTAAAGGGCTGGCATCATTTCTCCAGCTCTGCCCTCTGTAGCACTCTATGCTCAAGTTGATCCACTCCACTGCTGCTTCTGTTCTTAGTGATAATTACATGAGAATGACATCTCAAATATGCTGGGGTCTTCCAGTGCAACTAGACTTCAACAATAGCCTTTCTTAGGCTCTCTTCATGGTGCCAAGACTCAACTCCTTTGCATGACTCCTTCAGTCCTGGGCCATCAACTGCAACTGAGGATGCACCTTCACTAGTTGCCTTCCATAGCCTCTCACAATGCCAAGATTCAGCTGCCCTTCATAACCCCTTGATGCCTTCAAAATCAGTACCACCTGGTTTTAGGTATTACCAAGTCCAGCTACAGCATGAGGTATAACCTTGGCTATCTCTGAAAGACAGATTCTTTGTGCTATAAGAAAACACTTCCAAGAAGATTTCACCTCAGTGATGTTGGTCTGTTCTTAAACACCACTAATTTCTTAGCTCTAGCTAACCAGCATCAATTGTCCCAGTAGTCTCTTCTATTCTAGACTATAAAGCCAGAGCCATGTGGCCAAAGCTGCCGAGTTCTCCTGCTTTCTTGGACTAGAACATGGCCACGTGTTCTATTACATTATCACCAGCCTTCTGTTTTCCAACTCCTTCACCCCCTAAGCTTGGCTGTCCTAGAACTTGCTCTGTAGACTGACTTTGAACTCAGAGATCTACATGCCTGTCTCCTAAGCACTGGGATTAAAGGTGTTGCCCACCAAGCCTGGATTTAAGGTTTTCTTCACCTAGAACTTGCTGTGTTCTAGGCTGGCCTTGAACTCTGAGATCTGTTTGTATTTGCCTTCTGGGATTAAAGGCTTGTACTACCATACCGGACCTAAATTTAACTGGAAGGGAACTTGCCCCAAGGTCTCTACTCCCTTAATTCAATTTAATATACTTGGATACAGTATTCAGCTTCAATTCACTTCCTAGTGTCCCTTTAATTTTCAAAGACACTTTTAATATTTTTTCTTTCTTAGCATACTATAGTTGTTTAAAATGTTCTTCTTGAGACTTAACCAGAGAGCAAAGTATATGATGGGTGATTCTGAAACTTCCTTTATCAATGCAATTAATATGAGAATCTTCACCTTAGCAGCAGGCAGACTCTTCAGACAAGGGCAAAAAGTAGCCACATTCTTCACCAAAATACCACAAGAACATTCTCTAGACCTCATATTGAAATTGTTCACTGAAACTTCTTGGGCCAGGTCTGCACAAATCAGTCACTCTCAGTAATAAAGTCTTCCATATTCCTACTAGGACAGGCCACTAAGCCCCATTTAAAGCATTCCACTGCTTTCCAAATCCAAAGTCCCAAAATCAACGTTCTGATAAACAAAAGCATAAGTCATGCCTATCACAGCAATACCTCAGTCCCTGATACCAACTTCTGTCTTAGAGATTTACTGCAGTGAGCAAACTCCACGACCAAGGCAACTCTTAAAAGGACAGCATTTAATTGGGGCTGGCTTACATGCTCAGAGGCTCAGACCATTATCATCAAGGTGGGAACATGGCAGCATCCAGGCAGGCATGATGCAGGAGGAATTGAGAGTTCTACATCTTCATCTGAAGGCTGCTAGCAGAATACTGGCTTCCAGACAACTAGGATGAGGATATTAAAGTCCAGACCCACAGTGACACACCTATTCCAACAAGGCCACACCTACTCCAACAGGGTCACACATTTTAAGAGTGCCTCTTCCTGGGCCAAGCATATACAAACCATCACATACTTAAACTCAAAAGGCAAGCAATTTACAAGGGACAATAATTACTGCTGCTTCACATAACCAACTTAAGGTAAACATCCTAAAACTTTAAGGCTAACAAAGAATATATAAGCTAGGGATTGACTCAGCTGTCATGTGATTGATAACCAGGAAGCCTACTTAAACATTAGGCACTGAAAACACTTTTTATATATTAGCAAACATTTTGGGAAGCAGTAGCCTGTGAAAGATTGATAAACTTACAAAGAACCTATTGAATGTTCAGCTGCAGAAGTGGCTAGGGAAATGTCAACATGTCAGTTTATTGGTTTCTCTTTTCAGAATGCAATGAGGGGAGAAAATGTGCTTGTTGATCTGCAGCATACAGACCCCCCCCAAAAAAAAGAAAGAAAAAAAGGGAAATCTAATGCATAAGATCTTGTCTATAAAATAAATGTATCAATAGCTCAAGTAGTAAAAATGAGAATGAATGAAATCATAAGAAAGTCTTACAACCTAAAAATAGCTTTAAGAAATATGTCAGTGAATAAATTGTCTAAGAAAGTCATTTAGTTCCTTGGGGTAAAAAAATTCCAAAGTATGACTTTTTCTAGTCAATTCAAAAAGTTGCAATATAGCTGCTATTAAACAGAGCAAAGGGAAATAAAGAAGCAATTAAGAAGAAAACTTTAAAGAAAAATTTTAAAAATATGCTTAAGTATTCTAAAAAAAAATTGGTGAAAGAGAACTAGTATGCATGAAAACTGCAAATTATGACATAAACCATATATGAAAACTTTACATATTCTAAGAGCAACCTTAGTTAAAATTTAAGAAAGTTAAAATCCTAACATAAGTGCTATCCTAAGAAAACAAAAGATCAACTGCTTCCCTGATGTCCTAGCAATATACATACATATAGAATGAATAAATCCCATAGATATCTTATTTGTTATACTTTAATAACCTTTTTTTAAGCCTTTTCAAGGAGGTGTGTATTATAGTTTGACTTGAAATGTCACCCATAAGTGTATTTTTTTGAATGATTATTCACCCAGCTGTGGTACTGTTTAGAACACTGAGAAAGTTTCAGGAAGTAGAGCCTTCTTGAGGGAAGCAGGTCAATTTTAGGTTTATTTTATAACAAAGCTTTGGTTCCAGCTCTCTATTTCCTGAATGTGGATTCATTGTGACCTGCCTGCCTCTTGCTTCCATGCCTTCTCATTTGATGCCATGATCCCCTGAGACTATAATCCAGAAGAAACCATTCTCCTTTTAATTGCTTCTGTATGGTATTTGGTCAGAGTCATTAAAAACTAAAATGTTTCTCTGATCTACCTTTTTGAATAGGAATACAATGGTATTTTACTTTTCAATTTATGTATTTTATTGACTTATATGATAAAATAAATTAAACATAAATAATATAAACATATTTTCTTTAAAATATAATGACAGCTCATTTTATTTTAACATAATAGAAGCATCTTCATTGTTTTTTTCTTCTTGTTGTTGCTCCTAAAACATCATTCAAAAAAGCCAAAGGTAAGTTGCTCCGTTTTCTGGCACTGCACTGTCAGCCTAAGCATAGCTTACCCCACAGAACCTCATGAGATCCTGGCCAGAAATTAGCCCTACTCAAGTCTTCATGCAAAGGAGGAGATCCAAAAGACAGCAGGAACTGCATTGGAGTGACCTGAACTCAATACTGGGCAAAGTACCCTCTAAATCTTATTTACATACTTGTTTTCCAAGTCTATAGAGTTCAACCTATTTTTCTTAAAATATGCTTTTAAATGTTGATTTCATATCTGATTGCAAATGCAAACAGCTAAAATTGAAGAAAATGTCACCACCATTAGAGCTTTCCTTTCAATAATCATTTTATTTCAAGATTTCTTCCTGTTAGCTGATTTTTAAATAAGAAATGGTGGAAACATAATTCTGTATAATAGAATTAAAGTTAATAAAATCAGGATGACCCAACCACAAATTTAATTTAGCGTGCAAATTGTGTCTATGTTCTTGTTTCTCAGGTTTTACTTGTATCAGTGTTATAACAGATTATGAAACATATTTTCTTTCTCAGTAAAGATAACATTTGTGAATATAAGAGAAGCTAATGTTTTCCCATAGAGTTTCTTATTAACATTTAGAAATTGCCTAATGTGCTTGGTATCAGGTACAATGATGCTTTAATAATCTGATATATATCGTACAGATGTTGTGCCCATTAGTAAAATGTGTTGTAGCCATTTAGAGAAAGTTTAATAATTTCTGTACCCTAGGGGATTTTAACCTGGCATTACTATGGCCAAAGTTTTCTGAATTTTACACACACACACACACACACACACACACACACACACACACACACACACACACGTATTTTGATAAATAGTTCCTAACGATCATTTATCTTTCAGATTTGTGATTAAACCCTTATGACATGAAAGAATTAGACCAGATGATATTTTAAAATCATTTAATATAGATTATTTATAAATGGATTGCTTTCCAAGTGATATAAAACTTGAGGTAGAAACATTGACTCTAGTGTTAATTTGGTCATTATATCTTGACTACATCCCTCATAAATTGAGTGTAAATTTCTACACAGGGAAGAAAAATGGTAATCTATTAGACACATAAGAAGAGATATTTAAAATGGATGCCACATATTCAAAGGATAACAATTAACAGTTGTCATATTTGAAGTGTCAGGGAACTATAAAGGAGTTACTGTATCTCTTTGGAGTTGTATGTTAACTCAAATCAAATACTATCAATAAGAATTTTCACTCCTTCAAACTACAAAGAGAATTTGTCACCAGACAATTTTCACAACTCTAATTACAGGGCTGCTCTTGCAACTCTATAATTAAGTGTGAACTACAACTTTTTTTTCTAATCTAAGCTGTAAAACTTAAAATTTAAAAAAAAAAATCACACTGGATTTCACATGGTATTTACTTTCTTACATCTTTAGAATATTAGATCCCAAAATAATGTTGAATTTAATATAACTGTGCATGTGTAACTATGAACAGTTTCATCACATGAATATATATCAAAATATCAGTCTCTGACAATGCCTATATTTTTTCTTTGTTTCTGTGTAATAAAATTTTCCATATTTAATCAATATGAATCTATGTGACTTTGAGTATATTATTAAATTTTCTAATTTCTTTCATCCAAAGATATATGAAATTTATTTCCATTGTATAATATGATATGTTTATATTTCAGGTAGAATATAATTATTGTGAAATTACATGAGGCTTCAAAGAAGTTTTCAACTAACACCTCGATTTAATTTACATGTAGTTCCTATTGACTGCATGATTTAGCAAATTTCCATAACTTCATTTTAGCAATATTCATTTAGCAGAGTGAATCGAATATGATTAGTCATGCACTTAGTTTCATTGCAATTAGAACTCTGAAGCAAATAGGTATAGTATTAGTTAGCCCTATTTATATAAGCCTCAAGGTTCAGAAGATACTAGTCTAAGACAAAAAAGAAAAAGTACTTGTAGCCTTAGCTACAATACTGATAGTGACCATTTAATTCAGTCTTAAATGGTTAGTAACCCTTTGTTAAGTGATAGCAACATGGACCATAACAATGCTTCTCTTTTGCAAAGGGCAGCTGTCAGGGAGGAGATGAATTACTGCTTAAAATGCTGAGAAGAAGAGACTGTGTGTTCAATCCTACATAAAATATTTGTATTAAGGCCCCCCACAGAAAGATTTCGGTAGCATTTCAGCAAGGTTAGTAGTCCATAACCACTGTGGTGATGTCAGGCAGGTAGCAGACAGACATGCTGCTGATGCAGACGTTAAGAACTTATATCCTGATCATCAGGGAACAGGCAGAAGCAGTGAGATTGTGCCAACATGGGCTTTTGAATCCCCAAAGCCCACTCTAGAGACACCTCTTCCATCCTAACCATCCCTAAGGGTTCCACTGAATTAGGGGAGCCATTCAAACTGCAGCAGAGCAATAGGAAGGGGAAGAGTGCTGGGAAATGCTGTCTTGAAGTGGCTATTGCAATTTTTACTCAGAAGAATTTTGGTTACCTACACAAGAACTACACAAGACTAAGACAACCAAAATTTTGGCATAGATATCTTAGATGATCTCTTGGCCTCATCCCTCCATTGGTAGTAGCTTTAGTGAGTAATAAGTAATGTAGGTAGGATTTCTGACAGTGTAAGCACATGGATATGAGTATGTTGGAAGGGAAAATGTGAAATAGGTAAGATCATATTCAATTGTGTACATACGTGGAATTCCAAAAGGGGAGAAACTCTTTTAAAAGATAGGAGTTTGATATCCTATGTATTATAGGAGAAACTGGAAGTTAAAGACACAGTATTTATAGCAATAATGAAAGAATCAGCGTTTGATTGTGTGTACCCTGTGCCAGACATTTTTCAAAATGTGATTCACACACCAGTTCTCATAGCATATCCATAGGAAGAAGCTGTTACCAATATTTTCTTTGTTCAGAAGAGGAGATACACAAAGAGGTTGGCTAGTTTGTGAGAGGCCGATCAGCAGTTAAAAAAAAAGAAAAGAAAAAACAAAACAGGGCAAAAGTAGAAAACAAACAGCAATAATTAACCCTAATTGGCAATCTTACTTCAAGTTACCTATTAGAAACTACTATGAATATTCTATGTATACATACAAGAGTATAATTATCTGCCCAAGTTGTTTTGCATAGAAAAATAAGAAAAATGGGGATGGGGAAATAAAGTAGTAAGAGAGAAGATTGTACAATACAGAGAGAGGGAAAAAGAAGATGGATGAATAACACTAAAAATGTTTGAACAAAATTATCAGAACATCATATGTTTCTTTAAAAGTCCATATATATAATATCTTTATTTAACATGTAAAGGTATATGTAAATATAGACATACACATACATATGTGTATAATAGATGTACACATATTCACATATACATGCATATAAACATGCATATGCACAAAAATACATATGAATGTGCATACATATATATACATGCAAATATACATACATACATGCATATATACATAAATAAATACATATTTACTTGCATGTGTACATATGTACATATGCGCACACATATATGTGCATACGCACAAACATGCACATATATATACATATATACATATATTCATATATATATATACATATGTTCATGCATGCATACGTACATATATTCATCCGTACATATGTGCAATGTGTATATATACATAGATACATAGACATGTGTATGAGTAGATACATATGTACATAGATGTTGTGGATTTGATTTAATGCTTACATCATAGGCTCCCATATTGCACAAGAATCCAGTATGTGAGATGCTGAGGGTCCCTTTCCCCAGCTGGTTCTAATTGTTAAGTAAAGTTGCCAGCAGCCAATGGCTGGGCAGGGAGACAGAGGTCGGACTTTTGATATCCCGGGCAAGAGAAACAGGGGAAGAAGGATTTCGAATCACCATGTTGAGTAAGCAGAATCAGTCTTGAAAGCTACAGGAGAGAAAGCATACAGCCATGTCAGAGCTGGGGAAGAACAACCCAGGGGCCCCTCCCCTGACTGGATCTGGTGTAGCAAGAAGGGAATATAGATTTTAGTAAGTAATAAATCAGAAGTATCAGAGGGGAAGCATTAGCAATGTGGAAGTCTAAGAGTGCCCCAGTCATTGAGTCGATTAAGACATATTAAATATAAGGCTGTGTGTGTGTTTTTCATTCAAGATTCCAGAGCATTTGGGCAGGCAGTGAGGTACTTGTGCAGCTGTTGCCTGAGAAATAAGAGTGGATGACCATACTCCTGCTACAGATGGCATCCAACTTGTAGGCTAGAGCTCACTACCATAAATTAATTGGAGATTCTCGAATGGAAAATATGTGCCATGACATGACCTGAGATTAGGAGGTGAGGAGAACTGGTTTCTTAGCAGAGCTGCGGGTTTTGCCCAAGCCATGTGGTTCCTCCCAAAGTCATGCAGATTCAGAACTAGAACACAAGGGGTGCTGAATTGGCATGAATAATTCTGGGGTTTATGGCATGAGCTGGGACACATTAAAATCCCCAAGCTAAACCTGATGAAGCTGGTTGATGGGGATATACCTGTGCCCTTCTCAAAGTCTTCTAGCTGCTTCAGAGAGTTTTAGCTTGGAGTTGCTGTTTGAAAGGCAGAGAGAGAGAGAGAGAGAGAGAGAGAGAGAGAGAGAGAGAGAGAGAGAGAGAGACATGGCAAGGAGATAGAAACCCTATCTCAACAAATAATAAGGAGGTATTACTCTCCGTAGAATGGAGAATGAATGAGAAAAATGCTTTAAAGGAATTTGTGAAAGTCTATGCCAGAGCAGGCACTTGAGTTCTTTGAATGTGGGCTCCACGGAATTTCTGGGATTGGTTACCTTGGTATGAATGATTAGCCTGGAAGTAGACTCATACAGAAATATAAAAGGAAATTTAATTGAAGTAAGTGTGTTAATTCAAGTTATATAAAGAGAAATGGGATATATATATATATATATATATATATATATATATTCTCACAGAGATATTAATCTCCGTAGAATGGATAATTTAAGTATATATAGATAAACAAATAAATTTAGGCCTTGATCTCACTATTAAAAGATAATCATGTCAGAACAAGATGGGATAGTTAAAGAGCACTGTCTTGATGGATAACAACATTTGTTTAGTCTATTTCAATTGCTTTGAATTGTTTTAACTATCAAAATATGTGTGTTTATAAGTTTGGTGGTTATGATATTAAAAATCTTCTGGAAAAAAAGTCAAGAAAGAGCAAGTCTAAAGAGAAACTATGCTGGTAAGTTGAATCAATCTATGCCTTTGATGATTTCGTGTTATTGGACCAAGGACATGCTATTTTCAGAGAGTGGCAGTGTATTTGTGTTAATACAAAAGAAGAAAAGGCTTTGGACCCCTTCCCAAGTGATATGGATTATATATAACAGGGGAAGCCCCCCTGAGGATATTGGCTACATTTTTATATGGTGATTGTATATTCTGAATTATTACTGAAATTTTCAAATGACCTTTCAATCAGCTGATGTGCTATACTGTGGTTGTAGATAATCATATTTTGAGTTCTTCTAGCATAAATGGGCTGGATTGTACTTGATTTTGATCTATTATCTTTATAATGTATTGCTGGGATCAGTTTGTATTTCAATGAGTTTTACATCTATTTCCAACAAGAGTATTCACACTTTTTTTGTTTTGTTGTCATTGTTTTCAACTCTTTACATAGCTTTTATTTCTGGTTAATAGTCAGTTTGTAAACAGAGATTCTGCTAATTTCATCAAAACTACATTAATCAAAATAGGAGAATATTCATATAAATACAGAAATATAGATTACTGAAATAGGATAAGAATTTTAGAAATACAGACTTATAAAGCCAAATGATTATTAATGAAACTGTATCTGTTTAATACATGACACTGTAAATGCTAGAGTCTACATACAGAAAAAGGATTCTGTTACCTGTTCTCTATTTCCTGTGTCCATCAGGTATGAAATTCAAAATTAGTTAAATATTGAAATGTAATAACTGAAATGTTGAAACTACTAGAATTAAACACAGGAAAGATGGTGATCATAGAATTTTAACAAAACACTCAAAAAGACAGTAAGAAAAAATAAACATAGAAAAGTGAGATGACCACAAACCAAAATACTTTTGTCATGCAAAGCAGTCAATAGAATACAAAGCAAATGCACACAGTTTTCTAGTTACTCAGCAGAGTTAATACCTAGGCTACTTTTTTAAACTCAAAAGTCTTAGTGAAAAACAAGTAACACAAATGAAATTTGGGGAAAAGAGTTATAGATACTTTCCAAGTGAAGAAGTACAAATGGCCAAGAAAAATAAAAAATCACTTGAGATCATTAACCATCAAGAATTGCAACTACAACACGGGGTTTCTAAAGAAAAGGGGAATCATCGGAAATGTAAATAAAATATCAAAAAAAAAAATAAATAAATAAATAAATAAATAAAAAAAAGAAAATATCATCCTGAGCGAGGTAACTCAGTCACAAAAGAACGAACATGGTATGTACTCACTGATAAGCGGATATTAGCCCAAATGTTCAGAATGCCCAAGTTTCACTTTACAGTAACCGCTGGACTGAGAGTGAGGTCCCAGATGGAGGAGTTGGAGAAAGGTCTGAAGGAGCTGATGGAAGGAGCAGCAGAGTCAACGGGCCTGAACCC